>CM069455.1:30540765-30709301 GCA_035610835.1 Ophiura sarsii
CTTTTTGCAGAGGGGCACTCTGATCCACCCCTCCACACTCACCCTGGGTACGACAATGAGCTCGCCTTTTGGTGGTGCGATCAGGCGAGTTCGAACTGACTCGTGGCTTAATTAGATAGGGGCTGGACTGCCAAGCAGACGACACGGGTTTGCGCAGCCAGACTTTCCCCCTAACATGCCTAATTTGATCCATTTTTCTCCCAAAACACGTCCCGGGAGCTTAGGGTTACGATACCCTTTTATCGATTTCATTTATTTATATTAATTAGAGAATAATTATTTGTTTTGGAACTACCCGTGTTATTGTTGATTGACACTTTATACGGGCGGCAGTATTATTTAAAATGTGGATCAAAATGCGGCGAAGCTATACAAAAACATAAGATGAACATAATGAACGAACCAAATGGCATGGAGAGACGAAGACAGAAAAACACGGATGAAACTCATCCACCAACATGATCATCCTCAATATAATAAAAAGTGTATACAGGGTGTCTCAAAATATTTTACAACGCACCTTTAGAGGATTGTAACTGTCTGAATAAGTGTCAGAGTAGAACAACTCAAACGACAAAATAAAAGCAACATAGTTGCTATACTTTAAAGAAAACTGGATGTGATTCGGTTCAGTAATTCCAGAGAAATGAGCAATTACGTAACATTAGTCTGGAACACTTCCATCCAAGTTTGCTCATATTGAGTGATTCAGACAGCACATACTGATACATGAAATCAATACGTCTCTACAACATGACATGGATAACGTGTTTTGTGGTTCTAGAATTTATTTTACACCAAATAATATACCAGATGAGACCAAAGTTTAACACAAATATAGAATAAAAGTTGTCTAGATTATTTTCATCACATTTTATACTTAAGAAAGAACAGTAAAATTTAAAAAAAATTGTACGATAAGTTCAATCTTTTTATAACAATTGGAAAAAAAATTATAGTAATTTTAGTACATTGTCGTTATTAAGCCATAAGTGCAAGATATAATAACATCGCGCATACAACTTATCCAGCTTCTAGTCTTCACATTTTCAACTTGAAGGCTGAATAATGTATATTATAAAATTATCGCCAATTTTGCGCATAATGGTCAAATTATTAGTATCGCAATTGAAAACAAAATATATGTTTTGTTTACATTAAAATAGTATGGTCATATCTCTCTTCTTACAATGAGTTGTATTGTATTGGTTTTTTATTATTATATTTGGTGTTATGAGTGTTATGATCAATTATTCAGTGTTCTTAGATCACAAATTGAACTTTTTTATCATAGTATTAAACAGTGCTGGCTAATTGAACATTAATGAGTGAGTAACCAGCCGCGCAAGTGAAAATCTGTCAAAATATGCAAACTTGGTGTTCCGTGACTACTCTTACGTAATCACATATATCTCCGTAATTACTTAGCAAAATCAAACGCTGTTTTCTTCCAATTGTAGAAAACTAATTTGGCCTCATTTTACCGTTTGAATTGTAAAATCCAGATACTTAATTAGGAAGTTATGATCGCCTAATGGTGCGTTGTAATTTTTTTGAGACACCCTGGGACTACATTGAGAAGGACTTGGGGCGCTAACACTGCCTCAGCTGCATATCGTGCCCGTGGTGGTGTGGGGGGGGGGGGGGGGGGGGTGCGTTACTTATGTATAAAAGTTGTAATCATCCGTGTGAATCCACTCTCAAAAACGTACCCTTAACGCGGATTTTATATAAAAGAAGGAAAAAGTGACCCTTAACAAGGATTATAGCCCATAGCTCGGCGAAGCAAAGGATAAAGGTCCTCAAGACAGAGTTTAGATTTTGTTTAGACTGGAAAAACATAACGTAATTGGGTGATTCCGTATTGTTAGTGAATTTGTCTATAAGCATGATAAGTATGTTCACACTCCGGTGAATTTACTTGTTTTCAGGCAAAACTGAATGGACTGGTTTGAAAAAAACTGAATAATTTAAAAATGTACACTCTTCACCATTAATTAGATTGATTTGTTTTCTTTCTGAATCTGAAGTATGGTGATTATTCTATACCTGAAAGTATTTAAAACAAATCTTTGCAAGCACCTTTTATGCCTTGCTTGAAAGTCACACACTTGGTACCATTGACAGCCCACACTAAGCCATGCAGCTCAGCACTGAAAAACACCCCTACAAATAATTGACCATTCTGTTGTGATGTGCTCCTTATTTGGCACTGAGCAGTGGCGTAGCTCAGGGCCACCCCCCTAAAAAAGGGGTGAGAAATAAAGGAAATAGGAAAAATTGAGAAAAAAACCGAGGTTATTAGCCAAACAGAAGGCAAAATATACATGTAGTACCTTAACTGTACGATTTTTTTTGACTTTACGATTTTTTTTGACTGTGCGATTTATTTTTACTTTCCATTTTTTTTTGACTGTGCGATTTATTTTTACCTCCCCTCCCCCCCCCCCCCCCCCCCCCCCCCCCCCCCACTTACGTGAAATTTACGAGGTAAATGACTAGAATTTTTTTTGGGCAACCTTCTACGAAAATTTTAGAAAATCTTGCCCCCCTGAAAAAAATCCTAGCTATGCCACTGGCACTGAGCTTGTTATATATGGTATGTACATGTCTCTGCTTCAGAGAGTTGTGGCTAGTTACAACATTTTTGGGAATTTGCTCTAAATGTTGATATAATTACCCGATTTGAAAATTTGAACTTGTTATGTGAGCTTACTGCAGACCTCTCGACAGCATGGTATAATGGCTATAGAATATGTTCAGGAATAAACTTATGTTAAAAAAATGCGTAATTTGAATACCTATTGAGCTGATTTGCATATTTAATAATTAACTAAATTTACCATTTTAATTTTCGTCTTGTCACAGGTAACCAGTGTATCAAAGCTCATCTTTCTACTGCTTGTAGCACTCAGATATACATGTACACGTTACGCATATAGCTGGACTTTCTGATGATTTGCAATTATGAATTTTAAATAGAATGGCATATTCTGGAGTCTGCTGTACAAATATGAAATAGATATCATGTCTGATTTTAATAGAAATGGATAAACCTATATACCAGTATCTTGCTTCTGTGTTTTGTAGCCACTGTAAGATTTTCGGTCATATTTTCCAATAATCAACGGGCAATATTTTGCGAACCGTACAACCTATTTGCATGATTGTTTTTACCAAAATTCTACTTTTCCAAATATCTACAAAATGAGACTAATTTTGTACAATTTTGTAGTTTTCAGTGCATTTGAATTTTGTGTGTGCAATACCTACTAAAACTATCTGAATAATTGAGCTTAATACACCATTTTTCATGTAAATTCTAGAATTTTGTAGTTGTTTTGTTGTTGTTGATTAGAATCATATCAAAATTATCAAATTCATCTATATTCCAACAATAGGCTTCTTCCGTATTTGTGTCATGTCTAGACTGAATAACCATGAAGACCACTCAATAATTTGCGAATTACGTAACAAAGTGAAAGTCATAGTATCGAGCCTAGAAAATTCAGAAAATGTCTCGCATTTTCATGTTATTGACTTGTTTTGTTAGTTTGTAAGGTTTCTATATTCTCTAACTAAACGGTAATTATATTTAGCTTCAATTTTCTTGAGACCTCTTTGAATTAATGCTCCTTTAATATCAAACTATATCAGGTGTCATCTGCAAGGCATAGAACAATGGCAGCCAAGACTAATTCCAGTGATACGTCAGACATTTAATCTGGTAGAACTAGTTCTTCATTCAAAGAACTACTTTCATTTGATCCATATATTGACGATACATGTTCCTTCAAATGATCTGTACCAGACCAGAATATTTTGTAGACATCAATGTTATCGTCACTCTGGTAATATTTCTATCCGGCCACTCCACAAGGAGTAACATCAAACCAGTGATTGACGCAAAAATGTGAAATTACTTACCAATTGACGTTTAACACTTTCCACGCGGCTATTATTTTACCATACTCAAACCTTTCACAATTTTCAAAGTCCATCTCAAGGATTACTGACCCGATACTAGGCATTTTTGTACTTATGTCAATGCATTTCTCAAGATGATTCCAAATATGGTAATGACATTCCATAATTTTGATATTTTTTAAACATTTTGTGAAACTTTGGAATGTCGTCTGCAGCTGCCTGCCGCGTGGAAAGTGTTAACACGTTTAATCATGACATGGTCAGTCAGATTTTATCAGAGTTGTGATCCACTACCGGAACCGTGGGAACCAGTGTTTCTAGAATTGCCAGAAACAGAGTAGCCAGATTCTTTGTACCTTTCAGTAGTGGATTGTAGAGATTACTCAACATGTAGATGCCCTCGTCCTGGTTTATCAAGTTGCTCTTGCCCCTCTTTTTGATCCATATTGCTTCCTTGATACGGAATAGATTTTGTGCCAGGCGGTTAAGGTAATGAATTCACGTTTTCACGAACTCGTGCCAACAACCCCGAGTTCGTGAGTTCGTGACTTGTACACTTTGAAAATATAGAAATAGTAAAAGAAATGTTTGCTCCAAGTCACGAAATCATGAAACTCCTAATTGTTTCACTTCTAGCGAGTTGGTTAGTTTTATCAATCAAACCCAACCGCTTCTTTTCCAGGAAATATCCTGAGTTCGTGAGTTCGTATGCTGCAAACACAACCGCCTGATTTTGTGGATATCGTGTGTTCTAATTTCATGTTTTATGTAGATTTAGACATCACGTAACTTCAGAAATGCCTTTAATTTAAAGATAAGGCTTCAGCGAAGTTTTTTGTAAAAAAAACACGGTTGACATTAGTGCTAAAACAGCTCAAAAAAGGTAAACATCTTAAATATTGGATTATTTTGATTTTTGACTCTTTCAATGTTTTCTTTTTTATGGTGTTTTTCATTATAAAAATATGTTTACGTCCCAGTTTTCTTACAGACGTTAATTTTTGTGATGCGATCTGTGAAAACCCGCCACATGGTGGCATTTTTCATATTAGAGATATTTATATCATAAGAAAGCTAAAACTGTGCTGATTACAGAACTATTTCGATCATTATTCTACGATCACTACAAAAAAAGTTATGAGTGAATAATGATTGTGATGTCATAAAGCTACAAAACAAGAAACCATGAAACAGGCCAAAAAAGATACATAATTCAATAGAAAAAACATTATAAGGTCAAGGAAGTTTTTTTATTTTTTTAAATTTTTGTGAGTGCTGTAATTATTGAACTATTAATCAAATGCATATAAAAGTAAACATCTTTGGAAAGGAGATAGATCAGAGAATCTAAATTTGGTGTCAATTTTGACCAAAAATGTTGAATTTTTGAGAAAATCACGAAATTCACTTTTTGGACCCAATTCTTTTGACAAAGTTAACAACAACAAAACTTGAGTAAAAAATGCCCAAATCGTTAGATGATGATGTAAGAACACTAACTTAGGTTGTCATTTTTTTTTTAACCTAATCGAATATTTTTTTGAAATTTTGACCAAAAGTGCCAAAAAAGTGGGGAAAAAAATGGCACTTAAATCAATATTTTGGTCAAAATTTATGCTAAATTTGGATTGTCTGATCCATTTCCGTTCCAAAAATGTATCATTACTCCTACAAATCCTTATAGATCTATTCCCGATTTTACCGGCGTTTAAGTCTATATCAGCGGTAATAAAAATCACAGGTGGTATATGTAGCAACTGCCAGGAATGGTCTGGATGTTGCCCAAAAATCTGATCACATTACGTTCCATCGTCCTGTATAGTTTGAGCCCATTGGGCTACATTTTAAACTAAAATCTGCCATATAATCGTAGTTTCTTTTGAAATTTGAACTTTATATTTGACAAAATCTGAAAACGCACTGGTTTTTAAACAAATTCAAGTTCAAACATAGAATTCCTTAACACAAGAATTTTGAAAAGTCGGTTGGGCTAAAAAGTCCACACAAGAAGTGTTCAATTCAACACATTGACCGCATGCTGGGGAGACCCTGAGGCAATTTGTCTACAATCTAGCCACATGAATTGACACACGCGGTGATCCAGGGATAATATATTGTGACTTTTTTCTTCAAATTTTCAAGGAAAATCGACATCCGACGGGTTTTCACAGATCGCATCACAATATTTGTAATAAGGATTACAGAAAATACCAACGAATTTTTGTTTTGGTTATGCTTCGTACATTTTGGAACAATATATAGAAAACGTATATTTTGATAAAAAATCATTTATACAAAGAAAATTCATTATTCTCACTCAAAATATGTGAAGAAAAGAGGTTTCAATCACTCAATTATTTGTGTATTATGTGTAGTACAATAAACTCAAAAAACATATTATTTGTAAGCCAAAATATATGTTTTTTAACATTTTTATTGTTTAGATCCTAAAATGACGTTGAGCAATCGGCATAGGCTGCTTTTGTTCACTAGGACAAGGTCCGATGACAACAGATTACACAAAAATTGCTTGTCGAAATTTCAGAAGTATCTCATTTTTAGATATAAATGTCTTCATTTTAATGAAAATATATACTATTTAAAAGAAAATCTTAAGAGTCGGGCCACTGGTATTATTCCTAAACATGTGTTAATTGACAGGTTTTGATTAATCCTGTTCAATACATTTCTTTGTATGGCCATTTTGTTTAATAAATTCTCAAGACACAGAAAATAAGTTACATGGTTGAGTAGGTTAATGGTATTTTCTACATTTTTATTCGTTTACAGCTTAAACGACAAACAATCTATAATTTATAATGCCATTGTTCAAAAGGCAAAGGTCAAATAACTACAATTTAGGCAAAATAAGGGTCTCTGAAATGAAAAATATTCCAGATTTCTGTTAACAAATATTGCAATTCTAATGGATTAAGGCAAAAGTATTTTGTCATAATTTGTTATATAAATGGTGATTATCGGTATATAGATTCATTTTACTTGTAACCTACTGTCATCATATTAAGGTTTAAAGCAATTGTGTATATAAATCTTTGGGGCAAACTGATCAAATAGTATAATTTTTTTACATTCTGAACTTTTATACCATAGCTTAATTTTACGAAACTTGTTATCACAAACACGGTAACAATTTTAATTCTCATGATATTGCAATAACAATTTGAGAAACAAAGAAATATCACCTTATCAGATTGGTAATCGCGAGGTAAAGGATAATTTTTCATCGACAGAAGTGCATATTTGGTAATAGGAATACAATTTTCGGTAATAGGAACAAAATGGTTAATTTCTATCTTGAAACTGGCTGAAGTCACTCTATGTGAAAAAAGGATGTCATATTAAAGAAATACGTCTTAGCTTTTTCCTGTTATCCTGAAAATATGCCAGATAATATCATATCACGGTTCCGTTTTCCCATTCAATTAACATTCTACGGATATATCACTATGCAACTAATAAATACGAAATTTGTGGGCTCTTCATCTAACGACCATTGGATTATCAAAGTTAATTAGATATTACTGCCAATGAAATATTAAAAAAAAAAAAAATGCGCTCTCCTTTTTCATGACGCTCATAAATAATAAGTTCTAATAAGTTCATTAGTATCATCTACATGAGAGATCATATTAATCGAAAGCTAGCCAATATAGCATGACTTGAATTACCGTCTACAAGTACTTCGTCATGCGTGCGCGTTCGTTAATCGTAATATGGACATAAAACATCACGCACATGTCAAAAGAAAGTACAGATGAATTATTATTTATTATTTTGATATGAAAACAGAGAAATTGTAAGCAAACATTCATCTATAAAATTGTTTTAAATTTTCGATTTCGAGATAAGGCGTGTTTTAAATTGCAGATCAAATGTTAGTTCATTGCTTTTGACACATGTGTATATTGTATTAATGAAACCTTCTTCACATTTAAAAGTTGTTCGAATTATACCCCAAATATGGGTCTAAAATTATGTGTCTTGAGAAATTCTTGTATCTTATATCCCTACCAATATGTGTGTCAAAGATGGTCGTTTTATGAAGTTTGTAACGATTAAATCCTTTACAAACCCCACTATTTTCCGTAACCATGTTATAGGGACATTGAGAGATTGCCGAGATAATAAAATTTGGATAACATGAATTGTTTCAATAGATAAGGTACGTACATGTATATAGGAACCCTGTAGTGTAATAATCTTGGGTCAACATTTTAAAAACTAAACATTTTTAGAGCAAAACAAAAGATTCTGATTTTGGTGCTATTTCAGAATTTTGTACCAAAAATTGAATTTGCTACGTATACAGCAAATGTTGAGCCAAAATGGTGATTTTTAGTGAAATTTGATACCAATAATGGATTCTCCGACTCATTTCTTGTCCAATAATATATACATCACATTAATAATTCAAAAGTTACAGCGCTTGATAAATTTCATGTTTTTAGGGTTGACAGCCACCTTAATCCAATGGAGAACGTTTTTTTCTGGTTGTCTACCTTCGATTTATATGACCTCAGGCTCAACTTCAAAGTCCAGAGTAAAGGTCAATGTATACTCATCTTATCATGCTTATTGATTTCACAGATCGTTTTCAGCTTTTTCATGAATATTTCAGGCTTCCAGACGATGTTGTTGGCAACATTTCAGCCGCTGGAATTCAGGCTTTCAAGTGCCGTGTGCACAGACATCTTCTCTCCAAGTCTTAACTTGTCATAGCCTTCATACTCTTTCATGACACCCGTCATTCAAGTTCTTTCAACACCTGACTGTTACGTTAGCATGGTGGTCATGGGTTAAGTGAAGGTTATTGCTTGGTTGGGGAGATGGTGGATGGTCCTGTAAAGCATGCAGTGGCTGGGCTGGTGACGGCTACGCCCCAACCGGTGACAACAGGCAGTTCCTGGTAGATTTAGTTCCTAAATGTGTTGTGTAGGTTCTCTTGATGCCCATTAGACCTCCAGATATTATTATTATTATTTTTATTTATATTTTGATGTTGTTCTCTTTGTTTGGGCTTTTATCTTATTTTTATGTCACTTTCATTGGCATTTTTAATCCCTGCTCATTTGTGTTTCTTGTATTATGCATCTTTCTGAGTTGCAGCGAACCAATTGATTGGCCTTCCAGTGCTCTTTGTCGAGAGATACTACTTTGATTTCTAATCACTCAGTTCATTAACCTTGTTTAATGTCTGTTGTGCTATTGTTCACATTTGCTCTTTATATAAAACAAAACAAAAACGGCGACTTTACAGTATGAAGTAACTATATCCATCCGCATTTCGGCCTTACTCCTTTCGAACGTGCAGAAATTAAAAAAACCCTCATTACCGTGGTCAATGCCCCCTACGCACATTGACCTAAGAGCGCGCTAAAAAAGTTTATATTCTGTTCTATTTGTCAGTTTATTCTTGTTAAACTAGTTATTATATTTTACAGTTATGTGTGAAATACACATATATCATTTATTTTCCTTTAGGACCTAGGGGCATACAAGTGTGATATGATTTCGAGAGATACTATTTCCGGTCTATTTCTGGCCCAGTAAGGTCAAATGTCTGATTTGGTTTATTTCATATAAAAATAGAGAATTACGATAAAAATATCCACTGAGTTCACCGAAAAACCGTACATTAGCAATTACCGATGATACCGTTTACGATTTCATGACATAACCCGCCCATTCTTGTAAAATATCAAATAATTAACAGATTTAATCTCACTCTAAATACCCAATGACTACCGTTGTTGCTATTATAAAATGTTAAAAGATGAATCAAACGGAACCAGGAACAAAACACACCAAGGATCAGAAAACTGATACAAGAGGATATCTCGAAAATGTAAAAATGCTAAGAGTAAAAGCAAGATATACCAACAGGGTGTGGGGGAAACAGGTAATAACAAGAGAGAATAACGCGATAAAACAGATAAATAACAAAATACAATAACACACGGAAATGCACTGGGACAAGCAATGAAAATTGCTGTGCAATAAACAACAAAGATATATTGTAACAATAAATACCGACGTTTCAAGTGGATATACCACCCTTCATCAGGGACAAAATATTTAAAATAAAAAAAATGTGTTAAGAACTATAAACAAGATAATGAACTAGACAAGTCCACCACTGTAAATATAGCATAATGTCAGTAATAGATGTTGACTACTAGACACCCAAGTTAACACTAAAGAAACTGCACAAGTTCACTAAAGAATACAGATCCATGTTGCTAGGCAAACTAACAAAACATGCACGATAATCAATAGACAACACATTATGCATATGCATGAGTGATGAGTGACAAAAGACAGGAGATAGCTGGACAATAGATAGATATATGAGACAGAAATAGTAAATTAACTAGACCTAATATGAATGAACTGCGTGGACGGGGGAGGGCATAAATAATGTAATTAATAATAAATAAATAAATAGAAGGAAAAAAACCCAAATTAATCAAAAATTACTTAATGCGGAAATGAAAAAAATATAAGAGGGAAAAAATTAAATAAAAAAATTAAATAAATAATAATAAAAACAAAAAAAAGTAAATAAAAAAATTAAATAAATAATAATAAAAACAAAAATTGTAAATAATAATAATAAAATGAAGAAAAAAAAATTATGAGGAAGAATTGCTGCAATGAGAGCAGACTCACAAGAATAAAAAATGGGGAGTGGGGGGGGAGGGGGGTGGGGGGGGGGACACAAGAAATTTAAGCCCCAGACAGGGCACTCAAGTTATAGGAAACAAATAGGCCTATCATATGGTCTGTAAAATACAGGCATGTTGACAAGCTGGAACATAGGCCTATGAGAATTAATCTTTAATGTTGAGACCATTGGGCTCTGTTGTGTCAAGCTTCATGATCCATTCCTTCTCCAAGATCCTCCTCATGATAATGTCGTTCTTGGGAGGCCTATCAATGCATGTAACGGAAATGTTACAAGCGTTGTGGTTCGGTAAGTTGAAATGACGACCAACTTGTTTGTCCCTGTTGTGTCTGGCGTCAGCGCAATGCTCACCTACTCGACATTCCAGAGTGCGACCAGTCTCTCCAACATACTGCTTCTCACACGTTGCGCAGGTAATGAGATATATGACATTGTCCGATTGGCAAAAAATAAATAACAACAACCTAGGCTATAGTTTATGTTCACAACTGCTTATAATGACATTTCAGAATTCCCGTTGATGGGATTTGAATTTGTTCACATTTATTTTACACTCAGTGCAAGATTGTAATAATTAATTACTATTAACGTATTTCGATTTATATTTACGTTTCTGGTTTTTTTGGTACATCACCATAGCCTTGACTGGTAAAGATGACCTTGAACACGATAATGAAACCTTTGATGAATTCATCGCAAATGCGCCGTCATACCTGACAGACATGTTGCAGAAGTATCCGGTGATTTCCATGGACAATCGTGCAAGTGTTGCAAAGAAAATGCAGCAAACGAGAGAACTATTGAGCACGATTGGTTAGTGAAAACAATGGTGCTTATATGTTGATTGAATTATATCAATCTATTGAGGATATTATTATTACGTGCAGAAGCAGAATCGGTTTAAGCATGCCAAGAGTTCATCGGGATTTTAGCTTAAAAGACTACTCCGTGTCACGGACCCAAAGTTGTGGAATGACCTGATGACATCATTGCGCAGCGATTGGCGTCTTATCTACATAGCCATTGACGTCTCATCTACAGGGTGTCCCAAAAGTCTATGCACGTTTTTGAAGAGTCATATCTCATAAAATATAAATCATATGGTATAAATTTAACCACATTTTGATAGACGAGATTTGGGGAATTATTTTGATACCAAACACAACCCTATTGGTGAACCCACAACATTATAAAACTGGTTGAAAGTGTTTGGCCGTGTGAGGCCCACCCATACCAAGTACTACGCATTGTTGCTAAATCAGATGCGCATACATTAACGGTATGAAAGCAACATTGCGCGTTAGTCACAGTTCACTGCTTACCTTGCAACATTAATGTTATTACCAAACTCAGTCACTCACAACATAAATAGGCGTAGTAGACAACATTGCACAGCAAAAGTCTTCACTCAAGATGGTTTACAGCATAGATAAGCGATTACAAATTGTATGGTTCTACGCTGAAACAAATTCAGTTCAACTTACTTAACAAAAGTTCAGAAAACATTTCAAAGTGAAACGCGCACCAGAAAGAATATCCATTCTGAAGTTGGTGGATAAATTTTTGAACACAGGAACTAGTGCATGATTTGTCTCGATGTGGTAGAAAAAGACTGGTAGATCAACAAGTCACAGTGATGTCATAAGACATGCAGTAGCCTTAAGTCTAAAGAGATCTATTCACTGCTGTGTGATGTGTGTGTTCACTTTTATGTTACGTTATTCAATTTTTTAGGTCTGTGTTTTTGCATTAGCACACGTCTCTGTATAATGGAAAACACTTAAACTAGATTTCACTATAGAAACGAAAATTATGTGTGATATAGTTTGTCATTATGATGGGATCACCGTAATGTAAAATTATAAATATTACAATTGATGGATCACTTTCCGTGTAACCAACTCTACCCGTCTTTTTGTTAATCTCAATAGGTATGGATTTATGAACTTTATACCTCCGAAGTATAAAATTACATTTTTGCAGTAATACATATTTTACTTCTAAGGTGGCATTACAAACAGATGTTACTCCAATGTTTGGTATCAAAATTATTTCCCACATCTCCTCTTTCTAAACATATATTCATTTTTTCAATACGACTTATATTTTGTGAAATACAAAGCTTCAAAGTCGTGCATAGACTTTTGGGACACCCTGTACGTAGCGATGTGGCGTCTCATATGTGTTTAGTTGATCTTAGAATAATGCCAACGCCGTTAACCTCAGATGACTCACACAAAAGATACTCAACAGAAGTTAAAACAATACCTTTATTCTAGAAATAAACCATGATCGCCGTTTACACGTATAAACAGATTTTGACAAATTTACTGCTGGACGCTCTTTCAGATTGAAAACAATAATGAAGATATTTTCTTGAGCCTTTCACATGTCCAAGGCAGCCCACATTTCAGTTTCATAACTCATTTCAATCATGGGAGAACCATGTTTCAATAAATACCTTCAAAATATATAAGTATAAGCTCCTGTACATACACGTATGGACAAAATGGCGTTCAAAGGTCCTAAAGTAAGCGGATTTTCTTGATTTTATGAGAACAGGATTTCCATGGTCTGAATTTGCACATGCTTGCCATCGAAATACGTTAGTGTAGAAATCTCCTCCACAGACCTGTCTAATTCACTCATTTTGATTTCATCATATTATGTTGTGTCTGTTATATTAAATTGTGGTTAATCTAAAGTTTATCTAGAGTAAAGTGTTTCAGTTTTAACTCGAGCTAATTCGGCTCGTGACACACGGATTTCACCGGAAAGAAAATTAAATTTAAATTAAACATATCCAACCATAGACCTTGAACGGGGACAAACATGTCTATTGAAATCCCATTGAAATGTTGTAGCTGATACTATGTGCGTGATCGCTCACACCTGTATAACTGGCATGTTTGAAAAGCCCAGTAATAAATGTTGGTACTGCTAGTCCTAATATCCTGATACTGATGCTTATGAGTCGATAACAATGTCTGTGCTTGATAGAATATGTCCTATCACCACCAGGGAGCGTATCATAGGGCCTAGACTACCTTGGTACAACGATGACATTCATCTGTCACGGCGCATCAGAAGACGACTGGAACGCAAGTGGCGCAAGAGGAGGATCATGACGAATATATTGCTCAGAAGGACTATGAATGTGATCAAACTTATTACTGACTCTAAGATTGAGTACTATTCTAAACAGTTTCTGAATCAAATGCCAACGATATATATGCCATTATAAATTTTACGCTTAACAGATTTCTTTTAAAGTACTGCCGGTTCTCGACTGTTCTGATCAGGCTCTTGTCAATGAGTTTGACATTATAAAAGTTGAAAAGATCAGGACCAACGTTAGCGTAACTGGCTCGACTGGCAACAGTTTAGATGAAGCTAGTAGTACACAAGATGTGTACATTGAGAGCTGCATGAATACCTTTTCTCCTCTCACCGAATCTGATGTTGAATAACAAGGTTTCCAAGTAAAACATGTAACATAGACACTCTGCAAATCCTTTTGCCGATTTTCACTAGAGTTGTAAATATTTCATTGATGTCTGGGATTTTTGCCACACAAAAAAGAAGTCTTGACAACAAAATGTTAAAGAATTATAGGTAACATGAAATTCATGTCCAAGGTAATTGAAAAGGCTGCTTCATGTCAGGTCACCACTCATGTTGACAACAACAATCTGGGCGAAGTAAACCAGTCCTCATACAAACGGTCTCATAGTACCGAAACTGCCCTTTTGAAGGTGACATCCTTCAGTATGTTGACCATGGCAAGGTTGTTGTCATAACCTGTCTGCTTGCATTTTTGATATCACCTCTTGGATGGTAGACAACAAGCTGCAGCTTAATCAGGATTCAACTGAGTTTTTCATAAATGCCACCAGTTGAGATCTCAACAAACATCCATCCTGATATTGTGCTGAAGTTGGGGAATCTCTCTGTCAAACTATCTGCCAGTGTTAAGAACTTAATTAGGCGGTTTTTTTTATGGCACTCTGAACATGTATACCAGTGACGTAACAGCCGGTGGGGCAGGGGGGGGGGGGGGGCACAGCACAGTGAAGGTGCTCAGCAGGAAATTAAAACCTACCCACCAGGAAAAATGGTGGGGAAGGGCGATATTTTGTGACCGTGCGAAATTCTGTGACCGTGCGAAATGTTGTGACCGTGCGAAATGTTGTGACCGTGGGAAATGTTGTGACCGTGCGAAATGTTGTGACCCTGCGATTTTTTTTGACCATTCTCCCCCCCCCCCCCCCACCCCCACCCCCACACTTACGTGAAATTCACGAGGTGACTGACTGGGAAAAAAATTGGGGCAACCTTTTACGAAAATTTCTGTCGGGTCGAACTGGTGTTCACCAGGAAAAAATATCCTTTGCCCCCCCCCCCCCCCCTGGAAAAAATCCCAGATACGCCACTGATGTCTACCCATGTGTGTACTCTTTGTAAGAATTTGAACTTCCACATTCGTAACCTTTGGCTGGTTCGCCGGTTTCTTAGGAAGTGTGCCATTATGCCGTCAGACCACTTGTCTTGTCTCGCATTGACTACGATAACTCCCTCTTGCACACTGCAAAAAGGTTGCCTAAAATACGTAGCTAAAAGTACATTTATCATCCGTTGGTTGACGTGTTGATTAAAATTCATTCAATATATGTAGAAACTTAGGCGTTTTATAAAAGTTTTAAAAAAAATCCCCAGCGTTGAGCAATTGGTCGAAAACAATGTCCTTAAAATGTTGGTGGAAACTGTTTCTGTTGCTAAAATATGTTGCGTAAAGATATTCCACTTTGGCAACTGTTGCATGAGCATTGAGGAAAATCACGCAACAGTGGATGCAAGTTACGCACATGTGAATTTTAGGCAACTGTTGTCCAAAAAGCCAATTTCGTGATTGCGTCATTCAATCATCATGGCGTCTTGTGCACGAGCAACTGTTTGCACGAACTGAGGTCTCTGGATCTGGATAAATTATCTGGTAAATAAAACGGTGAATCCGCATCAACATCAGGCAGGCGTTTTGTGAGTCCGGTTTTGAATGTTTGAAGCTTTCTGTCAAGAAGATGATGTGATAGATCGGTCTAAATTTAGTCTTCCATGTAATAAGCTTATTTCGTCATGTACGTATACGTTTAAAATACCCAACAAATCACTAAATAAAAGCCCACAACCAATAAACAATAAAACACTCAACAAATGGTTAATATACGGTATGCTCAACAGTTGAGCTGTTGCATACTTGAACAACTGTTGAGAGTGAATATAATTGCCCAATTTTTGAGTAACTAGAATTGGTCAACTGGTGTTGGGCAAATTTTACTCAACAGTTGAGCGGTTGCATACTTGAACAACGTTGTGTAAAATGTTGAGTAAATATTTAAGCAACCTTTTTGTGCTAGCCTTGGCTTGCACTCATCCTCGAGATTGACAATCGATAGAGCAAGTACGCGTTATTTTTAATGACTTCGAGTCACTTGGTTCATTTCAGGAAACCGTGACCAAATCGGTATAATTATCAAACGGGTCCAGCCAAATGACACTCTCATACGGGTATTATATTGATTGGACGAGAAGTGTGACGCTTGGATACCATTGTGTATTTGTATCAGGGTCAATTACAAGCGCCTCCGAGTCCATCCGTGTCGATGGCTTTGATTGGACGAGAGATGTGTTGAGTTGTTTAGCGCCCGGGTGAAATTTTGAGATGTTGTCCGCAGTTGTTTGCCTAGCCTGTGGAAAGTATATTTACTCCGATAGGTAAACAAAGCGATAAATATCCACTAGCTTGTGGCAATGTAAGTATTTATAAAGAAATGGAGGGGGGAAGCAAACATTATTAAGGACTGAGAATTTTAGGCAAATATAGAATATAATAGATTATCACTGTCCATGCGCGCGGTTATGCACACGCAAAATACGATTCACAAAATGTTTCACAAACGTATATATTTAATTTATTGGCTTTCATCATCATATATTTCGAATCACCATGAGAAATTAATTAACATAAGCACAAACACGTCTAGTATTAGGTCAGTTATTCTTGAGATAAGACTTTGAAAGTTTAGAAAAGGTTTTTGCAAAATCTTTATTTTTATATGGTAAAACCAGGGAGGTGTAATAGGTAACATCTTTCTGGTAAAACTAGCCGCAAAGAAAGTGTTAAAGAAAGGCTAGAAAATGGTTGACTTAATACATGATCAAGAATTCCTATTTATTATTATTATTAATTTGTTGTCCACACTGTATTAAAATACAAGTATCACTCATAAATTTAGGGTTAGGATTGCTATCGAGCTTGAAGCAAACAAACTGATGAATAAATCATCAAATTTCAAAATATATAATGCAGTTCGCATAAATTAACTTATATAATTACTAGGTAATAAATACACTCTCAAAATAATGGGGGGTGGGGGGGGGGGGGGCTCAAGGAGGTAACTTTAGGAATTTTGTGAGTGCTGTAATTATTGAACTATGACTCAAATGTCTATAAAAGTATACATTTTTAGAAAGGAAATGAATCAGAAAATCCAAAGTTGGCATCGAATTTGACGAAAAATGTTGATTTTTTTTTTGGTGGAGAAAATTACAAAAAATCACCTTTTTGACCCACATTTTTTTAACGAAGCTAAAAAAAATATGCTTGATTAAGATGGAAAAAATCCCTATGTCGGCATTTTTTGTTCAAAATTAAAAAAATATTAGATTAGGTTACAAACAAAAGCAATCATCCCTAAGTTAGTGTCTTTACATCATAATCAAGCGATTTGGGCATTTCCTTGACACCAAATTTGGATTCTGTGATCAATTTCCTTTCCAGAAAGGTATACTTTTACATGGATTTGATTAATAGTTCAATTACAGCACCCACAAAATTCAATCAAGACAAATAACTCTCTATCTAGCAGCCCGGTACACACTACTATATACTATAGACATCAGGGACGCACCATTAGATACTCAGGGGGGGGGGGGGGGGTTGCATGGAAGTTTTAAAAAAAAATTGCCCACTATCCAGGAAAGGAAAAAAACTTTGCCCACCAACCAGGAAAAAGAAAAAGATGACTCGCCCAACTCACCCAACTCAATGTAAAGAAAAACAGTAAACCTAATAAAAACCCGTGCCGCCTTTGCTAAAAAAAACCCAAAAAACTTTCGCCTACTTCGGTGGCAAAAATCCGCCCGACTCAAAATTCCATGCCCCCCCCCCCCTGAAAATCAAATGGTGCGTCCCTTATGTCTGTTATTCAACTAAAGCCGTTACAAACTATTGTACTTTTTTAATTCACTATTGAGCAAATATACCTCTGAGAATCTGTGTAGATTTTTACAACACTTATACCAATAGAGCCATGATGGAGAGGGTGGTTCTAAAATGTTAACTCTCGTGTTTGCCAAAGATGGAGTTATCGTTTATAACTGCACAAACACATTATACGGGTAGTTAATTTCCATTCTTTGGGTAGGCTTAAATAAATACAAAATTGGCGTTCGTTTTATGAGTTTTGAAGTCAGTTGATTTCATGGACTGTTTGCGACATGTGGGCGTAGCCAGGAGGCTTGTCATCCCAGGGGCACGAGAGTGGCATGGGGTCCAGGGCCCACCTAACCTAAGGGCCCGGTAGGTCCTGGGACAAAGCCTCTGCAGGTGATTAGGATTGGTATTGATTCCCCCGCGATGAGAAACGCCCTGAAATTGGAGATACTAAGGTATATAAAACCCTTTAACTCCCATGAATTGTTAATTGCATCCCCCCGAATGACCCTTGGTGCTGGGTTACCTGTGGCTACGCCGCCAATGAATGCACACAACAAGATCAAATGACCGTTTCAATTCTTCCAAATTTCTTTTTAATTCACGAATTGGGCAGAGCTCCAAACTGAGAAATAGCCCAAACCCTAAAAAATACAAATAAAAGTACATTGTTAGTACATTGTAAGTACATCTTTAAAGGATGATATCTCAGTTTGGAGTTTTCATGAAGACTAACTTAAAAATGATATAACTCCGCTTAAAAAAAGAGTACCATTGTTAAGCGGAAGATCTCTACTACAATAATCAATTACAAACTCAATTTTGATATCTTGCCTAATTGTGTCTGATTTTCACATATACGGACAACTACTGCAAAATTTGTCTTCATATTCATTACTTGATATCATGCCCAAATTTGCCAATACGTCCACTGCCTGTTCTTGTGCCACTCTCTGATTACCCAATTACATGTCATTATTCTACCAAATGCTTTCCTAAAAAAATATCAAAGTCTTTCATTTGTACTAGCACTTCCCTTTTAAAGTTTTTTTTTATTGCAGTACGGTACGGAGCTCGTGAAGCGGATCTTAACCGGTTGCAGCGTCTGGAAAATAAAGCTGCTAAGATGCTCTTTGCATGTGGACGAGACAGATGCTCCGTCGAATTGTTGATACACTACACTGGCTCCCAGTCAAAGAAAGGATGAATTTCAAAATTGTGGATGGTTTTCCATCAAATGTAAAATGTTTTAATGAGGGTTTGCATGTTGTATTGCAATATAAAATACGACGGGAATTACAGTGTCAGGGCCCTGCCGTGTATAAAGGCTCACAGGCTGTAGACCGTGAGCGAAAAACTCACAAAGTTCTATTTCAGTTACGTTTTTGAAGATGATCATTGACCAGACTCAAATGTATGACACATTTAATGATTGTAAGATTTTAAATGAGATAATATGATAAATATGAGTATGGGCGGTCATGGATAAAAATTCCAATGGATGCTCACAAAAATAAACAACACTTATAACTTTCACTCTATTCGTTAACCTTCCAAGCCCCAGAATCCCAAAGGGTGTCTATTTTGCGAACAAATATCTGGTTTGTATAAACATTTTAAAAAATCAGATACAGAAGGGGAGAGAGCTACATTTTGTCTTAAAACTTCCATCATTACATACAATTATATTTTAATTTATACATAATCTTAAATTCGTACATTTACATAGGCCTTACTAATCCTAACTTTATATTTAAATTTAATACATAATCTTGGAATGGATTAACAATTACATAACTAATCTTATATTACATTCTATAACTAATCTTACATTCATAAGTTTACATAACTAATCAAATATTTGTAAAAATATGAACATAGTAACAAGGATATTTTAAATATGTATACAGTAACAAGGATATTTTTAATATCAATAAAGTAGCAATATATAATCAAAACAATTATCACATTAACACTAAAACGCGTTAATGTGTCATGATATTTAAGCACACTGATGTTGTACGGCATTCTTGCTATACTATGTGTCAGCTCAATTTGGGAGGTGATGTTCGCGCGTAATCTAGTGATAGGCGCAGCACTTTTTCGCTGTGGGCGTAATTACTCTTTGATTGGGCGAATGCAAAACTAATTACAAAAGTAGTTGATTTTATATGAACAAATTTGGAAAGATTTAAAATAACACCATAATATTTACATAAGAAAGAGAATGAAAGATGAAAGTCTTCGTTTGTTTACTGAAATATTTACTAACTAATGGTATATTTGTTAAAAATATGAACATGGTAACAAGGATATTTTAAATATGTAGTAACAAGGATATTTTTAATATTAATAAAATAGCAATATATAATCAAAACAATTATCACATTAACACTAAAACGCGTTAATGTGTCATGATATCTATGCACACTGATGTTGTACGGCATTCTTGCTATACTATGTGTCAGCTCAATTTGGGAGGTGATGTTCGCGCGTAATCTAGTGATAGGCGCAGCACTTTTTCGCTGTGGGCGTAATTATTCTTTGATTGCGTGAATGCAAAACTAATTACAAAAGTAGTTGATTTTACATGAACAGATTTAAAATAACACCATAATATTTACATAAGAAAGAGAATGAAAGATGAAATTCTTCGTTTGTTTACTGAAATATTCTCCGATATTGGATGGTCAGTCCATTTATTTCTTCGTATTGCACTCCAATATCAACAAACCTGGTTAAGCATTTCCACAGCATAACCCGAGAACCAAACGACATATTTTCATCATAATTGTCGGTAGCTTGTGCTATGCTCGTTTACAGAGGCACGCGGTGTGCATGGTATAGGCAAATATATTTAGTTTGAGCGCGTCCTAGAAATACCCTGTGTGTCATCTCAAGACGGGAGGTTACGTTGTCGTCAGCGCGTATTCTCGTCACAGGCCTTAACATCGTCTGGCGTCATCGCCATCGCATTTATGATCGCATCAATGCAGTTATCTGCGCGATATCATGGGAACAAACTTGAGCATTGAGGTAAGACGGATAAATACGACTTTAATGACTCGTTCATATTCTCGTCGTTGCCGGGAATCACACGACGTCGACGGATATGGGCGCGCATGTTGAAGTAATGTCAACTTTATCCGCCGTCGTCGCGCGATGATTAACGACGGGAGTGTGAACGAGTCTTAACACATTAGGGGCTGCTGAATACAGCATTATGTCCATAGAAATGACGTCCTCCTGAGACGTTTTTGTAACACTGTTAACTAAAGGAAGGGGGGGCTAAACAAATCCAAACCGAGATGCAGAGTATGCTTATTTGGGTACCGTGGTATAGCTAGAGATCCCCTCTTTTCATACTTTCCAAAACAAGTACAAACATCCCGCGCATGACGTCACTAAACATGACCGACCTCAAAATCCGGCCGCATTCGTCTGTACAGTGAATAGGCCAACATTTAAATTTTCGCCCAAAAAGTTCAAAATATCAGAATTTCACCCGTGTTTTGCTTATAAGTGAGGGAAATGATGCTTTTATCATCTACAATAACATTCATGACCATACAATTAAGATATTTTTCAAAATGGCGATTTAAAAAAAATTGAAAGGTGGCAACTACATATAAACGTTTGGGGCATTTCAAATTAACTACTAAACGCAACATTTCTATTGTACAATTTCTTTTGTTAATCCACCCAAAACATCCGAACACGCCGGCCGTACACGCTTAAATTGTCATATAAAAACAAAATCAGTTTGGAACACAATAATCGATAGTGGTATGAAGCTAAGATCATTCTCTCTCAAAATCTTTTATTTTCAAGCACATACGTATATTGCATCCGAACCGCAGGTATTTTGTATCTGTGTCAAATCACACGCCGTTTCGTGCGTGAAACCTCGCGTTCAATGAGTTTTTAAATTCTTTTAGGGCGATAACGTGTTCTTCTGTCGACAATTGCTGCAAATTCATCAACATTTCCAGAATCTTTGAAAAACAAAACAAGCAAAAACGACCGACCGACCGATCCTACCATGGTTTGTTTATCGCCTTATGTAAATTAAAAAAAGAGGCAAAACTGGGGTTCAGGGGGCATTCAGATCCCAGGCGGAGTACTCAAATTACATGTTTTTGTATAGGTGAGTGCAGGGGCAGGGGAGGGGTGGGGGGTGGGGAGGGGAATGCGGCGCAAAGCGCTGAATCGGGGTGTACAAGCAAAATATAAAATTGCAGATCTTGGCGAACTTGATTCTTGGGACTGAATTTTAGCCAAATTTGAGACTATGGAACTGAAGATGTTCACCCTTTTGTGATTTTTGGTTGAAATGTGGGCTTGACTAAGAAAACATGCTGCAAATGGGGGTCTTAACACTTTCCACGCGGCAGGCGTCTGGAGACTTCATTCCAAAATGTCATAAAATGTTTCAAAAATGTCAAAATAATTGAATTTTATAACCATAATTATTTGAAATACCTAGTATTGATTCGTTAAACACTGAGATAGACCTTGAAAGTTTGAAAAGGTTTCAGAAAAAATAGTTTTGTATATGGTAAAACCAAAAGCCGAGTGTCAGGGAACTGCTAAGAGGCGTGATTTTTGTTTGTTTTTGCATCGCCGCACATACAAAGTGACCATAGTGACCATTATATAAAGTGCTCAACAAAAGAAAGTCGTACACTTTGTTTAGGTTATTTAAAATAACTTCGTTTATTTTTTTGCCAAACAGGCTAGATAGACATTAGGATGAATCTTTTAGGCACATTTTGATACCAAACATAACACATAGCAACAAAGATAAACCATGATTCGCGCCATTAGGCACTTTTCAAAAGTCACATTTTCAATACACTTACGAGGGGAAAGGGCTGTGTGTGTAGTTCACCCGTGTGTGACACTGTTATTACCAGGATTGACCGGGCAATCGGTCACACTTTGCAGCCGTGCACACTACGCCACGTTAGGTCGTACACTTAGAGCGTGTTACCACTGGGGCACTGCAAAGTAAACGCTAAGATTAAACGCTAAGATTAACCGGTACGTTTTTAATCACCCCTGCTTCTACTCGCGAAAAGTTACCGTTAAGTTTATAGATCCTAGTCGATGGGCCACGACATTTGACCTTTTGTAATACCAAACAATGCAGCCCCACCTTAAAAAGATTGCCTCACAATGTGTATAACACAGCGTGACACTGTTCACGGCTCATAACGGGAAGATTAATCGGCTTTCTGTTTCTACTGGGTAACTTGCCGTTTCAAACTTGGTTTGTGAAGGTTTTTGGAATTACCCAAAATACCAATCTTAACGGTATGTGGCTGTATCTACTGGGAAAACTTACCGGCAATTAACGGTATCTTCCCCAGCTCTTAGAGCGTGTTTCCACTGGGGCACTGCAAAGTTAACGCTATGATTAAACGCTAAGATTAAACGGTAAGTTTGAATCCCCCTTTTGTAATACCAAACAATGCCGCCCACCTAAATAAGATTGCTTCACAATGTGTATAATACAGCGTGACACGGTTCATGGCACAAAACGGTAAGATTAATCGGTTTTATGTTGTTTCTATTGGGAAATTTGCTGTTTCCGACCGGTTCCAAACCTGGTTTGTGAAGGATTTGGGATTACCCAAAATACCGATTCTTAACGGTATCTGGCTGTTTCCACTGGGAAAACTTACAGGTAATTAACGCTATCTTCCCCAGTAGAAGCACGCTCTTAGTGAGCGGGATTTTTGATTCCGAACATAAAGTGCATTACGTTAAACTGCTTGGAATTTTACCAAGCCTTAAGGATACACCTTGGTTTGGTTTGGTTTGGTTTGGTTTGGTTTGGTTTGGTTTAGCTGTAGATATCAATGAAGCATACACACATGTACACATCCTTCATCCATGCATGACACTTTGAATTTAAATTAGCCCACGCGAGGGGAAATGCGCAGCGATCAACACGGGACTGATACGGCTTATGTCCTTATTAACAATTGGTGTTTTCTTCCCGCGTAGTGTATTGAAAATGCGACTTTGAAAAGTGACTAATTTTCTATAAATGGTGCGAATCATGGTTTATCTTTGTTGTTAGGTGTTATGTTTCATGACATAAATTGCCCGCTTAGGAGCGCTATTAATTCGGTCTAGTAAACCTATTGTTATCAATTACTACGAGAGGATTGCCTGGTTGTATATTTAAATTCTGGGCATGTACGAGCGGTAATTCTTGCTAACTGCATGGGTGAGTTTCCATTATGTTGCAAATTACATCCACGCTCATGCGTTTAATCTACTCAATGGGCGTTGCAATACAGCCGGTTGGTTGCACACGAGAATTATGTCATATAGCAACAGCTTTGATGGAGGGCGAATATTTAAATTTGGGGCCGGGTTTTAGGGAAACAATTTATAGCGCTGCTAAGCGGGCCTTGTAGCGTAATGTGGTATCAAAATGTGCCGAAAAGATTCATCCAAATGTCTATCTAGCCTGTTTGGTAAAAAATAATCGAAAGTTATTTTAAATGACCTAAACAAAGTGTACGACTTTCTTTGTGACATCTTTTTGTTGAGCACTTTATGTGAGAACTACCGCTCCTTACCCCGTGACTCGGATATTTCAGATATCACGTCGCAGTTTCATCTGTACAGCTTTCAAAGAATACTTGGGTCTCCAGGTATGCCATTTGAGTCCAATTGGTATGGCGCCCTCATCGGCAGCAGATGAGTTATAATCAGAGTTGTAATACTTGCCATTTAGGTTAACATACGTGCAGCAATGGAAATGCCAGCCTCCCCCGTGGCACATTACGGCGCAATTATTATTTTCATCACTGTCATTATCTTTGTCAATAGTTGAAAATTGATTCCCATTAAAATTCCACAAAGGGTTACCTGTTAAGAGATATTGGATTTCGTATCACTCAGTGATTTTCTAACAACGAATTATTCCATTTGAAATCTATACACCCCCCCCCCCCCCTATGGAAGACATTAATTTATTAATGTGCGGGGAATGTGAAAATGGAGTTACGACGGTACGTGCATTTGACTCCCTTTGAAATATATACTCCCTGTGTGGAAATTAAGGTCATGTCTTCCACAGCGGGTGTGTGCATTTCAAATGAAATAGCTCAATATTTGATCACAAATTGCCCAATATTTTATCATACATAGCCCAATATTATATAACCAATTGAACTGGACACCTTTTGTGGCCATTCAACCTTTGAATAAGAATTAATCATTATCAAACTTTAAACATGAGAGGGCAACTTTTTGTGATGATATATATTATGCGATGATCATGATGATTATACTTTGTAAAATACCGACTATCCTAAAGATTTCATGACAAAATAAAAGTGTCGTGACCTGTTTTGACCTTGCCCCCATTGGCCTCTAACCATTCTCTTTTCAGTGGGAGGGACATTCATTAGAACAGCCATGCTGCCCTATGACAGTCATCATGCCGATCATCAGGAGAATGCTGAAATACTAAATGGCGCCAAGCGGAATCCTGATTTATATCTTTGTGTGCGACATATTGAGATAGGAGCAATACTTACCAGCAGACCCATTATAGGGTCCAATTAAAAGGGTAGAATTTGGCTCATGAATTCTAAACATGTCATACTCTGCGTAAGCGGTGATGCCTTCCCAATCTTCCAGGTCTACTCGCAATCTCCACGAGCCTTGGGATGTAAGACTTTGAAGTTTATCCAATCCCCACCAGAATTCCCCTTCTTGTGAGCCAAACCCGTTCGTGTAGTTTGCCCAGTTGCGGTTAAAGTCTACGGAACCATCGAAACGCTTTTGAAATACCTGCATGGTGGAAAGATTCGTTGATGCTCTTTACAGGGACACTCATCATTGCCAATATGGTGAGCTAATAATAACTGCGACCGGAAGAAGTCATTACTAATCATGACGACGAAAGCTCGACAGTTTCAACCTTTTATTCGCCGGCGAAAGCGACACTAGGCCGATAGCATTAGACTTGTCTAGGCATAAGGTTTCTAAAAATGTAAAGGTGGTTGACCTTTGCACTTGATTTTGACAAACGATATCTCAAATTGTTCGTCTGATCACAAGGATAACAGAAATAGTAGTTTTTAGAATATTTGTTGTGCCCTATAAAGGGGTCAAAATGTCAATAGAAAATCATATCATACTCACTATCCAACCATGATCATCCGTGTTCATGTCACAATACATATCGACAAATACACCCGGGAGGCTAAGATAAATCTTATACGGGCCATCCTCTTGGTAACCGTAAAGAGAACGCAGAGCATGACAATCATCACCTGGAACAAAGTATTAGGTGTCGGAATCATAGTAAATGAGTAAAAGTGGGCTATTCCAGAAACCTTTTTCTTTCCCTCAGGTAAACTTCAAAATGGGTTACCTGCAAGGGTGTAACTTCATTTAAAATCTAGGCTCTCTGTGTGAAAGATTAAGGTAATGTCTTCCAGTGTATTGATTATAAAATGGAATAGCCCATTGACTTGTACGCTAGACTTCACGATGAAACCAGTGAACTTTTTTGCATCATACCATGGAGTTTTAAGTTCTATTTGGGAGGAAACCCAGCAGTGACTGGCGTCTCAGATTTTCTGGTGGTGGCGCTACATGTATAAACAATGATAAAGGAAGCGAATGTTGATGTCGTCACATCACACAATGACTACATTTGTGTAAAATGTATATATTGACACTTAGTGATTGTCCTATCATATGAATACCCTATCTGAGCCCGTGTGCTAGTCCTAATACGAGAACCGTTATATCAATCCGAGAACCACCCATGACTGCGGTATCTATATTCAGTCTTAGGATTTTTCGGGATAGGCTGACTCTTGAAATTATAGCAGTACGAGAGGAGGGCTAACCTTAGCATGCTTAGTGATACATTTCTGATATTAAACAACTTGAATAGATGAACCAGAGGCATCTATGGCAAGCTTAATGTATAATGATTCGATAAACACGGTTTTTGGAAGTCATGCTCTTGATGGTCCCAGAGATGAAAAGGGCAGTAACCCTCTAAGGAAATTGACCAACATAGCGACATGGAATGTGCGCAGTATGTCAGCTGGAAAGATGAAAATTGTTGAGCGAGAAATGACAAGATGTGACATAAAAGTTCTAGGAATGGCATAGCTGTGGTGGCATGGACAAGGGCGGTTTACTGCGGACAATGGAAACACCTGTATATATGCTGGTAAAGACAGTGGATGGGATTTGGTTTCATCATTGAAAAGAGAACAGCAAAATCTATTCTTGGATACAATCCTGTGAACGAACGAGTTATCACACTCCGTCTGAAAGGGAAGCCTATGAATGTGACTCTTGTACAAGTGTATGCGCCGACATCAGACGCATCGGACGAGGTGATAGAAGAGTTTTATGAAGTGGTACAAGAAGTGCTGGATAACATCCCGAAGAAAGATGTGACTATACTCATGGGGGACTGGAATGCTAAGCTGGGAAAATCAGTAACGAAAACAGCCAACATTGGTACATATGGACTTGGAATTAGAAATGAGAGAGGTGATAGATTGGAAGAGTTTTGTATGACAAACAACTTAATCTTAGGGAACACTATCGTTCAACATTATTCACGTAGGTTGTGGACATGGAAGAGCCCTGGTGATGGTGTGAGAAATCAGATTGACTATATCATGATTGGTAGAAGATGGAGGTCATCACTACAGAATGTGAAGACACGACCAGGTGTCGGCTGTGGAAGTGACCCCCAACTACTGGCAGCCAAATCCAGATTGAAGTTGAAAGGCAAAAGATCAAATGCGCCACCAAGCGGATACGATGTTGGTGACATCCCGTCACAATTTACTCTGGAAATGAGGAACAGATTTTCGAAACTCTTACAGTCAGAAGAAGATGAAAACACACCAAATGAGCTTTGGGAGAGCATGAAGAAAATTGTCCAGTCTGAAGCCAAAGAGCACATCCCCCCCAAAACAGAGGAAGAAACAAGTTTGGATCTCACAGAGCACATTAGATCTTGCTGATGAGAGTAAAAAGGCTAAAGTAACAGATAAAAAAGAGGAGTGGACTCGTCTAAACAAGGAAGTTGCCAAGAGTGCTAGAGAGGACAAGAAAGCTTTTGTTGAAAATAAGTGTGGTGACCTCGAGTCCAGTGCAGGTGACTCAAAGAAGATGTTCAAAATAATCAAAGATGTAACCGGAAAATGGACCCCGAGAACTGATGTTATCAATGATGAGAATGGAAACACCTTGACAGAGACAGAGGATATAACGCGCAGGTGGGTGGAATATAGCACCATGCTGTATAACGCAAAGGACCCTCAACACTCATACAGTCATGGAACAGCAGAAGACGAGCCACCATCATTAAAATCAGAAGTACAGAAGCATTACATCAGATGAAAAATGGAAAGTCACCAGGAACAGATGGCATGCCTGCAGAAATGTGGAAGGCCACAGATGAAGAAGGTGTTGATCTCCTATGGCGTCTCTGTGTTTCGTTCTGGAAGGAGAAAGAATGGCCGAAAGACTGGTGTAGACCTGTCTCTATTCCTCTACCAAAAAAAAAGGCAATTTGAAGTAATGCTCCAATCATCGCACCATCAGCCTCATTTCACATGCCAGTAAGGTGCTGCTTCGGATCATCATAAATAGAATTAAATTAAAGCTAGATCAGGAGATTTTTATTATGCAGGCTGGTTTCAGAGAGGGAAGAGGAACTAGGGACCAAACTGTCAACATCAGAAACATCATGGAGAAGTGCAAAATACATCGACTCCCCCTGTACATGGTCTTCATAGACTACTCCAAGGCCTTCGACTGTGACAGCCACAATGAAATGTGGGAGACCTTGAAGAAAATGGGTTTCCCAAAACACCTCATCGACTTGACCTGTAGGCTGTATGAAGACCAAGAATCTGCAGTAAAACATCAAGTGGTGATACAGAATGGTTTGGCATAGGAAGAGGATTACGACAAGGGTGCATATTGTCACCAAGCTTCTTCAATATGTATTCTGAAGATATCATGAGAGAAGCATTGGAGAGCTTTGACGGTGGTGTGAAATTCGGAGGAATTAAAATTACCCACTTAAGATATGCTGATGATACCACACTCATATGCAGCAGCCGACAAGAGCTCATAGACCTTCTACAAAGGGTAAAGGAAACAAGTGAGACGAAAGGTCTTCTGCTGAACACTAAAAAGACAAAAATAATGGTAATGGACGAAGAGGACACAGGGGCTGACTTCTCACTAGATGAACAGAAGATAGATGTTGTACAACAGTTCGAGTACCTAGGATCTCTTATCAACACCAAGAGTGACAGTTCAACGGAGATCAAACGTAGGCTGGCAATAGCTCGCAAGACATTACAAGATATGTCAACTATCTGGAAGAGCAAAGGGCTATCAATGAATCTCAAGGTACGCTTCCTGAAAGCAACCATCTTCTCCATCGCCACATATGGAAGTGAGTCGTGGGCAATGACAAAGAATGACAGGAAACGAGTTGATGCATTTGAGATGTGGTGCTATAGGCGACTTCTACGAGTTTCATGGAGGGAGAAGAGAAGCAATCACCGGGTATTAGAAAAGGTTAGAACAAAGCTCACACTAACATGACTAAGGAGGGACATCAACATCAGAAAGCTGCGCTACTTTGGTCATATTACCAGGAGAGATAACAGTGTCGAGAAATTAATTCTGCAAGGTGCAGTAGAAGGTAGTCGTGGCAAAGGACGCCCTATAACATCATGGACTGATGACATTAGGATCACTGGTTTTTAAACCAGTGATCCTAATGTCATCAGTCCATACGATAGAAGCAACACGATAGAAGCAACACGACGTGCATCAAACTGAACCAAATGGCGAGCTCTTGTGAAGGCCACAGCCCTGCCTGGTGCCATCTGACATAGAGAGAGAGAAACACTGTTTATCGCCGTTAAACTGAGTTAATCGAGATAAACTCTGTTAGCGAAAAACAGTGTTTATCGATCAACTCTGTTTTTCGATCAAAAACAGTGTTTTTCAATTTGATAAACAGTGTTTATCGATAAACTATGTTTCTCGCTCGAAAAACATAGTTTATCTCGATAAACTCAGTTTATCGGTAGACCGATAAACCGTGTTTATCGATCATCATACTAGTCTACCGAATTATCCCCTTTTTTCTTAGTTGTCACCTCTGTCACCCAAAGACCCCTGTTTTACAATTGCTAGTGTGTTGACTCTCGGATCTTACGTCACTTTGATACTATGAGGGCACATCCCCTCAGACCATTTTAAAGCCGAATATAGATCTCTGGGGATCCTACAAATATGAGGGCATATCCCCTCGGAAATGATTTTCTTTCTTACCGAATCCACAGAAGGTCCATCTGTTATTACAAGACCATCCTGACGCTATTCCGATATATTTGACATCAACGGAACATTCCATCTGATGACTGATGAATGGTTGTTCTCCTACACGACCTACTTCCAGGGTATTCCCTCCGGGAAACGAGACGTAGAAATCTCGTATCTCGCTTGCACTTAAAATGTTTGGGGTAGAAACTTGTACCCACTCGTTCGTGGAGGATGCATCACACAAGACTGCAGATTGTGTATTGCCCCAACCTCCGATAACTATATAGAATACAATATCACAATGGCTTGTTTAAATTTGTTTACATGGTGTTTTCTATTATACTCTAAGGCTCATTATGAAATTAATCTTAATTTGCACAATTTCAGTTAAATTGATTATCATGTAGTTAGAGCAGCAGAGATTCAGTTCAAAAGCGCCCATTTTTTTGAAAGCACACAGGCTTTCAATCAAGTGTGTTTTATCGCATTTGGGTGGATAGAAAATAAATAATAATACTTGAAAACGGTGATACCGGCCATTGTGTCTTATAGGGAGGCACATGAGGGAGACAGTGGGGGTGGGGGGTGGGGGGGGGGGGGGTGGGGGGGGGGGGGGGGGGTGGGGGGAGGGGGGGGGGAGGGGGGGGGGGGTGAGAGCATAACCGACCATTTTTTTGTAGGCCTATATACGAGGGGCAGTCAGTAAGTTATGGAATTGATCATGGTATGGGTGTGAATAAGTATAAGTATAAGTGTGAACTATGACGTCATAGCATTGTCTCAAAGTAAGTACATTTGGGACACTGCTAAATCAGTTATTTGGCGGTAAATTTGAATTGTTTGTATGAAACATGTGGTAAGAAGATTGCATAACATGGCACCAGAAGCAGGTAAATCCCAATTTTTTTCGCGTAAGTAGTATGATAAAAAAGACAATAACTTTAATCCCTGTGTAATTTGATATATGTAGTATAAGAGGAAAAAGTAAGGTGAGGCAATCGAATAAAAAGTATACAAATATCAGTATTTTAAATAGCTAATTTTCATTGAAAAATGCCCAGTCAGTGAATCACTAATATTGCGGAAAATCAAACAATTTAGGAAAATATCCAAGCAATTAACCAGTATGGGAGATTCCATATGTATGATAGCTAACTAATTATCTGAACTTATTCGCATGAAACCTGCAGAAAATATGCGCATGCGCAGACGGCAGATCATTTTGAACTGGGCCAAAAATGGCTAAAATCATGAAATTTACCAGATAAAAGCTTACTGTGCCTTCAAATTCTAATCAGAAATAATGAAAAATGCTTAAATCAATGTGTAAACTTATTGTGATTGTCAAAATGAAGATATACATGAATGTATCAATCAAAGATGGCTGCCACAACCTCTCTTATTACTGTTATCTTTAGAGCTAATAGATACGTATTGTGTAAGTAATCGTCACATAATTTCAATGGTTTGAGGAAATTTTATGAACAGCTCCTTTTGAAATCCCCACTATTATTGCTTTACATCCCACAATAATTTATTAAATTATAATCCCTCCATTGTTCTTTATCCTTTGTTGTTTTCTAAGGTATATTATTGCGGATTTCGCTAAATAAAAGCGTATTTGAGATGGTCCCTTCTTGTTTGTTTTAAGGAATTCAGATCTTAAAAAGAGTGTCAAACATAGATAAGTGTGTGTTCTAACTATGTGGCAAGTGTTATCTGTTTTTATGCTTGCATTGCCGAGATATACGCAAATGTATCAATCAACCCATATTCAACATATTACATATCCAGTCAAATAATTGACAGATTTCAGTCAGTGTCTGAAACCTATTGTGTTTATGTTAATGACGTTACATAACCTAAGGTATCTAACAATCCAAAAGTGTATTGTTTGAAAGACAAAGGTTCATACTTTGTATTGATCACATTATCCCTCAATAGAATCACTCAAGCATCCCATACCATGATCACTTTCATTATTTATTGACTGCCCCTCGTATATAATACAGAGTTTGTCATTTCATATGGGCGGGGGAATCGGGGGGGGGGGGGGGGCAGCCTTCTGGCACGGGGAAAATGATCTTGATTTTGCAAATAATGTTAATTGTTCTCTTCCCCTTCCTCTCTCGCCTCCTTCCCCCTTTTCTCTTTTCTTCTCTTTTCCCTTTATCCCTCTATCCCCCTTTTCCCTTTATTTCTTCCTCTCTTTTTCCACCTTTTCCTGTTACCTTTTCTTTGCTACCCCTCGTTCTTCTTCCCCGAAATCCCCCCCCCCCCCCTCCACCCTAAAAAAAGGGTACAGTTATTCATATACAGGTAGCCATGTTTAAATAATAATATATATTAAGATACATACTTATTATTGGTATGGCGACAAGTGGAGGCTGATCTGTAGGTGACAGTATCAAATAGGCATTACCCACAATAGAACCTAATCCATGAATAGAGAAGCTGAAACGATGGGTGTTTGATGGCACAGGTGGCCAAACAAAATCATATTTGGTATTTCGGTCGAATACTACGCCCATACCGTTTGTATGATGCTCCTTGCATTCAACATCTGTACATGAAGATAATTACACGAAAAAACTCTATTTACTTCAAGAAAAAAAATAGAAAGATGCTTGGACATCCATCTAAATTATTTCGTAAATACCTTGGTGCGACATCATAGCGACATCGGATAACGTTGACTCCCATCACCCATTCTCGTCTATGGTATTACAAGATTTGTCTTAGCTTTTTTACACCGAATAAAGTTTTGATTATCATTTAAATAATCAAATTTTGATTCAAAACATTATATATCACAAACGCGACCATAGTTTACCATACGTCACTATGTAATACCACCGACCATACGTCACTATGTAATGGCTCTGATGAATTGTCCAGAAAACGGAGTCTTTAAGCGAAATATTTTAAATGTTTCTCGAAAAAGGAAGATTCCTTGTTAGGGATTTCTTTTCAAATTTTTCCTATCATAACAAGGAGTCTATGAGTGTCAATGGATTAAATTCAAAAAAATATGTTTTTTTTTCCCGGTGATATAGAAGTTAGGTGAGAGCGAGAATATATGATGAGAGCGAGACTAATACTGTATTAACCTCTAATGCTGACGTTAAAATTACAGGCAGCCTCGTTCCCACTGCTATCAGTAGCTTCACATACAACTTGTTGAGATCCAACATTGAACTTCGATCCTGACGATGGTGTGCAGTCTACTACAAGGTTTGTGTCCGCATTGTCGTCTGCCGTGGGGACATTCCAGTTTACCAAAGCCGTGAAATATCCAGGGTCTGTAGATTGTGATACATTAACTGGACAGGGTGACATCTTCGGTGCCTCATCATCTGAAAACAAATAATGAACATTTGAATTGTATTCAAGGAATTTCGGAGGGGGGGGGGAGGAATATGTGTTTTGTGTGAATTTACCAACATGAGCAGATTAGTGAGGCTGAGCGTAATAAGTTTTAAACGTCCTTCCGTCAACCCAATTCGAGATCAAGTGACCGTCAGTAAGTCACGTAGTTTTGATGTATAAAACGAGTGCTTCCTATATATTAATCGTAGCCAGCCAGTAAGGCTTAGTTTCCATCACAGGTAGCTGTGCCAGATCGAGACTGTGCTGTATAATAATGCTTTAAACAAATGTTAAAAGGTGCCCAGTACCCTATTAAACTTTTTTTCTCATGATTTCTTTTTTGGGGCTCAAAGTATAGTTTCATATGTTAACTTCATGGAACAACTTCATTTAGTAGTTTTTTCCCAACCGGAAGTACTTAAAATATCCAAAACTAACCTAAATTTATACCACAAATCTATATTGGGAAATGATGTCCTGCACTAACTGAACGTGCCTAGTACCCCCTCTATAATTGGTCATGGTCATACTGGGCACCTTTTTAAGTCATTTCGTGCTAGAAAGGGCTCTCTTGCTTCCACACATTCCGTCTGCCTCTCCTGAATCCATTACATCCGGATCAGACCACAATCCCATTAAAGATGTTGACAACTTGTATGGTGAGATAGTGAGGAATAACCCTCACCCATCAGTTGTCTAAGACGCTCGCTTCCACAAAGGGAAGTATGAAGTCGAAGTTGCGTAAATTAATTGATACAGACCTGCATGAAACCTAGGTGCATCTAAAGCACACCAACTCCAAATCTAGACGTAGTTTACTTCATCAGCTTCCCATCCCAAATTTCGTATTAAATATGTTGGCCAAATTAATGGATTCCGACTTCAATGCAAGATTTAATAATTGAAATTCAATGAAGTGATCTACAAACCTGTTACATCGACGCTAAAACCACACTTAGCTCTATTTCCAGTAATATCAAAAGCTTCACACACAACCTCCGTGATTCCGATGGTAAACTTAGATCCAGATGCTGGTGTACAACTGACTGCAGGGTTTGGATCAGAATTATCTACCGCAGTTGGGTCATTCCAGTTTACTACAGTAGTTGAAAGTCCAGGATCTGTAGATCTCAAAAAGCTCAACGGACATGAAGATATCTGTGGCGCCTCATTATCTGTTTTAATGAGACAAGAAAAACAAAACTTCAATTCCTTTCACCAAAAAAGATTAGATCGAATTCCAGTAACATACACCTCGAATCAAATGATTTATCCAAGGATAGTGATTTCAGAGTGATTCTCGTCAGCAGAAAAGTTCAGCATTTGCCTGCGCACGCGAGTGCTAAATGCTGAGCGTATTGACGATAACATTCATGACACCATATATAGTTGAGCCAATTAAATGCACACGTTGCGTTAGTCAGATCAAAGTCGCGCTGTTACATACATACATATACATAAAATGTCTTATAAGGCGCAATATCCAAAAACATGATCAAGGCGCAACACACAAAATTATAGCATGATTGAGAATATCAATATAACAAAATAACAATACAATCAATACAAATATGATTTTAAGAGTTTCTTAAAGATTGCAGTAGAACCGACATCTCTAATATGGCGGGGACGTGAGTTCCCTAGAGACGGACCTGCAACGGGAAAGGCTCTTTCACCTATGCGTTTCCTACTGGAAGGTATTGAGAGTAGAGTCCTGTCCATTGCAGATCAGATTATCGGGCCTATTGAAGGGATTGAATTGTGAGAAAGTAAGTTGCAAAGATATTTAAGACCACAGTCATTCAAACATTTTTACACGTAAAGACAAATTTTAAACTTAATGCGTTTTGTGAGTGGTAGCCAATGCAGATTCTGCATTAGAGGTAATTGGACTATCAAGTCTTGATGACCAGAAGACGAGTTTTACGGCACGATGTTGGAGAGACTGGAGTCAGTGTTCTACTTACCCAATGGCAGATTCCCGAAGGCAGATTCATTTCCATGTTTACGCTTACCATACGCGCTCGTTTGGTAAACAGAAAATAAATTCTGAACTTGGTAAAACACCTATGACAATGTAAGAGCCTATAGGGGTACATCGGGCTAGTTTTAATGTTTCCGAAATAACTGCAAACGTATCAAAATATACAATCGAAATATTGAATGATATAAGGGGACAAACCTGTTACATTGACGCTAAAACCACACTTAGCTCTATTTCCATTAATATCAACAGCTTCGCATACAACTTCCGTGATTCCAATGACAAACTCAGATCCAGACGCTGGTATACAACTGACTGCTGGGTTTGAATCAGTATTATCTACGGCAGTAGGATCAGGCCATGTTACTACAGCTTTAGCAAGCCCAGGATTGGTAGAGCTTGACACGATTGCAGGACAGTTAGCGATCTTTGGTGCCTCGTCATCTGAAAGGAAACATATGATGTTAGTTAATTTTGATTGACTTGTGCCAAGTTGTAGCAAAGTTTGGCAACGAATTGTACTTCAGGTCGCAAATACTGCTACACCAGTATCGCACGATATTGAAACATAAAATTTGCCAGTATCGCTCGATTCTGGTACAATTTAGTTGTTCCAGTATCGTCCGATACTGGAACTCCAAATTGTGTTCCATTATCGAGCGATACTGGAACGTTTTTATGTTCCAGTATCGGGCGATACTGGTACACATGCTACCAGTAGTGATTTGTCCCAGTATTGGACGATACTGGTACATCATTTTGTTCCAGTATCGCCCGATACTTGAACCCTTTATAAGTGCCAGTATCGTCCGTCGATGTCTGACCCAGTGGCTCCATAGACATAAACCGAATGAAGCGTGAAAATATTGTAGCGTGTAGAGATTAATGCACTATAAACATACTTTACTGTACAGGGCGGACTATGGCTCCAGGGAACCTTATCTCCTAATACGTTAACGCCTTACTTTCTATACATCGTAGCAAAGTTTCATCACTATCTCTCTCTGACCCCGGGTGGCATCCTACCCAGGTCGGTGTCTTACCTGCACCACATTGTAGCTAAAGGAGCCGGTGCTAAAGGAGCCAAAGTCTGGCCTCCGTTGACATACACGGAATGAAGGGTTAAACTAGTGTTGCGTGTAGAGATGAATGCCCCATACCAACCTATACTTTACTGTATAGGGTGGACTATGGTTCCAGGGGACCATGTATCCTACTACACCGGGTTAACGTCTTACTTGTACTACTGTACATCGTAGCAAAGCTGTCATCACTGTCAATCCAGGTTGGTGTCTTACCTGTACTTCATCGTAACAAAGATTCATCTCTGTCGCTCTCTGATCCAGTAGCGTCCAAACCAGGTAGGTGTCTTACCTGTACTACATCGTAACAAAGATTCGTCTCTGTCGCTCACTGATCCAGTAGCGTCCAAACCAGGTTGGTGTCTTACCTGTACTACATCGTAACAAAGATTCGTCTCTGTCGCTCTCTGATCCAGTAGCGTCCAAACCAGGTAGGTGTCTTACCTGTACTACATCGTAACAAAGTATCATTGCGGTCACTCTCTGACCCGGTGGCTTCTAGACAAGGTTGGTGTCTTACCTGTGCTACATCGTAACAAAGATTCGCCTCTGTCGCTCTCTGATCCAGTAGCGTCCAAACCAGGTTGGTGTCTTCCGTGTACTACATCGTAACCAAGATTCGTCTCTGTCGCTCTCTGATCCAGTAGCGTCCAAACCAGGTTGATGTCTTACATGTACTACATCGTAACAAAGATTCGTCTCTGTCGCTCTCTGATCCAATAGCGTCCAAACCAGGTAGGTGTCTCACCTGTACTACATCGTAACAAAGATTCGTCGCTGTCACTCTCTGATCCAGTAGCGTCCAAACCAGGTAGGTGTCTTACCTGTACTACATCGTAATAAAGATTCGTCTTTGTCGCTCTCTGATCCAGTAGCGTCCAAAGCAGGTTGATGTCTTACCTGTACTACATCGTAACAAAGATTCGTCTCTGTCGCTCTCTGATCCAGTAGCGTCCAAACCAGGTAGGTGTCTTACCTGTACTACATCGTAACAAAGTATCATCGCTGTCACTCTCTGACCCGATGGCTTCTAAACAAGGTTGGTGTCTTACCTGTACTACATCGTAACAAAGTGTCATCGCTGTCACTCTCTGAGCCATCGGCGTCCAATCCGGGTTGGCGTCTTACAACGTGGCAATTTTGTTTAACATCCGGTTGTTCCCGCTTAGCAGGCATTGATTTCCATCGTATTTGATTGACTATATCACCTTTGTTGTTTCGTATTGCCTTCTGCCCTCGATATGTTACGTCTGTCTCTGTTGCTATGATTACTTATCATGAAATAATGAATACATAAATGAATAAATGAATAAATGAAAAGGTGAATGAATGAATGAATGAATAGGTAGGTGAATGAAATAACTGAATAGAAAAATAGGTTAATAAATGAATAAAAGAAAAAATTAATAAATTAAAAATTAATAAATTAATAAATTAATAAATTAATACATCAATAAAAAATTAATGAAAAGATAAATAAAACCAACAGATGAAATACTAGTACGTAATACGTAATTCTGAAAAATGAAAAATGAAAAATGAAAAATGAAAAATGAAAAATGAAAAATGAATAATGAATAATGAATAATGAATAATGAATAATGAATAATGAATAATGAATAATGAATAATGAATAATGAATAATGAATAATGAATAATGAACAATGAACAATGAACAATGAATAATCAATAATCAATAATCAATAATCAATAATCAATAATCAATAATCAATAATCAATAATCAATAATCAATAAACAATAAACAATAACGTTTTCTGCCGTACAGGCATGGAAAACTAAGTTGTTGGGAGAAAGTTGATTCATGCCCGTTTCCTTCTGGGGGATAGCATATCCTTCGCGGCCAAGTTACTAGGCAGTGTTTCCCGCCATCAATTTGACTTATATAGGTAATATAATAATAGTGGATATTTATATAGCGCCGGTATCCGCCGCAAGCGACGCTCATGGCGCTGTAGCCTATATATATTATTACACTGTCGTTAGGAAATCGTCACAATTCATTTCGCTTTCATCTATTGTAGGCTGCCGGCTAGGCGCACATCAATATCAGCACTTAGATTGTAATATCACCCTTTTTAACAGCTCCCAATCTCGCTTGGGTCGACGAGGCAATTGAGACTAAGTACCTTGCCCAAGGATACAAACATGTTGGACCTAGCGGGGCTCGAACTCACAACCTTTGCATCGTGAGACTGGCGTCTTATCCACTAGACCACACACGCTCTCAAGGTACAATGGTCATGAGGAACAAATCTGCTATATTTGCGGTCAACTGCTACCACTACCCTCCTGGCGTCTCGTGTCATATTTTCTGACAACAAATAATGTCAATGAATAAATGAATGAATAAATAAAATAAATTATTTTAAGCATTTAATGCCAAATCGATTTAAATAGGCTATCTGCGCTTAATATAGAGCCACGGGAACGTGAAAATCTTATCAGAGTGTTTTGTTTTGTTCCATTTTTAAACTAATACACAACATTTCAATTTCATTTTCAAAGTAACATCCAATACTTTAGTTCCATTTTAAAATGAACATTGCACAATTCAGTCAATTTTTCAATATCCACCTATAATTTCTGTCTATTTTCACATAAACTTCCATTTTTAAATCAACACCCACAATTCAGTTCCATTTTCAAATTAACACCGATTTTTGTTGGTCGATTGTCAAATAAACACACCTTATAAAACAATATTTCAAGTTCATTTAAAAATTAGCATTCGGCAATTCAAGTTTTAAATCAACACGGTGCGATTCAGTTCCATTTGTTTTTATTAATACCCACCATTTTCAAATAAACACACCATTTATTTAAAGTCCATTTTAAGAATAGCACTCGACAATTCAGTTCCCTTTTTAAATTATCACCGAGCAATTCAGTACCATGTTCAATCAAACGTTCGAGTGTATCAATGTCAGTTCATGCTCTTTCTCTGCCGACCGTCAGAACTCGCCGCTTATAGAGCTATAATAGACAGAAGCTTTATACAGCCGTTCCTGTATAGAACAGTCTTCCAGAAGATGCTGTTGGCAACATCTCAGAGGCAGGAACCTGGCTCTAAAGTGCCGCGCGCACAGACACCTTCTCTATGACACCCTTCAACTCCTTTCAACATGTGACTTTACATTAGCATGGTGTGGTCATGGTTCAAGTCAGTGTTCAAATTTACATTACACCATAGATCCTTCTATGATTACACGTACCTTGCCTTACCACTTTTGAAATGTAAAATAAGCTGTCAATTAACATTTGTGAATTGACAGCTTATTTTGCCACAGGGCATGTAGCAACCATAGAGCTAGCTCCAGCTTGATTAAAATCCTTGAGTCGCACGTGTCTGGAACTTGCATGGTCAAGAGGGAGTCTACAGATTGCCACTTTTACCTTCTTCAATTACCCACATTGGGCTCATTTTTAAAGCTAAAATCTTCTCTTAAGTGTGCTATATCGTGACTTTTATTAAAATTTGACAACATCTTAAATAGGACTAGATTTTATAACAAATTCAAGTTCAAAGTTTGAATTTCTTAACCTAACAACTCTCAACAGACGGGCATTGGGCTCATAGTTCAATCCACCCATGATCCACCTAAGAATTGGGAACCAAACTCCTACTGACCACATGCTGAGTGACCTTTAGCCATGGTACAATCTACACTATTGCCTGGGTGTTGCCCTCAGCCTCTTAAGTAGCTACATTGGGCTATTTTATACAACTAAAGTCTGCTCTATGGATACTATATTGCGACTTTTTTTTATTTGAACTTTAGATTTACCAAATCTTCAAATAGCACTAATTTCTATGACAAAAGTTAAAAGTTCGAATTTCTTTCCACAACAACTTTTAAAAAGTAACACTTTGGGCTAGGATTGTCCAATTTTAATTGAATCTAAGCATTGGGTAACTTGAAATGTTAACATTTTCTTTCAGTTAATATTAGCTAACTTCGTTATTATCCAATGGATTTTTCTCTTTCGACCAGCAAACAACATACACATCGACACATTATTTCCATCATTGTCAGTTTGATCAAAAACAAAACAAAATAAAAAGTCCCATGGACAACTTTTGAACTTCAAGTACACCAGCCGAAACAGACCTCCCCAAGCTCACAGAGCCTCGGGCCGTTCTTGGGATTGCGGTGGAAATGGTACTCTGTGCTCTGGCAAGACACAGGTGGGGGCATAATTATGTCCTTTAGAGTCTTTTTAATTGCACTACAAGTAGTTCTACAGGAAATTTATTACCGTCGTTTCAATCTAAAAGACGGTTACTGGATTATTATTTGATAAGGCGAAGTATGTGTAATGGATCCGGACAAATATGCTGGCGGATAACCTAAATTTCAATGCAGGTTATCTGTCGGATGACCATATTTTTGAATATTTGTACTATAGTTCCTATGGCGGACAACCAAAAACATTGGTAGGTAACCTAATTTCATTTTATGGTTATCCGCTTGAAAACATGATATTTTTCTTAATGCTAACACTGGATGTCCTGTAAAGCATGCAGCCAGCTGGGTTGGTGTGATACGGCCACGCGTCCCGACAGGTGACGATATGCAGCTCCTGGTAGAATTATTTCCCGAGTTTGTAGTCTAGGTTCTCTCGATTTCCATGACCTCTTAGATATTTTTTCTTTCTTTTCTTCTTTATATTTTGATGTTGTTCGCTATAATATATGCTTGGGCTTTTTCTGATTCTTATTTTCACTTTCATTGGCAATGTTAATCCATCCAATGCCCATTTATGTTTCATGTAATATTCATGTTTTCTGATTTGTAGGAATAATCTGATTGGCCCATCAGAAAACTTGGTATATTTGAAGAGAGTTACTAGTTTGATTTATAATCCCACAGTTCAGTATGTTGGGTAATTGTTCACATTTGCTCTGTATATACACCCACACAATAAAAACCTACCACACATTTCTGTCCATTTTCAAATAAGCATCTTTTATTTCAATTCCATTTTCAATTAGGGGAAAAGTGTAGTTTAGGTCCCAGATTCTGGACTGTACTAGTATCGTACGATACTGAAACACCCAGTATCGTTCGATACTGACACCCAGTATCGTTCGATACTGGTACAAATTTAGTGTTCCAGTATCGGCCGATACTGCAGCACATATAAAATGTACCAGTATCGGAACACAATTATGTACCAGTATCGTTCAATGCTGGGACAAATTATTACTGGTAGCATGTGTACCAGTATCGAACGATACTGGAACATAAAAACGTTCCAGTATCGCTCGAAACTGGAACACAATTTGGCGTTCCAGTATCGACAGATACTGGAACAATAAAATCGTACCAGTATCGAGCGAAACTGGCACATTTTGTGTTCCAGTATTGACCGATACTGGTATACCAATATATGGGACCTAAAGTACACTTTTCCAAATTTAGCACCCCACAATTCAGTTCAATTTTTAGATTAACACCCACCATTTTTGTCCATTTTGAAATAAACACATTATATCTCAAGTCCATTTTAAAATTAGCACACGGCAATTCAGTTCCATATATTTTATAAATCAACACGCCACATTTCTGTCCATGTTCAAATAATAAACTTTATACTTCAGTTCCATTTTAAAATTAGTACCCGGCCTCACAATTGAGTTCAATTTTCAAATTAACACCCCACATGTCAGTTACATATTTTAAAATTAAACACACAATTAAATTACAAATTTTCAATGAGAAAAAACGCTTAAAGATTTTCGATCGGAATTTTAATACTGTAATTTTAATCATTTCATCTACACGAACCATCTCAATTTTTTCACTTACCTAAACATGCACATATAACCATGGACGTCAGATACAGCCACAGATGTTCCATGTTAAACAAGCTTCTAATCCCAAGGCGAAACAGTTTTCGCATTCATTACTATTTTATTGACATAATATTACTACAAGTAGCAAAATATATTTCAATACTCAACAGTGAGCGCCGTTGGAAAACTCCTTGCCTTTCTTCTGATGGTGAAACTCGTGATAATGAGAATCTTAACGACGATACAAAATAGACGCCAAAATGGTAGTGCCTACCACTGCCAAACGTGTTTATTTAGTTTACACGGTGTGGTTACCATGGCGAAACCCAAACACAATTTACCAGAAAAAAAAAAAAAATTAAAATGACAATTAAGTTGCTTTAATTAAAGTCCATTAGCAATATTAAGTTCCAGGTATCAAAATCCATCAGCAAGATTAAACAGACTCAAAGCGTGTCCATGAAAACCTGCGACTTTGCTATCATCTCACTATTATACCCAGGGTTGCACAAAGTTGTTTCTTTCCCAGGAGCAAGGTTTTAAGCTTAACATTTCCCCACCTATACTTACAGGTTTGATAAAAATCAGATTACAATATTGGATTAACATTTTTGTTAGGGGAGCATGACAAAAAATGATTTGCGCGAAGCGCGCGCATTTTTTGTGGCATTTTACGTTAAAATTGTCAAATGATGTCTTATTTAGTACGAAAATTTGCGCGAGGCGCGAAAAGAAATATCCTTTTTTATGCTAAAATTGTCATTTTTTCTTCTTCTAATTTTAACTAAATATAATTTTTTGAGGGGGTGGGGCACAAAAATATATTTCGGGGAAATACCATCCCCTTGCCCCCTGTAGCGTCGCCACTGGGGAAAGCAATAAAACAATAAACACGTTAGTATACCTGCAACCACAGCTCATAACCCAAAGTTTGCATTTTTTTCTCTTCATCTTTTTTCACCCTTTTCCCCAATACCTTTTCTTTTTCCACTTGGCATTATTTTCCCAATTCTGCTCATTATTTCCCGAGAGCGGTGCTTAATTTGCTCCCGCACTTTGTGCAACCCTGCATTTATACCATGGATTGTTATCATGTTTATACATTTTAGAAACCTTAGAATCTCACCAACAAAATAAATTGTTCAATCGTTTTACCACTAAAAGAGAAATTGGCTGAAGTTCAACCGAATTGACAAAAAAATGACATTCATGCTGTTATGCTGGTTCCCTGCACCCTTGGATCCCCGGCCCAACTTATCCATAGGTGCAGGTACGGGCAAATCCATTGCCGTCCGTAACCGTAAGCTCAACACATTGCATTGTCGCTCTGTTATGGCATAAGGTAAATAACGATCAACACACTGTAGCTGAGACTACCGCATCGAACGCTGAATGCATTGTCGCGCTGCCATAGCTACGGCGCGATGGGGAGCGCGATTTGACATGCGTGCATGTGCGTGTGAAGTCCGGCGCTGTGGTTAGCGTAGATACACGTGTAGTTTGTGCCAATCAGCAAATTTGTTATCATTCTAAGCGTGACGCTGGCTTGATCAAATTTATTTATGGATCTATTTTGTGTCAATCATGAATATGCATGACTTTTATGCCAGCAAATCAGATTTGAGTGGAAATCGGCGCGTACCTGCATCTATGGATAAGTTGTGTGGAGTCCATTGATGCAGGGAACCAGCATATCCTGCTGTGTGCTGTGCAGTGTGAATTTGTGGTTCACCACTCAAACATGCAACTTATATCGGAGCTCTTGTCCCACCTTTATACCATTGACTTCATTTGCATTACGAAAATGTAGGTCCTCAATAATATGTTTTCGAGTGAAAAAATAACTCTAAAAATGGAGGAAAAAAAGAAAGAATCTGAAACAGTTCTCAAATTACTTGTGATCACTCAGATAAAGTTAGGCCTATGTCAAATATTAGTTCAACCGATTCTGTGGAAAATGATGCGTTACTGATTCCACATTGCACAGTTTCATGTAAATTATCTGTCCCTTTTTTAATAAAAAGAATAAAAAGAGGGCAATATCTAAAATGTTCATATCAATTTCATATCAAGGTTAACTATATTAAATAAATGCCGGTTCAAATCTGAACAAATTACTTGCATCCATCATTTAGCCATGTTTGGTTCTAGAGCTGGTCAGATAATATGCATCATTAATATTGAATTTCAAAACAGTTTTCAACACAAATACAGTACGGTTAAAATGAATAGGCCTGTTTAATTACAATATCAAAATGACACAAAAATATGTCGCAGGTATTCTGGGACACGCTGTATGTCAAAGTAATTGGCAATATATTTTTATTTCAACGTTCAAGAAAAGAACGCTTGTATGGTATGGCATGCCCTAATGTAAAAGGCTGGATGAAATGCCAAAAAATAAAAATAAAAGATTAATATTGAAACATTTATCTGCATTTACTAGTAGTGTTTACAAATATAAAAATATGTTATAATTTAAATTAGTCCGTTTTATGTCAGAATAGGCTGTGATAATAAAGTAGAATCGTACATAAGAAAACGATTATATTTTATTATCGCTGACAGTTCGGTAGTACGCCTTTAATCTAATTTAATCGAGACCAGCTAGCTGTTTTGGCGTTGCACTTATTTCAGATTATCGGGGGATTCCGCTAACCTAACTGTCAATCAAAGTTATTATGATGTTTTGCGTAATATGGACCAATCAGACTACAGCTTTTATCGTTTAGTAGGTGTTATTCATTGGTTAACACATTGGAAATCTGAGTCCATATCGTGTATCAAACTTGAAAGCCAAAACACGATATATTTTATATCGTGGATTTAGCGCGATACCAAGCATTTGCGCTATGTTCGGTAAGATATTACATGCAAAGCGTTTGCATTACGCCTGTGTAAGAGTTGCTTGAAATGGATACGGGCGGGTCACGGCATACAAATGCAAACACACAAATGGCGGAGGATAAACGCTACAGTGGGACGATTTTCGATTCATTCTGAGGCCGAATAAACCATAAAAAGGCCGATTGTGACATGATATCGGCGCGAAAAAATGGCATTCAATAACCATAACAGACAGTACCAATCTTAACCGACAGTGCAATCACTAACAGTGCCAATTTCGTGCCAGCCTTTCATTCGTATCCCTCCACTGCTTGAGTGATCCTGCCCCCGGATACCGACCGTCACACAGGAAGTAGTAACAGCTTATGCAGTGGCGTAGCCATGTTTTTCATGTAAATTTTTGATTTGCCTTCGAGTAAGAAAATGACAAGGGGGGAGGGGGGGGGGGGGGGGGGGGGCGGGGGGGGGGGGGGGGATTAGAGGCGTGGCGTGAAAACATACAAAACATACCGGCGTGAAAACATGCAATTTTCCAACTAATTTTCCTGTCTTCCTTTCTCCTTTCTGCCCTTTTCCTTTCCCTTTTCCCTTTTCTTTCTTTTTTGTCTCCTCTTCTCCCTTTCTTTCCCTTCCTTTGCTTTCTCGCTGCCTTCCCGACTTTCCCGGTCAAATTTTGTTTCAGGGTAGGGGATCGGAGGGCACTCCCTGGCTACGCTATTGAGCTTAGTAACTGGGACGTAGTCGGGGGTGGGGATGGGTGTTCTCGCTTCCACCAAATGGCTACACAGTGCTCGTCCAAGCACATCCATCTGAAGTGGATAGCGTAAAGCACAATACCATTTTGATACCCTTTTTCTCAACCGATCTAAGCGCGCTCTTTCATCGACCTTAGCGCGATCTTAGCTCGCGCTTTTAAATCCACGGTCGTAAAATGTTTATGTTCACCGCCGATCAATAGCTAAACAATACCAAAGGCCTCAACATGTATCTGGTCGTCTAGACACATCAATTAGCAGATTAGGCTACCGACCCATCACGGGTGTGTAATGTTGTTTACTCTCGCTCTATTCATTGACAACTCTAGAAATAATCTATATTATTATCCCAGTCTTCGTGTTCCGCGCAGTATTGCCATGGTCTGGTGAAAGTAGCCCATATCGCGGTTTAGCCGTTATAAATGGAGAAATGGGCGGGTGGATATGAGACTTATTTCAGGGTTGATAGGGTACAAACTGTGTACTTGGAAGTCGGCAAATGCTGAAAATACACGAGTGTACATAGTGAGTGATTAGATGGCCTGTTGTAAAATTGCGACCAAACCATGTTTATATCAAACGATAGTGAATGCCTTTCCTGGTGTTGACACAATACTCTAAACGGTAGCGTAGACAGGGTCATTTGTCGGGGTGGGTTGGGGGGGGGGGGGGGGGGACCGTGGGGCAGGTAGCCAGGTTTACTGCTCTAATACACACAATCTGGAATAATCATATTCATAGTTCAGCTAAGAAATCAAAGCAACTGAGTCGGCGTCGGATATTTTTCAACTATTCTATTCTGAATACAATTTATTAAACTTTTGCTTCAGATATCATGTTTAATGTTCAAAGTATGCCATGGTTAAATATCTCAGCCTGTTTCTACTTCCACGCAAAAAGGCTTGACTTTCGCTCGCCCTATTCCCGCTACAGTAACGAAAATGATGCCGACTATGCTCGTTTTCGTAGCTAACTGTACCCTTTACTTTTACTTGACCTAAATGTGCCACTTGATCGTGAATTAATGTGACCACAATACTCCCGTAAAATAAAACTTGGCACGTGTACTAGAAACCCGGCAGGTGTACAATCTGGCAAATGGGTCGCTCTTTACATCACAGCGGGGGTCGGATGATATTAATCACTGGTCAGCTTTGGTATTTCTTAAAGAAAACAACCAGATCCTTCCACGCGCTTTCCTCTGTCTGGTTCACTAATTGAGCCGTTGACAGTACTACAGTAGTTTTATTGTTAACGCCGGATAAGTAGAGAGGGGGCTCAGCGGGATGTTAATCACTTTTGCGATCCTTTTAACAATAGAAAAAAGGATCGCGCTATGATCGATCGAGCTATCCTCGCGCTTAGATCGGTTGAGAGAAAGGGCAAGAGCCCTGAATGGCGTAACACAAACAGACCGTCCACTCCTGTGAAACCTACCCTAAATGCCGTAACACACATAGACTGTCTTCTCCCGGGGACCCTACCCTAAATGGCGTAACACACATAGACCGTCTACTCACGTGGTCCATACCCTAAACAGAGTGTCTCCAAAAAAAAATTACAACGCGCCTTTAGAGGATTGTAACTTTCTGAATAAGTGTCAGAATAGAACAACTAAAACGAAAAAATAAAGGCAAATAGTTTGCTATACCTTAAAGAAAACCGGATGTGATTCGGTTCAGTAATTCCAGAGAAATTAGCACTTACGTAACATTAGTCTGGGAACACTTCCATCCAAGTTTGCTCATTGAGTGATTGAGACAGCACATACATGAAATCAATACTTCTCTACAAAATGACATGGATTAAAGTGTTTTTATGGTTCAAGATTTTATTTTACACCAAATATGCCAGATGAGATCAAATTTTAACACAAAATATAAAATAAAAGTTGTCTAGATTATTTTCATCACATTTTATACTTCAGAACAGTAAAATTTAAAATTCGTACGATAAGTTCAATCTTTTTATAACAATTGAAAACAAAATTATAGTAATTTTAGTAAAGATGAACATCGTCATTATTAAACCAAGTAGAAGAACTAATAACATCGCGCATACAACTTATCAAGCTTATAGTCTTCACAAATTCAACTTGAAGGTTGAAATCATGTATATTATAATATTATCGCCAATTTTGCGCATGATGGTCAATTTATTAGTATCGCAATTGAAAACAAAATAAATGTTTTGTTTAAATTATAGAGTATGGTCATATCTCTCTCCTTACAATGAGTTGTATTGTTTTTGGTTTTATGGGTGTTATGGGTGTTATGATCGATTATTCAGTATTCTTAGATCACAATTTGAACTTTTTTATCACAGTATTAAACAGTGCTGGCTAATTGAACACTAATGAGTAAGTAACCAGCCGCGCAAGTGAAAATCTGTCAAAATATGCAAACTTGGATGGAAGTGTTCCGTGACTACTCTTACGTAATCACAGATATCTCCGTAATTACTTAGCAAATTTAAACGCTGTTTTCTTCCAATTGTAGAAAACTAATTTGGCCTCATTTAACCGTTTAAATTGTAAAATTCAGATACTTAATTAGGAAGTTATGATCGCCTAATGGTGCATTGTAATTTTGTTTGAGACACCCTGTAGTGTAACACACAAAGACTGTCTTCGCCCGGGGACCCTACTCTAAATGGCGTAACACACATAGACCGTCTTCTCCCGTGGACCCTACCCTAAGTGGCGTAACACACATAGACCGTCATCACCCGTGGACCCCATCCTAAAGGGTGTCAATGCGAAACAGACTGGAACCCTATTATGGACGGGGTGTGGATTTCACACATGCTTTTTTTGAATTTTGTATTAATTCTTTATTCAATGATTCAATATAATTTTATAATAACACCAATATTTACAAAATGTAGGTAATAATAATACAATGTTACAATCGATTAAAACACTGAGTTATAATATTAGATTAATTACAGGTCAAATGTCAGACATACATATAATATCACAACATAATTGATATACATTCAAATTCAAATAGGAATAAAATATTTGGGCTATGCCTATAGGTCGCTGAATCACAATTTTGTCACTTTTTTGTTACTTATTGGGCCATAGGTAAACTATATATTTGCTCTTTACGCAATACGTAGCAAAAATACATCTTGATATTTTCTTCTCAATCAACTCCAAGTGACTCAAAATAGGTTTTAAAATGATAACAAACCAATATATTGTTTAACCTATGGCCCAATACGTAACAAAAAAGTGGCAAAATTGTGACTAAGCGACCCAGCCATAGCCCAATACGAAATAAAAAATGCATCTTGATATTTTCTTCTCAATAAACTCCAAGTAACTCAAAATGGGTTTTAACATGATAACAAGGCGATTCTATAGATATGCATATTGCATACTTAATCAACTTGAAATTACGTTTGAGTGTAGTGCGTAACAAACCCATATTTAGTTAACCTATGGTCAAAAACGTAACAAAAAGTGGTAAAATTGTGACTTAGCAACCCAGCCATAGCCCAATACGTAACAAAAAATACATCTTGATATTTTCTTCTCAATTAACTCCAAGTAACTCAAAATGGGTTTTAACATGATAACAAGGTGATTCTATACTAAAGAAATGCATATTGCATACATAATCAACTTGAAATTCCGTTTGAGTCTAGTGCGTAACAAACCCATATTTAGTTAACCTATGGCCAAAAACGTAACAAAAAGTGGTAAAATTGTGACTTAGCAACCCAGCCATAGCCCAATACGTAACAAAAACACATCTTGATATTTTCTTCTCAATAAACCCCAAGTGACTCAAAATGGGTTTTTACATGATAACAAGGTGATTCTATACTAAAGACATGCTTATTGCATACTTAATCAACTTGTATTAAGTATAATATATATAAATATATAGTTTACCTATGGCCCAATACGTAACTAAAAAGTGGCAAAATTGTGCCTCAGCAACCCAAATACGTAACAAACCCATATGAGTTAGAACCGTCAAAAAGCACTATAATTCTATCAATACAGAGGGAGGGGGTATGAAAATTGTAATACATGTATATTCTTAAAATGTTTGATTTTAAATAAATTTGTTGATTGTTACATATTGGGCAAGATAAACTTTTTGTTGCCACTTTTTCTTCTAAGTAACGAAATCTGAACCCAATACGTATCAAATTGTTATGAATTGGGCTTTTGTTACGTATTGGTCCTCTACAGACGTCGACGGATATCGACACAAGCGTCTTTACGCAATGTGGCTACTGATGTCACTAAAATATACCTATTCATGAAAATGACGATAGACTTAATAAAGTCCACGACATTATCATGATTATAAAGCGTAACAAAACCGTATTTATATCTAATCTACATGTATAGTGTGTGTTGTATTTAATACCGACATATTTCAGCTACCAAAGCTCTCCTTTACCATGTTAACCCAAAAGTCACAACATATCTATTTACAGCAAGTAAAAAAAGCTCACAACAGGTGACGAAAAAAAAACCTGTTCGATTTTTGTTGTTGTGCAAATTAATGTTCGGTTTTTAAAAATAATTTTGGATTTTCATTTTCATTTTGTTGTTGAACTTTTTGACATTTGTTTGGACATTTAAGAAATGATTGAGAATTCACCAAAATGTCCCGAATCGGTTGAATAACAGAACCAACAAGGTTTGTGGGTGGGGGGGGGCACTCAGATCCCAGACCGGAGTACTCAACTGTCATGTTTGGTATGGTGTGCGGGGGAGGGGGAGGGGGGGGGGGGGGGGGGGCGCAAATCCCTGAATCTGGAGGCTATATACAAAATGTCAAATCGCAAAACTTCAGTCTCAAATTATATAACATTTTAACAGAATTTTAGCTAAATTTGAGACTATGGAACTGAAGCCTTTAAACTTTCAGTGATGTCATGGTTGGAAAGAGGGGCTTGGATAACTGAAACATGATGCTGCAAATAAGCAACTGCCGAGATGCGTGAAAGGGATTGGGTACAATGCCAATGGTACTCAGATATTTCAGATATTACGTCGTAGCTTCATCTGTAAAGCTTTCAAAGAATACTCCGGTCTCCAGGTATTCCACCTGATCTCAATGGGTATGCCACCCTCAGATGTGTTGTAATACTTGCCATTTAGATTAGAACCGCAGCAAGCCTTATACCAGCCTCCACCGTTGCAATATACGGCGCAATTAACAGTCTCATGACTGTCATTATCTTTGTCAAGAGTTGAGAACTGTAATCCATTATAACGCGTCAAAGCGTCACCTGTTAAGAGTGAAAATATTGAATTTCGTATCACTCGGTGATTTTATAACTATGTTTTGAACTGGGCAACTTTTAGTATCATTCAACAATTGAATTACAATGAATCATTATCAAACTTATTAAGGGTTTTTAAGACATTATAAAAGGGATATTCCTAACTTTGGGATGTGAAGTGATAACAGTTTGTGCTTCACTCTCTTGTCTTAGGGCTATGTGTTTTGAACTCGCCACCCTTCCCGTTGCATGTCCAGATTTTTACATTTTACACCATCTGAGATTCGAAAGAGCATATCGCAATAACTACTTGTTCTACCCCATAAAAAGTATATATTTTCTGAACGGTAATCTCGCAAGAAATCCAAATATGCGATTGGAATTTGCATAGGTAACATCTTGTGATTAAGATTGTTCAAAGAATATCGATTTTTTCTTCTTTCATATGTTGATTAAAGCTCAATATTTTTGTATTCCTATCCCAATCATCATTTTACTGTGCATATTAGTTCCTCATGCAATTTACCCATCAGAACATGAGCGCAAACGTTTACATTTCATATTTATTAGAGATTTCACATATATTTTTTTGGCTATTCACCCATCTGATTTAAGCGGCATTTTTGAATTCCCCTATTTAGAACTTTCCAAAAATGTATAATTTTGCTATCATCGGTTGAAATAATTCTGTTGTTATAGTCATGTATGTAAAACCGATGAAGTAGGGCAAGTTCGCTGTGTAGTGAATAGGGAAAAAGCCAAGGACAATGCAATCGATTCGTGATTACAACTGTTACGTAATAGTTGACACGCTTGTTGAAACAGAAACTTATAGAAAATAAAAAAATCTATAAAATGAGAGCAAAATCATGTTTGTACCATACAGAGATGATAAGTTATTGTAATTGAACGAAGAATTGAGAACATTTTCTATATTCCCCATAGAGATTGTACACAACGCCACCGCCGCCACCGCCACCGCCGCCACCCTGACTTTCGAAATATAATCACAATCATATCTGAGCCAAACAGTTATAGAAATACTTGATTTATTCACACAGTGTAGCTAGATAAATAAGCTTTCAAATGACACATAGACCATAGCTCTACCACATTTTAGTTGTTGAGTCAATAGAGAGAGAGTGATGATTCGTCACCAAAAATGCAACGCCGCCGACCTTTTTGTGGGTGGTCAGTTCAAAACACATGGCCTTAGGGGTATCATGGGGGATACAAGTAAATATAATCCCGTATGGATTTTTTTAATTAATTGTGAAAATGCGCTAAGAAACTAATGCATATTGATGTCGATCGAAATAACCGTCATTTCCCCGGATCTGTGTCCATTTTCCTGATCGGGGTCGTAGCATCGATCTTACCCATCCCTAGGGTCTGTCAAAGGGGACGCCTTCATTTCTCTCCCATTGACAAAGTACACACTGAAAAACAGCGTTTATACAGTATACTTTACCCTTATCAGTGGAACAGCTATGTTGACCCCTCGAGGGCACATAAACCCTAGGGGGTGCGAACTTAGTTGCTATGCACCCACTGGTAAATGGATGATCCTTTTTAAAATCCCATTGTCGTAAATTTATGGGTCTAAAATCCTTAATTTTGTTGTTTTTCACCGACGTTTTAGCAAAATCGGTCAAATATATAGGAACATTATGGGTTTCCGGTAAACATAATATGGGTCCATTTCCCCCCGAAAATTAGTAAATGTTTGGGTCAATTTTCATTTTGCTGACGGCACATCCCTACCAAATATATTATGAGAAATATGATACTACTTACCGGCAGACCCGCTGAGAAAGGGTCCAATTGAAAGGGTAAAATGTGGCACATGAATTCTGAATATGTCATATTCTGCGTAAGCATTGATGCCTTCCCAGTCTTCGAGATCTACTCGCAACCTCCATGAGCCATGGGATGTAAGACTTTGAAGTTTATCCAATCCCCACCAGAATTCCCCGGCTGGTGAGCCAAACCCGTTCGTGTAGTTTGCCCAGTTGCGGTTAAAGTCTACGGAACCATCGAAACGCTTTTGGAATACCTGCATGGTGGGAAAGATTCGATGAAGCACTATCAACTATAAGCATGTCAGGGACACTCTTATCAGTGCTAATATGTTTTGCTAATAATAACTGGGACCGGAAGAAATCATAGCTAGTCTTGACGACGAAAGCTCGACAGCTTCAAACTTGTCCGCCGGCGCGAACGCGACACTATAGGCCAAAAGCATTAGACTTATTTAGGCATAAGGATTCTAAAAATGTAAAGGTGCTTGACCTTTGCACTTGGGCTCACATTTAAACTTGATCTGATTTTGACAAACGAAATCTAAAATTGTTCGTCTGATCACAAGGATAACAGATATACATGTAGTAGTTTGTGGAATATTTGTTGTGCCCTATAATGGGGTCAAAAGGTTAATATAATTTTAAAATGTGGTGAAAACCATATCATATACTCACTATCCAACCATGATCATCCGTGTTCATTTCACAATACATATCGACAAATACACCCGGGAGGCTAAGATAAATCTTATACGGGCCATCCTCTTGGTAACCGTGAAGAGAACGCAGAGTATGACAATCATCACCTGAAACAAAGTATAGGGTGTTGGAATTACAGCGGGGCGTAAAAGTGAGCTATTCCAGAAAACTTAATCTCTCTCACAGGGAGTGTAAACTTCAAAATGGGTTGCCTGCAAGGTGTAACTCCATTTGAAATCTAGGCTCCTTGTGTGAAAGATTAAGGTAATGTTTTCCAGTATTGATTTTAAATGGAATAACCCATTGACTTTAACGCTAGACTTCACAATGACACCAGCGAACTATTGTGCATCATACCAGGGAGTTTCTTCTATATAATGGGGGAGGAAACCCGGCAGAAAATGCCGGGCCTTTAATGGTTACGCCTATAGTGACTGGCGCGCGTCTCAGATATTCTGGTGGTGGCGCTATAAAAGAAGCGCATTTTGATGTTGGTCACAATAACTATATGTACATTTGTGTACAATTTGTATATTTGAACTTGATACTTAGCTAGCGAGAGCCCTACCATAATGACTACTCTATCTGAGCCCATGTGCTAGTCCATACGACAACCGTTATATCAATCCGAGAACCGCCTATGACTCAGGTATCTATATTCAATCTTAGTAAAAAAAAATCGGGATAGGCTGACTCTTGAAATTATAGCAGTACGAGAGGAGGGCTAACCTTAGCATGCTTTATAGTGATACATTTCCACTGATACTAAACAAATAGATGAATCAGAGGACGCTAATTAAAAAGTGACGTCCCGACTATATAGCCGCGCAGGATTCAATCTCACCAATGAACTGTTTTGTTTGGTACCATCAAACTAGTCTACCGAATTATCCCCTTTTTCTTAGTTGTGACCTTCGTCACCCAAAGACCCCCTTTTACAATTGCTTGTGATGGTGGCTCTCGCATCTTATGTCATGGTCACTTTGATATGAGAGCACATTCCTTCGGAAATGATTTTCTTTCTTACCGAATCCACAGAAGGTCCATCTGTTATTATGAGACCATGCTGACGCTATTCCGATATATTTGACATCAACGGAACATTCCATCTGATGACTAATGAATGGGTTTTCTCCTACTCGACCTACTTCCAGGGTATTCCCTCCGGGAAAGGAGACGTAGAAATCTCGTGTTTCGCTTGCACTTAAAATGTTTGGGGTAGAAACTGTTACCCACTCGTTGAAGGAGGATGCATCACACAAGACTGCAGATTGTGTATTGCCCCAACCTCCGATAACTATATAGAATACAATATCAAAATGGCTTGTTTAAATTTATGGTGAGTGATCCTATTTTTGACATGGTGTTTCCTATTATACTCGAAGGCGCATTATGAAATTAATCTTAATTTGCACAATTTCAGTTAAATTGATTATATATGTAGTAAGAGCAGCAAAGATTCTGTTCAAAAGTGCCCATTGAAAGAACACAGACTTTCAATCAAGTATTTGGGGGGATACATCATTGATCACTACTGTTTCGCTTATGGCATCTTATGTATTAACCGGACAGAAAATAAATAATAATACTTGAAAACAGTGACACCGGCCATTGTCTAGGGGGGGGGGGGGGGGGGGGCATGAGGGGGACGGGTCTGTGATCAAGGGGGGGGGGGGGGGCATAACCGATTATTTTTTATAGGCCTATATATACATAAAGTTTGTCATTTCATATGGGCGGGGGAATCGGGGAGGGGGGAAGCCTTCTGGCACGAGGCAAATGATCTTGATTTTGCGAATAATGTTAATTGTTTTCTTCCCCTTCCTCTCCCGCCTCCTTTCCCCTTTTCTTCTCTTTTCCCCTTTATCCCTCTATCCCCCTTTTCCCTTTACTTCTTCTCCATTGCTCTTCGCTTTCCTCCTGTTCTTGTTACCTTTTTCTCCATCTACTACCCCTTGTTTTTATTCCCCCTTCCTTTCCTTACCCCTATTTACCCTTGCTTCCAAAATGTCCCCTAAAATGTCCAAGGGTGGGCGATTACCTATATATTTACGCCACTGGGCAATGCTGCTGGGTGTTACGAACAGTTATTCATAATACAGGTAGTCATGTTTAAAGAATAATATTAAGATACATACTTATTATTGGTATGTCGACAGGTGGAGGCTGATCTGTAGGTGACAGTATAATATAGGCATCACCCAGAATAGAACCTAATCCAAGAAGAGAGAAGCTGAAACGATGGGTGTTTTGTGGTACAGGTGGCCAAACAAAATCATATTTGGTATTTCGGTTGAATTCTACGCCCGTACCGTTTGTATGATGCTCCTTGCATTCAACATCTGTACATGAATAGAATTACACGAAAAAACTCTATTTACTTCCAGAAAAAATATAGAAAGATGTTGGACATCCATCTAAATCATTTCGTAAACACCTTGGTGCGACATCATAGTGACATCAGATAACGTTGTTAAAATATTTATATATAATCAAGCCTGAACAAAAGTGCAATATTTGGAAGTGACTCCCATCACCCATTATTGTCGTTGGTATTACATAGTGACGTATAGTGAATACGTCACTGTGTTAAGACAAGATTTATATTAGCTTTTTTACACCGAATCAAGTTTAACTAATCAATTTTTGATTCAAAACATTAGGATATGTCACAAACGCGACCATAGTTTAACATACGACATGTACGATATGTAATACCTCCGACCGTACGTCACTATGTAATGAATCTGACGAATTGTCCAGAAAAGGGAATCTTTAAGCGAAAATTACAAATGTTTCTCTAAAAGTAAGATTCCTTTTCAAATGTTTCCTATCATAAAAAGGAGTCTATGAGTGTCAATGGATTATATTCGAAAGAAATATGGATTTTCCCGGTGATATAGAATTTAGGTGAGAGCGAGTATCTATGATGAGAGCGAGACTGAAACTCTATTAACCTGTAATGCTGACGTTAAAATTACATGCAGCCTCGTTCCCACTGCTATCATTAGCTTTACATACAACTTGTTGAGATCCAACAGTGAACTTCGATCCTGACGATGGTGTACACTCTACTACAAGGTTTGTGTCCGCATTGTCGTCTGCCGTGGGGACGTTCCAGTTTACCGCAGCCGTGAAATATCCAGTGTCTGTAGATTGTGATACGTTAACTGGACAGGGTGACATCTTCGGTGCTTCATCATCTGAAAACAAATAATGACAATTTGAATTATAGTCAAGCAATTTCGTGTGTGTGGTGTGTGGGGGTGTGTGGGGGGGGGGGGGGGGGGAATATGTGTTTTGTGCAGATAAGTGAGCTATAAGCAGAATAAGTGCGATTGCGGTATATATTGCTTCCCTCAACCAAATTCTAGATCAAGTGACTGTCAGTAAGTCACGTGGTTTTGATGTATAAAAACGAGCGCTTCCTGTTAATCGTAGCCAGCCAGTAGGGCTAAGCTTTCATCACATGTAGCTGTGCCAGATCGAGACAGTGCCGTATAATAATGCTTTAAGTCATTTAGAAAGTGCTCTCTTGCTTCCACACATTCAGTCGGCCTCTCCTTAATCCATTACTACCGGATCAGACCACACTCCCATTAAAGATAATGTTGACAACTTGTATGGTGAGATAGTGAGGAATAACCCTCACCCATCAGTTGTCTAAGACGCTCGCTTCCACAAAGGGAAGTATGAAGTCGAAGTTGCGTAAATTAATTGATACAGACCTGCATGAAACCTAGGTGCATATCTAAAGCACACCAACTCCAAATCTAGACGTAGTTTACTTCATCAGCTTCCCATCCAAAATTTCGTATTAAATATATATGTTGGCCAAATTAATGGATTCCGACTTCAATGCAAGATTTAAAAATTGAAATTCAATGAAGTGTTTTACAAACCTGTTACATCGACGCTAAAACCACACTTAGCTCTATTTCCAGTAATATCAAAAGCTTCACACACAACCTCCGTGATTCTAATGGTAAACTTAGATCCAGATGCTGGTGTACAACTGACTGCAGGGTTTGGATCAGAATTATCTACCGCAGTTGGGTCATTCCAGTTAACTACAGTTGTTGAAAGTCCAGGATCTGTAGATCTCAAAAAGCCCAAAGGACATGGAGCGATCTGTGGCGCCTCATTATCTGTTTTAATGAGACATAAAAAACAACTTCAATTCCTTTCACCAAAAAAGATTAGATCGAATTCCAGTAACATACACCTCGAATCAAATGATTTATCCAAGGATAGTGATTTCAGAGTGATTCTCGTCAGCAGAAAAGTTCAGCATTTGCCTGCGCACGCGAGTGCTAAATGCTGAGCGTATTGACGATAACATTCATGACACCATATATAGTTGAGCCAATTAGATGCGCACGTTGCGTTAGTCAGATCAAAGTCGCGCTGTTACATACATACATATACATAAAATGTCTTATAAGGCGCAATATCCAAAAACATGATCAAGGCGCAACACACAAAATTATAGCAATGATTGAGAATATCAATATAACAAAATACCAATACAATCAATACAAATATGATTTTAAGAGTTTCTTAAAGATTGCAGTAGAACCGACATCTCTAATATGGCGGGGACGTGAGTTCCCTAGAGACGGACCTGCAACGGAAAAGGCTCTTTCACCTATGCGTTTCCTACTGGAAGGTATTGAGAGTAGAGTCCTGTCCATTGCAGATCAGATCATCGGGCCTATTGAAGGGATTGAATTGTGTTGCAAGTAAGTTGCAAAGATATTTAAGACCACAGTCATTCAAACATTTTTACACGTAAAGACAAATTTTAAACTTAATGCGTTTTGTGAGTGGTAGCAAATGCAGATTCTGCATTAGAGGTAATTGGACTATCAAGTCTTGATGACCAGAAGACGAGTTTTACGGCACGATGTTGGAGAGACTGGAGTCAGTGTTCTACTTACCCAATGGCAGATTCCCGAAGGCAGATTCATTTCCATGTTTACGCTTACCATACGCGCTCGTTTGGTAACAGAAAATAAATTCTGAACTTGGTAAAGTTTTTTGTGAGCAAAACACCTATGACAATATAAGAGCCTATAGTACATCGGGCTAGTTTGAATGTTTCCGAAATAACTGCAAACGTATCAAAATATACAATCGAAATATTGAATGATTTAAGGGGACAAACCTGTTACATTGACGCTAAAACCACACTTAGCTCTATTTCCATTAATATCAACTGCTTCGCATACAACTTCCGTGATTCCAATGACAAACTCAGATCCAGACGCTGGTATACAACTGACTGCTGGGTTTGGATCAGTATTATCTACGGCAGTAGGATCAGGCCATGTTACTACAGCTTTAGCAAGCCCAGGATTTGTAGAGCTTAACACGATTGCAGGACAGTTAGCGATCTTTGGTGCCTCGTCGTCTGAAAGGAAACATATAATGTTAGTTAATTTTGATTGACTTGTGCCACGTTGTAGCAAAGTTTGGCAACGAATTGTACTTCAGGTCGCAAATACTGCTATACCAGTATCGCACGATATTGGCACATGAAATCTGCCAGTATCGCTCGATTCTGGTACAATTTAGTTGTTCCAGTATCGTCCGATACTGGAACACCAAATTGTGTTCCATTATCGAGCGATACTGAAACGTTTATATATTCCAGTATCGGTAGATACTGGTGCACATGCTACCTGTAGTGATTTTTCCCAGTATTGGACGATACTGGTACATCATTTTGTTCCAGTATTGCCCGATACTGGAACGTTTTATATGTGCCAGTATGGTCCGATACTGGAACAATGACTTTTGTACCAGCATCGAACGATACCGGGTGCTCCACTATCGTTCGATACTAGTACAGTCCAGAATCTGGGTCCTAAAGTACACTTTTCCCCAATGTTTCATCGCTGTCGATATCTGACCCAGTGGCTCCATAGACATACACGGAATGAAGCATGAAACTAGTGTTGCGTGTAGAGATTAATGCACTATACCAACATACTTTACTCTACAGGGCGGACTATGGCTTCAGGGAAGCATGTCTTCTAATACACCGGGTTAACACCTTACTTAATATACATCGTAGCAAAGTTTCATCACTATCTCTCTCTGACCCAGTGGCGTCCTACCCGGGTTGGTGTCTTACCTGCACCACATTGTAGCAAAGTTTCATCACTGTCACTCTCTGACCCGGTGTTGAAGGAGCCATAGTCCGGCCTCCGTAGACATACATGGAATGAAGGGTGACACTAGTGTTGCGTCTAGAGATGAATGCCCCATACCAACCTATACTTTACTGTAAAGGGCGGACTATGGTTCCAAGGGGACCATGTATCCTACTACACCGGGTTAACGTCTTACTTGTACTACCGTACATTTTGAGATGGAATTCATTGAAATGCAAAGATATTAACCCTTAGGCTAGTTATAGCAAAGCTGTCATCACTGTCAAACTAGGTCAGTATTACCTGTACTACATATACGTCGGGCCGACGTCGGGTCTTGGTCTGACCAAACGTCCCAGAGACGTCGGCTCAGAGGTCGGCTGCTTATCGGAATGACGTCGCACCGACCATTTATGGAGAAACGTCGGCGGTACATTGGGCAGACGTACGTGGTGACGTTTAGCCGACATTTACCCGACTTTATTCCGACCTATTTTATCATTAAAATATTAAATAAAAATGATGTTTTAATGCACAAAAAATAATACAGGAACATAATTATTTCCTGCAATTTTATATGTCATATATTCATTGTATTCTTCTTTCGCAATTAATTTTTGCATGGCATTAAAGATTTTTAGATGAACTTACCTTAACTTGACCGGACGGGGAATTGAACCCGGGACCTCTGTATTCTAAGTCTGACGCTCTATCGACTGAGCTAACGAAATTGATCACCGAGCAATGAATTAAATTACGACTAAAATATGGATGAGATATTGGTGAAATAAGTTTGTAAATGTTGATATTGGTATGAAAAAAGCATAAAGATATTATAGTGAATTATAATGCTGTAATATTTCAAGGAAGACCGACGTGTGAAGGTCGGAATGCCGGCGTCGGCAAAGCGTTGAAAAATCGACATTGATAATAATTTGTCGTTGAAGTTATTCAGCAACCAATGGCCTGATCTAGGGCTGAGCTTGGCTTATTATCGGGACAGTAAGTAGTGCTTCATCGTCGAAACTGATATCACCGAGGCTGGTTAGAGCATTTACTCATCATTTTTTTATTATGAATTTTGGACTACCGTATTGGGTTATTGTTTAGTATTAGTTACTCATTATTGTTTTTATTCAATAACGGATATTACTATATTAGTATTAATGTTTAATTGCGCGAGAACAGTAGCACCCATGCCCTGTCATGGAGTCCGTAACGTTATTTTATTCTTTTATTCAATGCAATTGTTTATTTCCCTGCATATACACATATGGAGTTTTACATTATTTTAAAGTTGAAATAAGCTGGTCTACTAACAGTTTGCCGATGTCATAGCATCTTCTGACGGTACAGCGGCATATAGCCGATGTCCGTTCAACAGTTAGAACGCCCACGTTCTGTACTTGGCGTCAGTATTCTGGACCGACGTATAATGTAGGTCATGTTTGACCAAGGCCGATGTTCAAAGGATATCCATAATAAGACTTAAGTTAATGCCAGAATTTACATTTTTCGGCGACGTTAATCCGACGTCAAATTGACAGCATTGAGCCAACGTTCTGCAGTTGGCCTAAAGACGATCTCCATAGAACGTTATTGAGCCGACCATTGTAAACCACGTTTTTCCAACGTCGAGCCAACGTTTAGAGGACATTCCCAATACGACCCACATAGTTACGTTTTTTGCCGACCTACAACCGAAATCCATACAACGGTAGTAGGCCAACGTACTGTATCCGACTTATACCCGACGTTCTGACGACGTCAATAGACTGACGTTTTGTAAGCCCATAAATGCCAACGTTATGCCGACGTTCAATGGACGTCCCGAATAAGACACGACGTCAAGCCGACTGTACTGAACAAAAGCCGACGTCGGACCGCCGTGTATTATCTGGGATCGTAACAAAGATTCGTCGCTGTCACTCTCTGATCCAGTAGCGTCAAAACCAAGTAGGTGTCTTACCTGTCCCATCATAACAAAGTGTCATCGCTGTCCCTCTCTGACCCGGTGTCGTCCAAACCAGGTTGGTGTCTTACCTGTACTACATCGTAACAAAGTTTCATCGCTGTCACTCTCTGACCCGGTGGCTTCTAAACCAGGTTGGTGTCTTACCTGTACTACATCGTAACAAAGTTTCATCGCTGTCACTCTCTGACCCGGTGGATCTAAACCAGGTTGGTGTCTTTAATACCTGTACTACATCGTAACAAAGTTTCATCGCTGTCACTCTCGGACCCGGTGGCTTCAAAACCAGGTTAGTGTCTTACCTGTACTACATCGTAACAAAAATTCATTGCTGTCACTCTCTGACCCATCGGCGTCCAATCCGGGTTGGCGTCTTATAACTTGGCAAGTTTGTTTAGCATCCGGTCGTTTCCGCTTAGCAGGCATTGATTTCCATCGTATTTGATTGACTATATCACCTTTGTTGTTTCGTATTGCCTTCTGCCCTCGATATGTAACGTCTGTCTCTGTTGCTATGATTACTTATCATGAAATAATGAATACATAAATGAATAAATGATTAAATAAAAAGGTGAATATATGAATAAGGGAATGAATGAATAGGTGAATAGGTGAATAAATTAATAAAAAAAATAGGTGAATAAATGAATAAAAGAATAATTGAATAAATAAATTAATAAATAAATTAATACATGAATAAAAGAATCAATGAAAAGATAAATAACACCAACGGATGAAATACTAAACTGCTCACAAAAGTATCGAAACACTTAGAAATGATCCAATATATAATGGCTCGAAAAGGTATGCATTAATCGAAGCAAATAACCAAGTGCATAATTTTGTTCTGCGTATTTTGACACCTCGATCGTTGAGATAAGATGTTGCGGAGCGGAGTTATTGTCATTTCAATGATCATGGGTCCAGTTTCAAAGGTGACACTCATCCCTATTGAAAAGCACGAATCTGATCATTCTAAACAGTAATGCAAACCTCTTTCTATAGGATGATTGTCACTTTTGAAACTGGACCCACGACCATTGAAATTACAATAACTCCGCTCCGCAACATCGTATCTCATCGATCGAGGTGTCAAAATACGCAGAACAAAATTATGCACTTGGTTATTGGCTTCGATTAATGCATACCCTTTCGAGCCGTTATATATTGGATCATTTCTAAGTGTTTCGATACATTTTGTGAGCAGTTTAGTACATGAATACATAATACTGAATTCTGAATACCGAATTCTGAATAATAAAAAATAAAAAATGAATAATAAAAAAAAAAGAATAATGAATAATGAATAATGAATAATGAATAATGAATAATGAATAATGAATAATGAATAATGAATAATGAATAATGAATAATGAATAAATAAATAATGGATAAATAAATAGCGAATAAATAAATAGCGAATAAATAAATAGCTAATAAATAAATAGCGAATAAACAATAACGTTTTCTGCCGTACAGGCATGGAAAACTAAGTTGTTGGGAGAAATTTGATTTCACGTTACTAGGCAGTGTTTCCCGCCATCGATTTGACTTATATAGGTACAATGGTCATGAGAAACAAGTCTGCTATATTTGCGGTCAACTGCTACCACTACCATCCTGGCGTCTCGTGTCATATTTTCTGACAACAAATATTTTCAATGAATAAATGAATGAATAAATAAAATAAATTATTTTAAACATTTAATGCAAAATCGATTTAAATAGGCTATCTGCGCTTAATATAGAGCCACGGGAACGTGAAAATCTTATAAGAGTGTTTTTATTTTGTTCCATTTTTAAACTAATACACAACATTTCCATTTCATTTTCAAAGTAACATCCAATACTTCAGTTCCATTTTAAAATGAACATTGCACAATTCAGTCAATTTTTCAATATCCACCTATCATTTCTGTCTATTTTCACATAAACTTCCATTTTTAAATCAACACCCACAATTCAGTTCAATTTTCAAATTAACACCGATTTTTGTTGCTCGATTGTCAAATAAACACACCTTATAATACAATATTTCAAGTCCATTTTAAGAATAGCACTCGACAATTCAGTTCCCTTTTTAAATCATCACCGAGCAATTCAGTACTATGTTCAATCAAACGTTCGAGTGTATCAATGTCAGTTCATGCTCTTTCTCTGCCGACCGTCAGAACTCGCCGCTTATAGAGCTATAGACAGAAGCTTTATACAGCCGTTCCTGTATAGAACAGTCTTCCAGAAGATGCTGTTGGCAACATCTCAGAGGCAGGAACCAGGCTTTAAAGTGCCGCGCGCACAGACACCTTCTCTATGACACCCTTCAACTCCTTTCAACATGTGACTTTACATTAGCATGGTGTGGTCATGGTTCAAGTCAGTGTTCAAATTTAGTGGTAATCCGGACAAAAATGCTGGCGGATAACCTAAATTTCAATGCAGGTTATCCGTCGGATGACCATAATTTTTGAATATTTGTACTATAGTTCCTTTGGCGGACAACCAAAAACATTGGTAGATGACCTAATTTCATTTTATGGTTATCCGCTTGAAAACATGATATTTTTCTTAATGCTAACACTGGATGTCCTGTAAAGCATGCAGCCAGCTGGGCTGGTGTGATACGGCCACGCGTCCCGACAGGTGACGATATGCAGCTCCTGGTAGAATTATTTCCCGAGTTTGTAGTCTAGGTTCTCTCGATTTCCATGACCTCTAGATAATTCTTCTATCTTTTCTTCTTTATATTTTGATGTTGTTTAATATAATATATGCTTGGGCTTTTCTGATTCTTATTTTCACTTTCATTGGCAATGTTAATCCATCCATGCCCATTTATGTTTCATGTAATATTCATGTTTTCTGAGTTGCAGGGAATACTCTGATCTTGAAGAGAGTTACCAGTTTGATTTATAATCCCAAAGTTCATTATCCTTGTCTGTCGAGTTATTGTTCACATTTGCTGTGTAATATACACCCACACCCCCACACAAAACTACCACACATTTCTGTCCATTTTCAAATAAACATCTTTTATTTCAGTTCCATTTTCAATTAGCACTCGACAATTCAGTTCCATTTTCAAATAAACACCTTATAATTATTTCAGTTCCATTTTAAAATTAGGGGAAAAGTGTAGTTAAGGTCCCAGATTCTCGACTGTACTAGTATCGCACGATACTGAAACACCCAGTATCGTTCGATACTGGTACAAATTCAGTGTTCCAGTATCCATGGTATCGGCCGATACAGGCACATATATACTGGAACAATAAAATCGTACCAGTATCAAGCGATACTGGCAAATGTTGTGTTCCAGTATTGACCGATACTGGTCTACCAGTATCTGGGACCTAAAGTACACTTTTCCAAAATTAGCACCCCACAATTCAGTTCCATTTTCAGATTAACACCCACATTTTTTGTCCATTTTCAAATAAATACATTATTTTCCAAGTCCATTTTGAAATTAGCACACGGCAATTCAGTTCCATATTTAAATCAACACCACACATTTCTTTCCATGTTCAAATAATAAACTTGATACTATAGTTTAAATTAGTGCCCGAAACACCCACAATTGTTGTCCATTTTCAAATAAACACACCGTTCTTATATTATATTTCAGTTCCATTTTCAAACTAGCACCCAACAATTCTGTCCCATTTTCAGATTAACACCCCACATTTCTGTCCATTTTGAAATAAACACATTTTATTTCGAGTCCATTTTAAAATTAGCACACGGCAATTCAGTTCCATATTTAAATCAACACCCCACATTTCTGTCCATGTTCAAATAATAAACTTTATACTTCAGTTCCATTTTAAAATTAGTACCCGGCCCAACAATTAAGTTCAATTTTCAAATAAACACCCCACATGTCAGTTACATATTTTAAAGTTAAACACACAATTAAATTACAAATATTCAATGAGAAAAAACACTCAACATTTTTCGATACTCTAATTATAATCATTTCATCTATACGAATCATCTCAAATTTTTCACTTACCCAAACATGCACATATAACCATGGACGTCAGATACAGTCTTAGATGTTCCATGTTAAACACGCTCTTAATCCCAGGGCGAAACAGTGTCGCATCCATTACTATTTTATTGACATAATATTACTAAAAGTAGCAAAATATATTTCAATATTCAATAGTGAGCGCCATTGGAAAACACCTAGCCTTTCTTCTGATGGTGAAACTCGTAATAATGAGAATCTTAACGACGATACAAAATGGACGCCAAAATGGTAGTGCCTACCACTGCCAAACGTGTTTGCTTATTTAGCACGGTGTGGTTACCATGGCGAAGACCAAACAAAATTTACCAGAAAAACAAGACAATTAATTAAAATGACAATTAAGCTGCTTTAATTAAAATCCATTAGCAAGATTGAACAGACTCTACAGCGTGTCCCATAAAACCTGCGACTTTGCCATCATTTCACTATAATACCATGGATTGTTATCATGATTATACATTTTAGAACCTTTAGAACCCCACAAAAAATTAATTGTTCAATCGTTTTACCACTTAAAAAGAAATAGGCTGAAGTTCAACCGAATTGACAAAACATGACAGTCACACTGTGCGGTGTGGGAGTGTGGTTCACCACTCAAACATGCAATTTATATATAATCGGAGCGCTAGTGTCACTTTTATACCATGAACTTCAATCATACATATGCATTACGAAAATGTAGGTCCTTAACGAAGTGTTTTCGAGACAAAAATTAACTCTAAAAATGGAAGAAAAAACACCCCTGAAACTAAAACAGTTCCTCACATTATCTGTGATCAATCAAATAGAGTTAGGCCTATGTCAAATATTAGTTCAACCGATTATGTGGAAAATGATGCGTTGCTGATTACATTTTGCACAGTTTCATGTAAATTATCTGTCCCTTTTTAATAAAAAGAATAGGGCAATACCTAAAGTGTTCATATCAATTTCATACCAAGGTTAACTATATTAAATAAATGCCGGTTCATATCTGAACAAATTGCTTGCATCCATTATTTAGCCATGTTTGGTTCTAGAGCTGGTCAGATAATATGCATAATTAATATTGAATTTCAAAACAGTTTTCAACACAAATACAGTACGTTTAAAATGAATAGGCCTGTTTAATTACAATATCTGGTGTTAAAATGACACAAATATTATGTCGCAGGTATTCTGGGACACGCTGTATGTCAAAGTAATTGGCAATATATTTTTATTTTAACGTTCAAGAAAAGAACGCTTGTATGGTATGGCATGCCCTAATGTAAAAGGCTGGATGAAATGCAAAAAATTAAAATTAAAAGATTAATATTGAAACATTTATCTGCATTTACTAGTAGTGTTTACAAATATAAAAATATGTTATAATTTAAATTAGTCCGTTTTATGTCAGAATAGGCTGTGATAATAAAGTAGAATCGTACATAAGAAAACGATTATATTTTATTATCGCTGACAGTTCGGTAGTTTAATTTAATCGAGACCAGCTAGCTGTTTTGGCGTTGCACTTATTTCAGATTATCGGGGATTCCGCTAACCTAACTGTCAATCAAAGTTATTATGATGTTTTGCGTAATATGGACCAATCAGACTACAGCTTTTATCGTTTAGTAGGTGTTATTCATTGGTTAACACATTGGAAATCTGAGTCCATATCGTGTATCAAACTTGAAAGCCAAAACACGATATATTTTATATCGTGGATTTAGCGCGATACCAAGCATTTGCGCTATGTTCGGTAAGATATTACATGCAAAGCGTTTGCATTACGCCTGTGTAAGAGTTGCTTGAAATGGATACGGGTCACGGCATACAAATGCAAACACACAAATGGCGGAGGATAAACGCTACAGTAGGACGATTTGCGATTTGCGAAAAAATGGCATTCAATAACAGACAGTACCAATCTTAACATTTTGTGAGATTATTAATGTATGTTTGCAAGATTTATATTGTTGGATATTATTTGAAAATAATTTTCTTCAGACAAAAGGAAACAAAGCCAGACTCATTTGAAGGTACAAATTTGAAACTTTATTTCAATTTCTACAGAAGTCATAACCAGGGGCGGATCAAGGAATTTATGAGTGGGGGGGGGGGGGGGGGGGGGGGGGGGGGGGGAGGGAGCAATATTTGAGATATTTGAACAGTGTAACCAGAGATGTACGCCAGCGCTAGCGCGGACCAGGGGAAGTTAGGGGGCGTGCCCCTTCTTCAATATTCTAACTCATTTGGTGCGATCTGGTGTATACTTTTGACCAATATTTTATCGAAAAGCCACCTCTTCATTTCGAATAATATCTTGTTTTTTATCAATGCAAGAAAGAAGTTTAGCATATACTAATATTTTCTTGATTTCAGTATAGATGGTTGAAAAGCGCGGATAGGGGAGTGTGAGGGGGGGGGGGGGGGGGGGTGAGGGATGCCCCCTCGCAAGTTGACATTTTGTCAATTTTCGAACTCATTTGGTGCGATCTGGTGTATACTTTTGACCAATATTTTATCGAAAAGCCACCTCTTCATTACCAATAAATATCTTGTTTTTCATCAATGCAAGAAAGAAGTTGAGCTTATACTAATATTTTCTTGATTTATGTATAGATGGTTGAAAAGCGCAGACAGGGGAGCCCGAGTGGGGATGTGCCCCTTCAGAATTGGATTTTTTTTCTTTTTCAATTTTTGAACCCATTTGGTTATATTTGCTGTGTACTTTTGACCGATATTTTATTGAAAAGCAATCACTTCATTTCCAATCAATATTGGCTTTTTATATAGGCCTATGCCAGAAAGAATCAACTACTGCACGATTTAGGGAGTCTTTAAAATGTAAGGTTTTCAAATCTTACATGAATTCCTAACATTGTACGCCCACTATCGACAGAGCCTGGCATGGCTTGTAGTGTAAGGTGTAAGGATTTGAAAAACCTAACATCGAGAAGGAAAAAATGTAAGGATGTTAAGATTTGAAAAACCTTACATTGAAAAAAAATGTAACGATGTAAGGGTTTCAAAAACCTTACATCGATGAAAAAAATGAAAGGATGTATGGAATTCAAAAACCTTACATCGAAAAAAAAATGAAAGGATGTTAGGATTTGAAGAAAAAAATGTAAAGATGTAAAGATTTCGAAAAAATGTAAGGATGTAAGGAAATCAAAAACCTGACATCATAAAAAAATATAAAAGATGTTAGGATTTGAAAAACCTTACATTGACATTTTTTTAAGGATATAAGGATTTCAAAAACCTTACATCGAAAAAAAAATGTAAGGATGTAAGGATTTCAAAATCTTCACATCGGAAAAAGTAAGTATGTAAAGGAATTCAAAATCCTTACATCGAAAAAAAAATGTAAGGTGTAAGGATTTCAAAAATATACCATTGAAAAAAAATGTAAGGATGTAAGGATTTCAAAAACCTTAAAAATGTAAGGATGTAAGGAATTCAAAATCCTTACACTCAACAAAAAAGGTCAAGTGTAAGGATTTCAAAAACCTAACATCGAATAAAAAATGTAAGGATGTAAGGATCTCAAAAACCTTACATCCAAAAAAAATGTAAGGATGTAAGGATTTCAAAATCCTCACATCGGAAAAAAATTAAGTATGTAAAGGAATTCAAAATCGTTAAATGGAAAATAGAAATGTAAGGATGTAAGGATTTCAAAATCCTTACATCAAAAAAAAAAAGTAAGGTGTTTCAAAAACCTAACATTGAAAAAAAATGTAAGGATGTAAGGGAATTCAAAATCCTTAAATGGAAAATAAAAATTAAGGGATTAAAGGATTTCAAAATCCTTATATCGAAAAAAAAAAATGTACGGATTTCAAAAACCTAACATTGAAAAAAAATGTAAGGATGTAAGGATTTCAAAAACCTTAACAATTTAAGAATGTAAGGAATTCAAAATCCTTACACTCAAAGAAAAAAGTAAAGTGCAAGGATTTCAAACACCTAACATCAAGAAGAAGAAAAAATGTAATGATGTAATGATTTCAAAAACCTTTTATTAAAAAAAAAATTAAGAATGTTAGGATTTCAAAAACCTTAGATCGAAAAAAAAGTATGGATGTTACGACTTCAAACTCCTTACATTGAAAAAAATGTAAGGATGTTAGGATTTCAAAAACCTTACATTAAAAAAATGTGTAAGGATGTAAGGACTTTAAAATCCTAACATCGAAAAAAGATGTAAGGTGTAAGGATTATCTTTGCATCGAACCCCTCCAAAACAAACCATAATAAGGATGTAATGAAAAGTCACCAAAGCACAGGTATGAATGTAAAGATATTAAATATGTTAAAATGCAAGCAGGTAATATAAAATCAATACAAGAAGGAAAGAATAACGAATATAACACTTTTTCGTACTATCATTGGTTGAATAATCAGTTTTCTCAAGGATATGTAAGGAAAAGGAAAAAGTTTCGGGAAACATCCTCCAAAAATGTTGGTCCCTAAATCGAGCAGTGTCTAAATAAGTCATTCACTGACCATCCAGATATTGACCGTCAAGAAATCCAGGACATGATCTTCAAAGTTCAAAGTTACGTTCCTATAAAACTCATTATACTTTGGAACATCCAAATTTTTCTAGAATTGCGCCGTTTCAAATTAGTTTCGGAGAAGAACGGTGGTGATACAAATATTTAAAGGCCATTATTTCAATCCTACCTTTTCTAATCAAAGAAGTTTTGAAAATGGAAAACAGCTAGGATATTTTGGAATAATGAAGCGTGTCTGTTTGTGCTAATGTGTTTCCAGGCAACGCTTCATCAGCGTTCATTATAACAAAAAGCCATCGAATGCATAGGTGCTTCGCGCGGATGTATATTATGAGCGGAAGAAATTACAATAGATGATCATTTATTATTTATGTCACACTTTTTATATTTATCGTATGATCCTCTTATCAGCTATCGTTAAAATATTCATTACGTTATTTGCCCAAGCGCCGGCTCCACGTAATAACATTTGTCTTAAATTGCACGCATTAATGCACATGTCTCTACAATAACGAAATATTTGATCACTTTAATGGCCTCATACAGTCGATCGATACGGCAATTACGTTAGGCCTATTATTTATTTATGTTCAACGTACTATCATAAGGTTATTCTCGAATTTCAGGCACTCGTGATGTTCAAAATATTGTTCTGTATGAGCAAGGCGAAAACACTCGCGCTCCAAATAAAGTTCAGTTACGTAAATGTATTTCATTGTTATTACCCTTCAAGTGTATGAGAAGATGGCTACATTAGGTAAACAAATTTGCGCGTTATTGAGCAGCAACAGGTCTGTCTAAACTCTAAGTGATCATTTGATCACTAGAACACTCTATTCCCTTATGCATTTGGAAACCCTCTTTTGAAAACTGGCAATTGCTTAATTATTTAATTGAAGATATTTTCACAGTATCGATTCTACCTAATAGTAAGTTCAGAACCCGGCGTTCAAATGTACACGCATTATCGGTACAAATATTCACCAAAATCGAGATAAGTAATTTACCTTAATGACATTATACGAGCTGTTTCATTCAAAGTAATCGACTTGGCAATCATTCAGGCCTATTAGTGATGGTTGAGTTCAACTTGTACTCAAATTAATAAAGTATTTATATTATTTGCGTGGCAACCGTCGAATCGAACCGAATAAATTATATGCACGATACTGTCGTGTTTACCAAATTGCAGACTGTATACACTAGAGTCGTTAACGCACGCGTCATGTAGCCAAATTGCACATACTATACACGACGGTCCTCAAGGCGACGCTAGTGCGCAGATGTAAATCGACTGGTACACGACGACACGATTCCACACCAGTAAATAATTTCTGTCCTTGCAGACGACAATCAAACTTTTTTGTCAGCTTTCATCCTGTGACCCAATGATAATATAAAGTAATCAGAAAAAGTACTTATTGCTCCTAATTTTTAAAAATGTAATTTAATCCTGATAAATTTTGATTGTAAATGTTCTGGTAACATTTCTCAACATGTTCAGATAAATAAGAAGGGTGCTACACCAGACTGTTCTCTAGCTCTGGTGGCTCATTTCTCGGAACTTTCAGGGTTAACACATATAATTTGTTGATTAAATGATCAAAGATATCATACATTTTTTTTAAATGTCATATTGAAAAATCCAGTCGCTTTATAAGCAAGAAAAGGGGCTTTTTGTAACACCCCTTTAACATGTACCCGTATAGGGAAACCATTTAGTGATGTGAAATCACATTACAGTCATGCGAAAGCGTAGCTCAAGTGTCAACTTTAGTTAATCTTTTGACTATAACCTGTTGTTTAGCCATTCCTGAAAGTGGGATATAAGTTTCATAATTGATAGGACATGGACAACAGGAATGACAGACTTTGTGCCATAGTCTATCTCGTGCACGTCTTTCTTTCCCTACATTTTTTTCGATGTAAAGTTTCTGAAATCCTTACATCCTTACATTTTAATTTTCGATTTAAGGATTTTGAACTCCTAACATGCTTACACTTTTCCATGAATTTCTAACATTTTACGCCCCTATCGACACAGTCGACAGAGCCTTGCATGGCGTGCAGTGTAAGGTGTAAGGATTTGTAAAAACCTAATATCGAAAAAGGATGTAAGGATTTGAAAAACCTTACAATTTCATCGAGAAAAAAATGTAAGGATGTAAGGATTCGAAAAACCATACATCGAGAAAAAAATGTAAGGATGTAAGGACTTCAAAAACCTTACATCGAAAAAATATAGGCCCTAAGTATGTTAGGATTTAAAAACCTTACATTGAAAAAATAATGTAAGGATGTAAGGATTTCAAAAAACCTTACATCGAAAAAGGTACATCCTTACATATATTTTCGATGTAAGGTTTTCGAAATTCTTACATCCTTACATTTATTTTTCAATGTAAGGTTTTTCAAATCCTAACATCCTTACCATTTTTTCGATGTTAGGTGGTTTTTTTGAAGTCCTTACATCCTAACATTTTCTAATGAATTCCTAACATTTTACGCCCCCTATCGACAGAGCTTGGCATGAATTGCAGTGTAAAGTGTAAGGATTTCAAAAACCTAACATCGAAAGAAAAAAATGAAAGGATGTTAGGATTTGAAAAAACATACATTGAAGAAAAAAAATGTAAGGATGATCCTTACATGGGAAAAAATGTAAGGATGTAAGGAATTCAAAAATCCTTACATTCGAAAATAAAAATGTAAGGATGTAAGGATTTCAAAATCCTTACATCGACAAAAAGGTATGTTGTAAGGATTTCAAAAATCTAACATCGAGAAAAAAAATGTAATGATGTTAGGATTTGAAAAACCTTACATTTACATTGAAGAAAAAAATGTAAGGATGTAAGGATTTCAAAATCCTTACATAAGAAAAAATGTAAGGATGTAATGAATTAAAAAATCCTTACGTCGAATATAAAAATGTAAGGATGTAAGGATTTCAAAAACCTAACATCGTGAAAAAATGTAAGGATGTTAGGATTTGAAAAACCTTACATTGAAAAAAATGTATGGATGTAAGGATTTCAAAAACCTTACATCGAAAAAAGGTAAGGTGTAAGGATTTCAAAAACCTAACATCGAGAAAAAAATGTAAGGATGTTAGGATTTGAAAAACCTTACATTGAAAAAAATGTATGGATGTAAGGATTTCAAAAACCTTACATCGAAAAAAGGTAAGGTGTAAGGATTTCAAAAACCTAACATCGAGAAAAAAATGTAAGGATGTAATAATTTCAAAATCTTTACATCGAAAAAAAATGTAAAGTGTAAAGATTTTGAAAACCTTATATCAAACAAAAATGCAAGGATGTTAAAATGTCAAAAACTTACATTGAAAAAAATGTAAGGCTGTTAGAATTTCAAAAACCTAACATCGAAAAAAAATATAAGGATGTAAGGATTTCAAACCTTACATCGAAAAAAAAATGTATGGATGTAAGGATTTCAAAATCCTTACATCGAAAAAAACATGTATGAATGTTAGGATTTCAAAAACCTTACATCGAAAAATAGTAAGGATGTTAGGATTTCAAAAACCTTACATCGAAAAAGAATGTATGGTTGAAGGATTTCAAAATCCTTACATCGAAAAAAAATATAAGGATGTAAGGACTTTAAAATCCGTAACATCGAAAAAATATGTAAGGTGTAAGGGTTTGCATCGGAAAAGCACCCAAAAACATAATAAGCATGTAATGAAAAAGTCACCGAAACATAGGTATGAATGTAAGGATATTAAATATGTTAAAATGCAAGCAAGTAATATAAAATCAATACAAGAAGGAAAGAATAACGAATATAACACTTTTTCGTACTATCATTGGTTGAATGGTCAGTTTCCCAAGGATATGTAAGGAAAAATACAAAGTTTCGGGACACATCATCCAAATGATTTGGTCCCTAAATCGTGCAGTATCTATTTAAAAAAACCACCGATAGTTATACTAATACCTTAGTGCGCTGTGGGTAGAGCACCGGACTCTTGATCTAAAGGTTATGGGTTCGAGTCCCGCTGTAGTCAACATGTTGTGCTCTTGAGTATGGCACTTTACCGCAATTACTCCTCTCTACCCAGGTGTATTTAAATGGGTACCGGCATTCTTCAGTGCTGAGAAGGTAATAGACTCGCGGTGGAGGAGGTGTAGCGAGCCCCACACAGCAATATTATAAAAAGGAGTGAGTCTAGCCCTATCGCTTTGACAGAGAGATTGACACTCCGCTTCTGGAATTACACGATTTCCGCCTTTACCTTTTTTACTAATACCTCCAAATTATCAGATATCTCGTCAACGTAGGCGTTTATTATATTCATCCCGACACTGACGTCCATAATAACTCCAAACGTTCTTATGACCCTTGCATGCCTCCCCGCCTGTCTTTTCGTACCGCCCCACACCTTTTCATTTTCATTTGTCCCCTCTTCTTTTTTTTTCTTCTTTTTTCTTTTTCAGAGGTGGGGGGGGGGGGGGGGGGGGGGGCTGGATTCGCCTTTGAACTAAGATTTAAGATTTAAAGAAAATTTGAGTGTTTTGACACAACATTACTGAAACAAGGCAGACTCGATTTGTGATAATTGATGATTTGGTAATTAGTTTAATTGAACTGCCTAATTATTTGGACAGATTTAACCTACAGTATAAACTACATGCATGGTCACATGGACATGGATACTATATTAATGATGGACCTTTAGCCTATTAAGTATTGAACATGATTAGCATGTACTTTGTTAGTTCGACACATGTTTATGATTTGAGATTTAATCCTCGCAGATTTTATTATTGTTGTTTACACTACATCACGTTGTTGTAACACATTTTAAGTGGCTAACAAATCCTTTTGGCATGGGATTAGAGTTTGGTGTGGGAGGATGTTTTGGCCATTAGAGTTTAATCGTCGGAAAATTACACTATATCCTATGTCGAAAAAATATCAGACAAGGTTTAACGCAAAATTCTACGATGCCGAGATTCGAACCAGTAGCCTTTCGTTCATAAGACCTGTTCGATAGCCATTAGACCACGAGGAGTTGGCTGACAGCGATTGGAATTTCAATCGATATGATTTTTACGGAATATAATAAAGCTAATCTCTTTTAACAATATATATAATACAATAGAATGTGCGTAAGTCGATTATGTAAGCGTATAGCGAGCTTTCTTTGAATTACGCCGGCGATACGATGTTATTATTATGCATTTTAACTAGCCTATCTAAATGTTGGTTACGGTAAAGAATTTCGCGGCCGGGATGCGATATTTTTTACAGTAAACAACATTTGGATTGACACTGATATACATGTATGTATACAATAGTTTTGCACTTTTACTTACATTTACGTTACATCTTATGTTGAAAAAATATCAGACAAGGTTTAACGCACAATTCTACGATATCGGGATTCGAACTAGTAACCTTTCGTTCATTAGACCTGTTCGATAGCCATTAGACCACGAGGAGTTGGCTGACAGCGATTGGAATTTCAATCGATATGATTTTTACGGAATAAAGCTAATCTGTTTTAACAATATATATAATACAATAGAACGTGCGAAAGTCGAATATGTATAGTTGAGGCCTACATGAAATGCAGGCTGTGTAAACGATAACGTTTTTACATCTCGAATTATAGCAAATAGAAGCCTTAATAATCAACAAATAAGAAAGAAGGGTAGAAATAAGATTGCTTGTTGAAGAATTTAAATCAAGTCGTAACTCGTCTAATGATTTCATTCCGGTCAAGCTATTTCCCAGACGACGGTGGACACGAACGGCCGTTAATTTTGAATTTCCGTTGGCTTCAATGTAACAATGGATTTTGATTATATGACCCCCATAAAATTCATCACACGTTGGAACTAAATTATTTCATCCTAAAACCACTGTGGATGGCTAACCATCCGCATTGTCAGTATCACTTTTTGAATTCAAACCGTTGTTAAACGTTCGTCCCATTCACTTGATCACGTAACCTCGTTCGCATATTTTAACCTGAATATTCGTGAATACGCTCGTGTCCAGCGTCGTCTGCAATCTCCGTAAAATTGTAGTGTACTGCCCTCAACAAATCCTTCAAACTAACCGCGCAAGACATTTTATTTGTCGCTGCTGTCGTAACATTTTCGCAACGAAAGAGTCTCCGTGCACTTTGATATCAGTCTCCCTTTGGGAGAAAAATCATTGCTATAGTAGTCCAAGTAGTCTGTGCTGCAAATAAACTAGTGATACGCCCTCTATTGAGTTCATAATTATAATACTTATCCATCCCAATATGGTGGACTGATAATGATTATCGCCTTGGACTGATGCAGTTTTACTGATGATGTTTAATAAAAATTGTTAAATCCAACACTGTGTAGTTTCTATTGTTTTAACGTATGTATTACACATATGGGAGAATATTTACCGGTAAGTAAAATATCACATAGTATGCTAATAGCCTATCATTTTTGTTCTTAGAGAAATAAGATGAAATGGTCATTTTGTATTATTACGCATGTCATGATAATATTGCACGTATTATGTGTGTGGAACAATTTCGCACTCTACTATTAGATCATGCTGGGATATATTTGTTATTGCTCATATTTGCGCCCAAATCAGTTTAATTTGACGATAATGTAATATATCATACCGTGCTTCTTTCCCCCTCGATGTATCGCTCGGAAATCAATGTTAAATGCCATGGCTGCAGTTGTTTCAAGCAAAATGTCGTGGCAATGAATTGATGGTAGAATTATACTGCGGTAAAGCCACGAAAACAAACAACTGTTATACTGGCCCGACCGACTCATTTCTTTAAAATGTCCACACAATTTCGTTTGAAATTTTGATTTTTGATCAGTTGTTGTTGAAAATTTTGAAATTTGCTGAACATTCACTAAAACTTCCCCCTCAAAAACCCACCAAAAACGCCCGACTGACCGACCCTATTTGAGAGGTCCGTATGCACGTAGAACAGTTTTTTGCGGCCTAAGGCTCATATTTGTGCCAAAGTTAGTTTCAAGTCGACTTGATTCAATTCTTTTGATTACGAACATTGTAATGACTATTTTAACTATTTATATAAACTAGTTATTGTATTGAATAATGAATGAGTTAATTGTATTTGCGCAACTAGGGTCTTCAATTGGGGTGGGGGCATGAGGGGGACAGGCCTGTAATTTATGGGAGCATAACCAACTATTTGTGTTATTCCACATTTGTAATTTCATTTCAGTTACGCCCTGGTTCATTTGGACCATTACTATTAATAAACTGTAAAATATAACATCTGAATCAGTTATTATACCATGACATAAATTGCCCGCTTAGGAGCGCTATTTCTTCGGTCTGGTAAACCTATTGTTATCAATTACTACGAGAGGATTGCCCAGTGCGCGTGTACAACCAGGCAATCGTATGTAAATTCGGGGCGTGTACGAGCGGTACTACTTGCTAACTGCATGGGTGAGTTTCTATTATGTTGCAACTGTGTTTATGATTTTCAGAAAGAAGACACACCCGTTTCAAGATATGTAGGCCAATTCGGCCAATTCGGCCAATTTCTACATCTTAATTATATTGATAATTTAGCTTCCTTTTTTTTCGAGAAACCTCTCTGAGCCTCTTTAATGCTCCTTTAATATCAAACTATTTCAGGTGTCATCTTCAAGGCATAGAACAATGGCAGCCAAGACTAATTCCAGTGATACGTCAGACATTTCATCTGGTAAGAACTAGTTCTTCATTCAAATAACTCCTTTAATTTTATCCATATATTGAAGATACATGCTTCAAATGATCGGTACCAGATCAGATTTATTTGTAACCAAGAATGTAAAATTGATTAATCGTCACACTAGTAATATTTTTCATCAAAACCAGTGATTGAAGCAAATAATTGTAAAATTACTCACCACAAATTAACGTTTCATCATGACATGGTAAGTCAGATTTCATCAGAGATGTGATTCACTACCGATACCGCGGGAACCTGTGTTTCTAGAATTTCCAGAGTTGCCAGATTCTTTTGTAACTTTTGGTAGTGGATTGTAGAGAGTAGGTGCCCTCGTCCCGGTTCATCAAGTTGATCTTGCTCCTCTTTTTGATCCATATTGCTTCCCTGATCCACCGTTTTACACGTTCCCATCCTTTGTCTAATCTTAGCCTCCTCCCAATCTATTATGTAATCCACTGGCATTCCACTATACTGAAAGCTACAAAAGAATCAGGCAACTCTGTTTCTGGCAATTCTGTGCCCCTTTAACAAACCTGATGAACATATATAACCATTTCTAACTGTTCACATAGGAAGAAATGAGAAATCAATTTGTTTGGTTGGTGAGTGGAAGTGACTTTTACAAAAAGTAATACACTGCAACACCCTCAGGTTTTTTAACAAACGAGAGGGTAGGGGAGAAGACAAATGAATAAATCGCCATTCCCCGACCGGACCATGCATACGGCGCGGCGCTCACTATATAGGCTCGGTCGATTACGTCATGGAAAACCGTCCACGCATGCGCTGGGAGGTAGTCTTGGTTGTGGTAGGGAGGTATTCTTGGTCGTGGTATTTCATAAATGTTTGATAGTGAATCTTTATGGTAAAAATTCACTTGGTGGCTCAGTATAATTGTCACGATTATTACGACAAAATATTTCGAAAGTTGACAACCAGAAAGACGTAAATCAAAAAGTGCATTCTGAGATAAATGAGTTTTAATTTTTTTTTGGTCCAATGAGTCGTGTGTAACAAATAAATGTGGGTTTTCAAGTTAACGTGGCAATGGGGAACCGTTTAGAGTAAGTGTTTTTAGTCCTTTTTTAGGTGACATGGAATTTTGGTGCCAATATCTCAAAATGACTAAAAGGTGAGTTGAGTTTGTTCTGGTTGTCAACCTTCGATTTATATGACTTCAACTTCTAAGTCCAGAGTAAAGGTAAATTTATCATGCTATAGTACTGATTTCACAGCTCACCTTCAGCTTTCTCATGAATTTTTCACGCTTTAACGATTGGCCGTATCTGAAAAAATGAATACATTCATGATAATATGGTTGATTCCCAGTTTTGTTTGGCCAAAACAATCTCTTTGAGAATCCGATAAACCATTAATAATGATCACTCTGTATAATTATCATGTTGATAGTTTGCTATGTTCTTTAATTACCTATATTTACATGTTGAAATCTGGATGTATTTACTACACTTACCCTTGATCAAATATATATCTTTCCCTGGAGAAGTCCAGTACACATAAACGCCGAACGGAAACCATGTGTTTCTGACCGGATTCGAACCGGCAACCTTTTTATCAGATCCACAACGCTTTTCCCAGAGGCAACTGACAGAGTAGTCCTTATTTGATGGCATTGTTTTTATTACAATTTTTTAACATTTTAATGGGTAGAGTAAAAACCTTAATTTAAATATCCCGATTTCAACGCTAAAAGCTGTATCATTTCACTTTCTTAATGGTGGTTCACTTGTTGTCCCATATGTTTATGAACTGATCAGCTTTTTACCGAATGCACGCTCATTTTCATATCACTTCAGAGCTACGTATTGTTATCGTTGGACCAGAAGGAAGCGGGAAAAGTGCGACTGGCAACACCATACTCGGCAGGCGAGCATTTGATGAACACCCCATGGGTGCAGCATCCACAGCGGACAAACAATGCCACTACGGAAAATCTACCGTAGATGGACAGACCATCGTAGTAGTTGACACTCCAGGACTACTCGACGTTGAGGGCGAGACAAACGCAGACGTCAACCGAGAAAAGTTTTCGAGGGAAATTGTTAAGTGTCTCTTACTCTCGTCTCCTGGACCACATGCCATACTTCTGGTCATTAGGATGACGCGTCTTTCCAATCGATTACAACGGACAACGAGATTAATCGAAGATATGTTTGGAATGCAGGCGAAGAGGTAAATATGTTAATGATTATAACCACAGAGCAACATCACATAAATTGTGTAAAAAGAAAAAATATTCAGGGTAAATTTAGCAAAGATGAACCTTAAGCTAAAATGTATCTGTTTTTAGACTGCAACAAAAAGTTAAATACTCCTCTCTTAGTCTAGAGTGTAGAATTGAGAGGATGATCGTGATGATACAAGTGTCACCAGTATTTAAAGCTATTTAAGATTGTTTTTGTTTTATATGTTAGCAACCTAGGCTATAGTTTATGTTCACATCTACTTAAAATTACATTTTTGTATTCACGTTGAAGGTTGCTGAATTTATTCTGTATATATCAAATGCGCCATGCATTGGTTTTAAGGTTATGTTGTTACCTATGGCATTTAAATTTGAATGTGTTTACATTTATTTTGCAACCAGTGCATGATTGTAATCCCTAATTAATAACGTTTTGCGATATAATTTTTACGTTTCTGTGTTTTAATCTAGGTACATCACCATAGTCTTGACTGGTAAAGATGACCTTGAACATGAGAATGAAACTTTGGATGAATTTATCGAAAATGCGCCTCCGTACCTGAAAGACATGTTGCAGAAGTATCCGGTGATCGCCATGGACAATCGTGCAAGTGTTGAGAAGAAAATGCAGCAAACGAGAGAACTATTGAGCACGATCGGTGGTGAAAACAATGGTGTTTCTATGTCGAATGAATTATATCAATCTATTGAGGATATATTATTACGTGCAGAATCAGAATCGGTTTAAGAGTTCATCGGAATTGCAGCTTAAAGACTACTCCGTGTCACGGACATCAAGTTGTGGAATAACCTTATGACGTCATTGCGCAGCGATTGGTGTCTCATCTACGTAGCGATGTTGCGTCTCATAATGCGTTTAGTTCTTAGAATAATGCCGACACCGTTAACCACAGATAACTCACACAAAAGATACTCAACAGAGGCTAAAACAATACCTTTATTCTAGAAATATACCATGATCGCTAATGTATAATAAACAGATTTTGACAAATTTTAATTTCTGCTGGACACTCTTTCAGATCGAAAACAATAATGAAGATATTTTGTTCAGCCTTTCTCCTGTCCAATAACCTTTCAAATCAATATAGATGTATTATAAGCTTCGATTATACACGTATGGACAAACATGGCGCTCAAAAGTCCTAAAGTAAGCCTTGTCTTGATTTTATGAGAACAGGATTTCCATGGTCTGAATTTGCACTTGCTATGCCACCGAAATACATTAGTGTAGAAATCTCCTTCTCAGACCTGTCCAATTCACTCATTTGGATGTTACCAACGCTGTTAATATTATGCAATGCACAAATATTCTATGGCTGGTATAGTAAATAAAATATTTAGCATATCTCGCAAGGTAACTAGTGACGTAACGTCTGGTATAGGTGGAGACAGATCGCCCTCTGGCGGATTTCACGGGAAAGGAAAATTACATTTGGATTAAACGAATCCAACTAACGTTGGAAATAAATAAAGAGATCACATTCTTCTTACGGATATTATCATTAATCGATTAACCAAAATGGTATTTCGATTGCGTTGTTGGTACCGTTTTATAAGATGCTGGTATGTTTCTAGATTTTAGCTATATTCCATTTCACCTAAAGTACTATGCGAGAAAGACTGGAATCATATCATGAACAGGTCGTGGTTCCATACACGCTGACAAAATAAAATACCAACCAAATATCGCACTGTTTTTTTCTCTCTATTTTATTCCACTCACAAATACAATTACTAATTACTAGCTCTAAACGTCGTTGCAATACTTGAAGTAGGCCTACCCCCTTTTCAGATAGACGTCGACGATATCATGTTTCGTTAGTGACCACAGGTGTAGAAGAAGAAATAGTCCCCTGGAGCTAGTCCGACCTGTTCAGTGTATGTCAATGGACGCCGGACCATTAGCTCCAGGTGGACTATGGCTCCTTTCACACCGGGTTCAAAATAGCTTCAACGGTAAAGTAAAACCCAAAATCTTGATTTTTGTTTTTTGGTAAAAAATAGAGGATCAAAATGTAGGGCAGAAAAACTCCCAAAGTTCTATTTCAGTTATGTTTTCGAAGATAATCATTAACCAGACTCATATTTATGACATATTTAATGATTGTAAGTTTGTAAATGAGATAACATGATAAATATGAGCATGGGCGGTCATTGGATAAAAAATTTAATGAATACTCACAAAAAATAAACAACACTAAACAAATCAAGAGAGAGTGAGAGAGCTACATTTTTTGACGGGGGAGATTAGCGACCCCGTCATTTGAAACGACGTTTCTAAGTCGTAACCTTTTCACAAACCCCTAAAATTCGCGGCATTTGCTAATATTAATAACTTGCATTAATCATCTTCTGAAGCGATTTTGTTGTAAAATGTAATTGATATTGTTATAATATGAAGGTAAGAGGACACAGTAAGTTATTTCAGCTATTTGGATGCCATTTAGTAATATACTAAGTTATTTGGATGCTATTTTGTATTATATTATATGATTTAGTAATATACTGAGTCACTGAGTCCACGGCGTTGTTCCGTGTTGCCTTGGTCTCGCAATTAGCCCAATGATTATGGCGAACCCTAGGCTACATCCCCCAGTCATCAATATTACCGTACGGACGCTAAAGCTGTACAAATATCAGAGCCTGCAAGATAGCGACATAAGAGGGCGGCTGAGAGTTACAGTCTAGGTGAACTCTTCAATATGATTAGCCCAATGATATGGCAACAACCCCTCGACCTGGTAAAACGGCAATTTCACAACGTACTTTCAGGGTGGAAATGTTGGCGTATGGTATACATGCGTTGTGCAGAGATTTCCGCGTAGCTGACGGCCTGCAGATGGGTCAGTGTGTTGTATACGTACACTGCGTGCACTGATGCCGTGATAATGCTGAGCATGTTTAGCAAAGTCTAAAACCGCCGCAAATAAAATGGATAAGCCTATTTTCATTTTCAAACTTTAAACAGAAGGTACCAGTCTTTCATAAAAAAAGTTTTACATAACCTATTTCTCAATGTGTCCTTATAATATTTCTGAATGATTCGGTGTCCACCATACAACTTTAATTACCCCAATCCAACTTCTTCATCAATGTTAACCATACGTCTTAAAGGTTGTTGACCCTATTCTAGATTTAAGGGCATCATCAGTGTAATGAGAAATGGGACCTTTCATTTGATATCAAAAACACTTTTGAATCCCTTAGAGTTAAATTGTTAGGAAACATAGTAGCAACGCTGTTTGTTAATGTCTGTTCTTGAACTTTCAACAGTCTTGTATCTCCCCCGTCCAGTTTTTTTTAAATACCTTGTTTCTAATTAAACCATTATTACATACATTTATATTTTAATTTATACATAATCTTACATTCATAAATTACATAACTAATCTTATATTCATAAATTACATAACTAATCTTACATAAATTACATAACTAATCTTACATTCATAAATTACATAACTAATCTTTAATTCATAAATTACATAACTAATCTTATATTCATATATTACAAAGTCACCTAATCTTACATTCATAAATTACACACCTAATCTTACATTCATAAATTACATTTTATAACTATATATCTTATATTCATAAGTTTACATAACTAATCATATATTTGTAAAAAGATTAACCTAGTAGCAAGGATATTTTTGATAATGTGTCGTTTGGCGTTAACGCAAACAGCGGACGCGCTGAAAAAAGGAGTAACAAACTCTCTGGATTCGTTGTTTTATGGGTAAGATTTCTGTTTTCGTGTGTATTATCTACTTACAATAATAATTCCTTTTAAATACAAAATTATTTGGAACGATATTAAAAATACATAATATTTACATAAGAAAGACAATGAAAGATGCCTTATTCTCGTTTGTTTACCGAAATATTATCCGATATTGGATGGTCACCGGTGGGATGGTCAGTCCTGTTGTTTTTCGTAGTGCGTCCAAATCATCAACAACTCAAAAAAGGATCTGACCAACCATTACCACAGCATAACCCGGGAACTAAACGACATTTTCTTCTCCTTACTATCTAAATATCGGTGGCTTGTACTATACAATCATGTTAGTTAAACAATAAATACCAGACACCCGGTTCGAGCAATTCGAGAGTCTGTCCATAAATACTGGAGAGAGCATTTATGGTATGTCAGACCCAGGCTGTCAGAATACTCTGAGTCATCTCTAGTTAAGTGGTGACGTCAGCGCATATTCCAGTCACAGGTGCCAAAACCGACATTCATCTTTGATCACGGGAGGGCACAACGCTATCGCATTCTTGATCGCATCAATGGAGTTATCCGCGCGATATTAAGATGGGATCAATAGAATATTCACAGACCATGCTGACGTCGTCTCCCAACTTAAAGCTGGCCTACCACTTTGCCAGTTCACCACAGACGAACGGGTCATACACCTGTTTACTTGATGACAGTACAGAGTTAACATGGAGAAATTGTAACCGTGTCAAATTCCCAAGAGAGCTGGAGGCGGCTTGCAACTTAGAATGGTAGCAACCCATTAATTAGACAGGAAACACGACTTTAACGGCTCGTTCATACTCTCTTCCTTGGGAATCGAGCGACGTCGACGGATATCGACACAAGTTGACGACGCGCGATGCCCAACGACCCCGGGGGGGGGGGGGGGGGGGAGGGGGCTCAGACATTGGAAAAGGGTACACACAGAAAACACTATGTAAAAAATTATGTAAATATAGAACTCCATCATTATTATGTAAGAGTTTACATAAAACATGTAATATATACCCAAGCTTGTGTAAATTCTTATGCAAAAGCTTAACACAACTGTTTACATAGTATTATGGAGTTCTATTTTTACACAGATTGTGTATTTTTTACATAATTTGTGTAATTTTTTTACATAGTGTTTTCTGTGTGTATAGGTATGTGCCGCGTCGAAGACCCCCTTTTTCACCTCTGCTGCTAGCTCTTATGACCCCACCCCTTTTTGAGCCTGCATCAGTTCTTAAAAGACCCCCAATGTTATTACAAATTCAAAAATCACAAAATTTTGCGTTCCAAAGCCCCAATTTATCGAAATTTTGCGTTCTTATAAAATCGAAAATGTGCGTTCTTGCTAATCAACATTGAACTATATACCAGTTCTTAAGACCCTATTTTTCGCCATAAAATCCACTCAGTTCAGTTCTGTAGCCCCCCCTTTTTTGAGACCCTGGGCGGCACACCCCTACCCCCAAAAAAAGTTGAGTGCCCCCCCCCCCCCCCGGGCCAACGACGGGAGTATAAAATAGTCTTAACGCATTGTAGTTACTGCTGACACCAACATATACCTATTCATGGGAATGACGGTAGACTTAATAAATTCCCCGACGTTATATCAAGTGTAACAAAACCGTTTAAGCAGGATTCATATATAATCTACATAGTGTATGTTGTATTTTATGCCGAGACATTTCGGCTGCCAAAGCTCTAAAGGGGCTCAGAAAGATTTCACAAAAAAAATTCAATATAACTCAACAATAATTCATAACTCAATAATAATTCAATAAATCGATATTTTCACATTGTTTAGATAGATGATATACATAGAAACCCTGTCATGTAAGATTTCTTCAAAATAAAATCAATAAAAATGAAATATACGAAAAATAAAGACATTTTCTCAGCATTTCCGAAGGTATATTAGTGCTTGCTTGTCACTTTTTGGTATTTTGGTTAAAAGTCACCACCAATTGGATCATGGAGGTCATGACTAAGGATCACGTAACAAGCCATGGGTGGTGTTCAAGGTTATTTTGAATAAACATGAAACAAATAAGTGAGGAGCCGTGGCCTTTGAGATGAATATGGATAGTTTCGATGTTATCATTATATAAAAACTCGAAAAGCTAGCATATCTATGAAATTCACATGAAATACCGTAAATTATCACCATTAGGCACTCTTTCAAAACCTTGAAAATACAAATGATCACAGCGCCATCTTGTGATAATACATGTATGTCGAGTGTTTCGAGATCAAATCAAATCGACAAAGTGCAAAAACGTCCTAAGTCGCTAAAGTATTATTTTATTGGCAAGAGCCAATTCACTGTAGAACTTATTGCATACTAAAACCCTATCTGGTGTATCGTACAGATTAGCTCAATTGGTAGAGCACCGGACTTGAAATACAGACGTATGGTTAAAGCCAAGGCGTGAGTTCGAGACCCATCAAAGTCAAATTTATTTTTAAATCATTTTTTCTGTAAATTTATCTTTAATTTGTTCTAGATTCCGTCCTTTTATATGAGGAGCTAGTCATCATTGCCATAATTATTTTTAAGAAGTTGGGTTAGTTATATATGTATGAGCATTTTCATGAAAAAGCAGGAATTCCTGTTTTTTATAGTCACATTTTACGCAGTTTCTTGTAATTTCAACCTGTTTCGGGCCTTTATTTTACCAAATTTCACGCGCTCCGTCATGAATTTTCCCCAATTTCCTGCTATTTTTTAAATAACTCTATTCTCATGCCTGGTTCTAATTAATTGATTGATTGATTGATTGATTGTGTTTAAGAGTTTCAGATATGATAATGATGTGCATATTTAGTTGATTATTTATCCTATGGATAACGTAAAATGACTATAACACACATAGAGGTGGACTAATATTTATGGGTCTGTTTGGTTATGATAGTTAGGCCCAAACCGACAGCAGCCTAAACGTTCATCCCATAATACTACAAAATAAAAATAAACAGTGTTTCTTTTGGTTTCATATAATATATCGCCAGCCTCCGCATCTGGCTAGGTGACCTATGAGCAGTATTTCTTTATAAAAACAGTTTATGGTTTGTTGAGGATTCGAACCTGGTATTCATGCGTGGGAGCCCTACATCGTGACCACTATGCTACGTCGGATTAACGTTTTAGTCTTAGTCGTTGATCAAAGATGTATTTTAGTATGAAGATTTTTGCCCGTTGCTGATCCCCATAATTCTTTTAAAACTAATATATTGAAGCGATTAGCTTTTGAAACAATGGGGATTATGTTATAAGCTTCTTGCAGGTGCTGTTACATCTCTAATCGCTTAAGGATTACGTGCGCTAGAGCTGTAATACCTGCACGCAAATGATTGCAGTTTCTATTGTGGTTCCAAGTTTAAGAATGGTTACATTCCGAAATACTATGCGTTGCGTGAATCATCAAGGCTGTTTTCAGTCAGATGCCAACGTTGAGTGAGTCTATTGTATACGAAGAGATTTTGTTTTCCCTTGAAAAGAGGATGTCGATCTCGTGCAATTCAATATGCCAAAATGTCAGCCTTATACAATGACAACATTAAGGCATTTAAATGTGGTTCAACGCCATGTGACTAGGCGAATGTTTTTAAATTTGTACATGCTAAAGTCATGTTTGCAGGGACGTTTCTGCTTGAAAATGCCTTTTTCTGAAGAAGATTTTTTTTGTCATTACTGAAAAAATAAGGTATATTTCCCGTGGCCCTGACCCCTGTCTCATTAAAAGCTTTAAATTAATAACCTTTCACGATCACCAATTTATTGCTCTTTACATAGAATCCAAACCTAGCTTGCACCGACACCGTTTTCAAATTTAAAATACAATTTAGAAACTGGGTTCAATTTGGCTAACATTTCGTCGAATACTCAATACTTCACCACTAGTTCATTATTATAGAGAACACATAGATACGTCAGTAAGTAGTTATGGCCGAGCGGTTACGAATATGGACTAGTAATCTAATACTAATAGATTCTCCCCTCCTCGGTTCGAATCCTGCTAAAACCTTTTGTTAGAAAAAACGATTTAGTCTCTGTGTGTTGGAAAAAGGCGTATATTTATTACCGTAGGTGAATAAAAGTCGTGGCCCTGACCCCTGTCCAAAAATGTATTACAAATAAACATATTTTTGATCAAGTTTATACGTTAAGGAACATTTCTTGCCGCATAAAGTGTTTGCTATGACGTCTAAAAATCATCAAAAATACGATGTTTACGATCGCATTGAAAATGCATCTTTATCGACTCAAAAATAAGTAACAAAAATCGTGTTTTTTTTATTAAATCGGAAATGACATCTTACACAAATAGGACTTCCCGTTCAAAATGAGCCTAAGATGATCAAAATTGATGGAGGCAATCCTTCACAATCGCGAGTTGTAAATGACCCCATTTCTATTTTTTGTTGTTGAAATCTCACTTTACTGGCGGGCCGGGGCGAACAAAATAGACGGTATTTTCATGCCTTGACTTCTGACTCGAAACCGTTCGAAAGTTGTATGTAGCCGCGCCGTACTGCTTAGTATAATATCAAAAACGATAAGATTATCTGCATATTATAATGTCCTTGAAATGGATCAGTGCAGCCATGCATGTAAATGAAGCGCTTAGCAGAATGGCTCCGATATAAAATTGTACAGAACTTTATTGTTACGCAGCTTCCCAAATCTCTTGCAGCAGCTATTGCACTTAGTATTCCAAAAACTGTTACTAGGTATCAATAGCAATATCGAATAGCTATAGGGTCACGCGTTATGAACTCGCCTCCCAATAGGGTGGTGCCGTTACATTTTTAGTTTCATGCTGTAATTTTCCTCAAATATTTTTAAAACCACAAAAGCTATCTCAACAAATTTGGTATCATTTTAAAGCCCTAATAACAAGCTATCTGCCTGCAAAATGGCATTGGTATAGCTAATACAGAATGGGAGATACAGCTGTTTGATGTTTGGGGACCAGGGGTGGTGCTGGAAGGGGTGTTTCTGGAAGGGGTGCCGCCTGTACAAACTCAATGGGGATAATCCCATGTTTTGTTCTTTTTACAATAACTAGTCATCTCCTAATGTTACAAACACCATTCTGGTCCCATTTTAAAGGATAATTAGTAGTCTTTAAGTATGTGGTTCAACAGACTTGTCAACTATTTGTAACAACTAATTAATTACGGATAAGACAATGAACATCAGCTTTCTTCCTATTCGCTACACAGTAAACATGAATAATCAGCCTCAATTTACCAGATTTATAAAAATGACAATAACAGAAAAAGTTTTCAACCTATTATAGCAAAAGTATACATTTTTGGAAAGCTTGTAACTAGAGGAATTCAGAAATGCAGTTTATATCAGGGAAGGGTTCATCCTTAAACAAATATTTTTGAAAATTCTAAAAATATATAAAATAAAAATTAGAGATATTCACTAGCCGGTATAATTACCATACCGACGTAGTAACTTTAACAATTATATATCATCTAATGGGTAATTTCATGAGGAATTCAAATATGTAAAGTAAATAATGATAGGGGTAGGTATAAAAAATATATGGATCTCGAATTAAAAATGAAAAATTCTGATATTTTCCCGAACATTTCCGATCATACCATTTTAGTTCTTAGTCGTACTATAATTTTAATGGCATATTTGGTTTCCTCATGAAATTTCCCTTCAGAAAATATATACTTTTACTACCTCAGGGGGTATACAAGCAAATATAAATGTGTAAAGTTAAAATCATGTCGTGAAAGCCAAAATCCGTGTGTAACGCGAAAGGAGGCGAGCTTAAAACACATGACCATAGTCATTTTTGCCCGGTCAATTTGAAGTAACACTAATTTATGTCGCTTGATTTGAGTGTTCTGCAGCAGAAGGAATGCCATTGAAAAGATCAATAGTGTTTGTTAAACGGGATTTGTACCAAGACATTCCTTATTCAATTGCAAGTTATGCTCAACTTCCAACCATGCTTGGTCATTGACTATATCTTAACTAAAAAGATGGTCAGAGTTCATGTCCCGAAAATCTTAAATAGAGTTTACTAGTACCCGCACCATGACTGGTATGAAACGCAGGCAGTCTCTATACTGATATGCACAGTTGACTGATTGACTATGGTTGTCATTGGTGGCTGGTTTTAACACATAATTTGTTTTATATGTAAATACCCCTTTCCAAAGTTAAAACTGATAGACCTATTCATTTTTGAAAATAAAAACGAAAATAAATAAATAAATAGGTGAATAAATAAATTTAAAAAAATTTAAAAAAAAAAAATTTAAAAAAATAAAAAAATAAAATAAAAATAAATAAATAAATAAATAAATAAATAAATGAATAAAAAAAATAATAATTAATTAAAAAAATAAAATAAAAATAAAAATAAATGAATTAATTAATATACTAATAAATAAATAAATAAATAAATAAAACCCTTACAAACAAATAATGATTTGACCACGTTTCAATGAGTAAATTACCCGCCTTTGTTAAAATTTTCTCGCTTTTAAGGGACCGTTCATTATTTATGGTGGAGGGGGGGGGGGGGGGGGGGGGTGGGACAAATTCGAGACTCGTATGTCAAAATTACCTAACCCCCCCTACAGCTGAAACTGAAAATTACATGACCCCCCCTACTAACCAATAGATTTTTACACAACCCCCCCCCCCCTCCCCCTCAAAATCAACTTGTCACATACTTAGGGGATGTATTTTTCTTTTGTCCATGGATTCGTTGGTTGTGTCTCTGAACGGCCAATAATTTAATGACTTACTATTGCGAGCGTAGCGAGGCGGAACATTTGTCATATATTTATACATTTTGGGTGTTTTGTGAGTCTTTATAACCCGAAAAAAAGTTAGAACATCCAGACAAAAACGTATGAAATATTCTTGTGAGCTTTGGTGCAGAGCTGAGAGTGAGACGAGGTGAAAAGCATGCAAGAAATTACCGTTTTTAATCAAATTGGTTTTTGGAACATAGGCCTAGGCTATTAACATGTTTTTTATGGCTCTAATGTTTTCAACCATTGACGTTTATATAGGTGTTTTTCCAACAGATCGTCTGAGCAGGGCGTGCACAAATAAGATTTGCTGTACGAGAGTACATGTAGTGTCATCATAAGTAGCCTACATGTTTTGAAGTTGAAGGGTTGTAAGAAAATGTGCGCGAAGCGCACAAAAAATTGGCATTTACACTCCAAAATAGCCTCTAAAATCACCCTAATCACCACCATCTTAGTTTAAAAAAGTTATACAACCCCCCCTGTTTAAGAATAAAAAGTTACATAACCCCCCTATTTCAACATATGAAAGTTACATGACCCCCCCTATATTTTACCCAATCCGCCCTCCACCATAAATAATGAACGGTCCCTAAACAGATCTATTATTCTTATTAAGTAATAAAATGCCTCACAATTAATAAACCAGCGTTGTCTTGATCACATTAAAATTAACATATTGACAATGGATTGGCTCTTGACAATAAATAATAATACTTTGGACTTAGGACGTTTTTGCACTTTGCCGATTTGATTTGATCTCGAAACACTCGACATACATGTATTATCACAAGATGGCGCTGTGATCATTTGTATTTTCAAGGTTTTGAAAGAGTGCCTAATGGTGATAATTTACGGTACTGCAAATTAAGCTCTAACATTTTGGGTGGTAGTTAGTACGTATAAGCATATAGGTATTATGTGAAAAACCCAACTTCTGAAAAAATTGAGGGCTCCCTCCATGAAGGATCTCGTAGTGTCCCATATATATTTTGAATTTATTTAAACATTTGAACATTTACAAAAGTGCTGCGAATTCACCAAAATGTCCCGAATTGTTTGAATAACAGAACCAATAAAATCACCCTACCTGAGAGGTCGGTTTTCCCGTAGAACAGGTTTTTTTCGTCGCCTTACTTATAAAACCCAACAACATAAGTAGGGTTTGCGGACACTAGGGAGTACTCAACTGTATGTTTGGTATGGTGTGCGGGGCAGGGGGGGGGGGGGGGGGGAGCGGCGGCGAAAGGCCCTGAACCGGCCTAGGGCTATAGGTGAAGTAACAAAATACCTAATTGCAAAACTTCAGTCTCAAATAATATAATATGTTACCTGAATTTAAGCTAAATTTGAGTCTATGGAACTGAAACCTTTCACCGTTCAGTGATTTCTGGTTGAAATGAGGGGCTGAGGGTACATCCGCCCTGCCAATTGGTGCTCAGATATTTCAGATATTACGTCGCAGTTTCATCTGTACAGCTTCCAAAGAATAATTCGGTCTCCAGGTCTTCCACCTGAGTCCAATTGGTTTGGTACCCTCAGATGTGTTGTAGTACTTGCCATTTAGATTAGAATCGCGGCAGCAAGAATGATGCCAGCCTCCCCCGTTGCAATGTACGGCGCAATTAAGAGGGTCATAACTGTCATTGTCTTTGTCAAGAGTTGTGAACTGTATTCCATGATTACGTCGCGTCAAAGCGTCACCTGTTAAGAGTGAAAATATTGGATTTCGTATCAATCGGTGATTTTCTAACCGTATTTTATCACCGGTTGAACTGGGCACCTTTTAGTACCTTGAATTATAATTAAATTAATCATCATCAAACTTAACACTTTCCCTGCGGCAAACGTCTGCAGACGACATTCCAAAACTTCACAAAATGATTCAAAAATGTCAACATTATTGAATTATATTACCACATTTGGAATCACCATGAGAAATGCATTGAAATAAGTACAAACATGCCTAGTATTGGTTCTAGTTTGTCGAGGTTTCTGAAAAATATGTTTTGCATAGATGGTAAAACCAGTAGCCGCTTGGAAAGTGTTAAGATATGTTTAAGACATTATTAAAAGTGTTATTCCTAGCTGTATGTGTGATGAACCCAGTTCCAAGAGGATAACAGTTTGTGCTTCACTCGCTTAGCGGTATCATAGGGGAGAAAGGTATGTGAAATCCAGGGGATCTTTTAATTGAGTGTGAAAATGCGCGAAGAAAGTGATGCATATTGATGTCGATCGAAAGAACCGTCATGACCCCAGATTTGTCTCCACTCTCTTTAGTCGAGCATCAATTGATCTGACCCATTCCTAGGCTCTGTCAAAGGGGACGCCTTCATTTCTCTCCCATTGACAAAGTATACACTGTAAAAAGAGTGTTTAGAAACTAGATATACAGTATCCTTTACCCTTATCAGTGGGAGGGACATTAATTGAAACAGTCAGGCTGACCCGTTGGGTGCAAGTAAACACGACCGGCACGATCATGCCAATCAGGAGAATGCTGGGAAACTAAATGGAGCCAAATGAAATCCAATGTTGTGTGGGGGTGTGTGTGTGTGGCGGGCATTGGTGTGGAATATATTATGAGAAATATGATACTACTTACCGGCAGACCCATTAAGAAAGGGTCCAATTGAGAGGGTAAAATCTGGCTCATGAATTCTGAACATGTCATACTCTGCGTAAGCAGTGATGCCTTCCCAATCTTCCATATCTACTCGCAACCTCCATGAACCTTGGGATGTTAGACTTTGAAGTTTATCCAATCCCCACCAGAATTCCCCGGCTTGTGAGCCAAACCCACTCGTGTAGTTTGCCCAGTTGCGGTTAAAGTCTACGGAACCATTGAAACGCTTTTGGAATACCTGAATGTGGGAAAGATTCGATGAAACACTATCAACTATAGACAAGGGACACTCTCATCATTGCTAATAATATCTGGGTCCTGAAGAAGTCAGAGCTAATCCTGACGACAAAAGCTCGACAGTTTCAAACTTGTCTGACGGCGAACGCGATAATAGGCCAATATCATTAGACTTGTAGAGCCAAAAGGCGGGAAAGTTACACACAAAGCTGTAATTTTTAGGATAGTTCCTTAATGATATGAGGAACAACATATTAAAAGGGCGTGTAAGATACAATTTTTAGAGCAAAAATCCAGAATGGCCGTCATACAGGGGGTCAACATTTCAAAGTGCTTATATTAAGCTGACAAGCATACCAAATTGTTCGTCTAGACATGAGGATTCTAAACATGTGTAGTTGGTCCTACTTCCGATCTTGGGTTACCGAGGTATTGAGCAAAACATTAAAGAGTCGTTGACCTTTGCACTTAGGGTCAACATTTGAACTTGCTCTGATTTTGACAAACGATATCTCAAATTGTTCGACCAAAAATAGTAGGTTAGAATATCTGTTGTGCCCTATAAAGGGGACAACATGTCAATAGAAAACCATATCATACTCACTATCCAACTATGATCATCCGTGTTCATGTCACAATACATATCGACAAATACACCCGGCAGGCTAAGATAAATCTTATACGGGCCATCTTCTTGGTAACCGTGAAGAGAACGCAGCGCATGACAATCATCACCTGGAACAAAGTATTAGGTGTCGGAATTATTGCTGGGCGTAAAAGTGGGCTATTCCAGAAGACTAAAATCATTCCCACAGGGAGTGTGAACTTCAAAATGGGTTACCTGCTTGGCTGGGTGTAACTCCATTTGAAATATAGGCTCCCCGTGTGAAAGATTAAGGTCATGTTTTCCAGTATGGATTTTAAATTGAATAACTCATTGACTTTTACGCTAGACTTTACGATGACACCAGCAAAAATATTGTGCATCATACCAGGGAGTTTCTTCTATATAATGGGGGAAGAAACCCGGCAGAAAATGCCGGGCCTTTCATGGGTATGCCTACAGTGACTGGCGTACCAGATATTCTGGTGTGGTGGCGCTATAAAAGAAGCGCATTCTGTTGTTGGTCACAATTACTACATGTACATTTGTGTAAAATGTGTATATTTGAACTTGATATTTAGCGAGAGCCTTACCATATGACTTCACTATCTAAGCCCATGCGCTATAGTCGATTCGCAGACATTGGCCGATTTTAGCGATATACCATTTCAGTAAAGAGGTAACAGAAGCAAAAGATGGGGAGGCACTCGAATTTAATCGTAATATTATGCAAGGGTAATACCGTGGCTTCGTGTGCATGTACTACTGTGATCATGGTGATGTATTCACCACTATGTACCTAGTGACAGGGAACTTGCGGTTGGATTATCGGCATAACGATAAAGAAAATGTATTGTTATTCAGATAAATTGATAAAGGTGGTCTCATAGCCATAAATACTTAACGTAACGTTTATAATCCGTATCTTGGTTGATATAACTGTTTTCCCATTTAATTAGGACAAATGGTTTTATATACCTAGGTATATAAAAAAAATGATTATTTAATTATTTTCCGGTTTATTCTCGCAAAAAAATACGTAGAACTGTTATTTTCATTTTAATGTTTCCTTTATTCCATGTGCATAATAAAAACGTAAACTAATAAAAAGTATCCACTAAATTATGAATAGGTAAAATGACATACATAATATTTTTCTTTCGAATCCTGTAACGGTCGATGATGGTCGATTTGTTTTTATTGTGGTAACCGCTTCCAAAGGGATAACACATTTGAAGCTGCTGGATTAAGTTTTTGGTTGTCGTGATTGTAAAGCTATTTGATCAGCCCTATTCATAACGCCACACTATCATAAATAGCATTTGATTATGGAGCGCAAATAATCATGATAATGACATCTATAAAAGTACCGCTGTTTCATCATTGGTCAAAATGGGTTCCTCTAACGCCCAATGGACGAAGTCCAAAATCGATACTGATGCGCCAGAGTTTATGAATCTACTATAGTCCTACGAGAACCGTTATATCAATCCGAGAACCGCCCATGACTCAGTATCTTTATTCAATCTTAGTATTTTTCGGGATAGGTTGACTCTTGAAATTATGCTTAGTGATACATTTCTGATACTAAAGAAATAGATGAATCAGAGGCGTCAACACATGACACGGAATCAAAAAGGGCGCTATATAGCCGCGCAGGATTCAATTGGTCACAATTACTACATGTACATTTGTGTAAAATGTAAATATTGAACTTGATACTTAGCGAGAGCCCTGCCATAATGAATACTCTATCTAGTTATATAATCCGAGAACCGCCCATGACTCCGGTCTATATTCAATCTTAGTATTGTTCGGGATAGGTTGACTCTTGAAATTATAGCAGTACGAGAGGATTTCTAACCTCAACATGCTTAGTGATATCAGTGGCGGCACCACGGGGTTCATGGGGGGCATTTGCCCCCCCCCCCAAACAAACAAATTTCAATTTAGTTAAAATAACATTTTCTTACTAAATTAGGTTTAATCAGACCAAATGTTGACAATCATATTTTTTTTCATGTCCCCCCTTAAAAAAATGTTTCCCCCCACCCCCCTTTGCCCCCCCCCCCTCCCCCCCCCCCCCAAAAAAAAATAATTATGAGGCTGGTGCCGCCATTGATACATTTCTGATACTAAGCAAATAGATGAATCAGAGGTGTCCACACGTGACACACTAATCAAAAAGTGACGTCCCCGACTGGGGCGCTATATAGCCTCGCAGGATTCAATCTCACCAATAAACTGTTTTGTTTGGAACCATCATACTAGTCTACCGAATTATCCCCTTTTTTTTAGTTGTGACCTTCGTCACCCAAAGACCCTTGTTTTACATTTGCTAGCGATGGTGGCTCTCGGATTCTACGTCACTTTGATATGAGAGCACATCCCTCGGAAATGATTTTCTTTCTTACCGAATCCACAGAAGGTCCATCTGTTATTACGAGACCATGCTGACGCTATTCCGATATATTTGACATCAACTGAACATTCCATCTGATGACTAATGAATGGGTTTTCTCCTACACGACCTACTTCCAGGGTATTCCCACCGGGAAAGGAGACGTAGAAATCTCGTGTCTCGCTTGCACTTATAATGTTTGGGGTAGAAACTTTTACCCACTCGTTCCAGGAGGTCGAGGATGCATCACACAGGACTGCAGATTGTGTATTGCCCCAACCTCCGATAACTAGAATACAATATCAAAATGGCTTGTTTAAATTTATGGTGATTAATCCTATTTTTTTACATGGTGTTTTCTATTATACTCATTATGAATCATTAATCTTAATTCGCACAATTTCAGTTAAATTGATTATACATGTAGTTAGAGCAGCAAAGATTCAGTTCAAAAGTGCCCATTGAAAGAATAGGCCTACATGCTTTCAATCAAGTGTGTTATATCGCATTTGGGTGGATACACCATTGATCACTACTGTTTCGCTTAATATGGCATCTATTAACAGGACAGAAAATAAATAATAATACTTGAAAACGGTGACACCGGTCATGGTCTTAGTGGGGATGGGGGAATGAGGGGGACAGGCCTGTGATCAGGGGGGAGCATAACCGACTATTTTTCGTAGGCCTATATTATACATAGAGTTTGTCATTTCATATGGGCGGGGGAATCGGGTGGGGGCAAGCGTTCTGGCACGGGGAAAATGATCTTGATTTTGCAAATAATGTTAATTGTTCTCTTCCCCTTCCTCTCCCGCCTCCTTTCCAATTTTTTCTTCTCTTTTCCCTTTATCCCTCTATCCCCCTTTTCCCTTTACTTTTACCTCCCTTGCCCCTCTCTTTCCTCCTGTTCTTGTTACCTTTTCTCCATCTACTACCCCTTATTTTTCTTCCCCCTTCCTTTCCTTACTCCCTATTTACCCTTGCTTCCAAAATGTCCCCCCAAAATGTCCAAGGGTGGGCGATTACCTAGTTACGCCACTGGGTGTTTCGTATGTTTAAATAATGATATTCAGATACATACTTATTATTGGTATGTCGACAGGTGGAGGCTGATCTGTAGGTGACAGTATCATATAGGCATCACCCGGAGGACCTAATCCACGAAGAGAGAAGCTGAAACGATTGGTGTTTAGTGGCACACGTGGCCAAACAAAATCATATTTGGTATTTCGGTTGAATTTTACGCCCGTACCGTTTGTATGATGCTCCTCGCATTCTACATCTGTACATGAAGAGAATTACACAAAAAAACTCTATTTACTTCAAGAAAAAATATAGAAAGATGTTGGACATCCATCTTAATCATTTCGTAAGCACCTTTGTGCGACATCATAGCGACATCGGATAACGTTGTTTAAATGTTCATATCTGATCAAGCCTGAATAAGAGTGCAATATTTACAAGTGACTCCCATCACCCATTCCAGCGGTGGTATTACATAGTGACGTATAGTGTTTACGTCACTATGTTGAGACAAGACTTATCTTAGCTTTTTTACATCAATTTTTTGATTACCATTTAACTAATCAATTTTTGATTCAAAACATTGGGATATATATTACAAACGCTACCATAGTTTTCCATACGTCACTATGTAATACCACCGACCATACGTCACTATGTAATGGCTCTGACGAATTGTCCATAAAAGGGAGTCTTTAAGCGAAATATTGTAAATGTTTCTTCAAAAAGTAAGATTCCTTTTCAAATTATTTCTATCATAAAAAAGAGTCTATGAGTGTCAATGAATTAAATTATAAAAAATATGGGTTTTTTTCGGTGTGATCTATGATGAGAGCGAGACTGAAACTTTATTAACCTGTAACGCTGACGTTAAAATGACATGAAGCCTCGTTCTCACTGCTGTCAGTAGCTTTACATAAAACTTGATGAGTTCCAACAGTGAACTTCGATCCTGGCGATGGAGTACACTCTACTACAAGGTTTGTGTCCGCATTGTCGTCTGCCGTGGGGACGTTCCAGTTTACCAAAGCCGTGAAATATCCAGTGTCTGTAGATTGTGATACGTTAACTGGACAGGGTGACATATTCGGTGCTTCATCATCTGAAAACAAATAATTACAACTTGAATTATATTCAAGCAATTTGGGGGGGGGGGGGGGTATGTGTTTTGTGTGAATTTACCAACATGAGCAGATAAGTGGGGCAGAGCATTATAAGTTTTAAAAGTTACTTTAATACTGTGGCGGAAATCTGTGTGGACTAAACAAATAGATAGCTTACTGCAACTAGTGAACCATTTGATTGGCCTTTTAGGGCTCTTTGTCGAGAGTTACCAGTTTGATACCTTATCACGTAGTTCATTAACCATGTTAATGTCTGTTGGGCTATTGTTCACATTTGTTCTTAAGATAGATAGAGAGAGAGGGAGAGAGAGAGGGGGAGAGAGAGAGAGAGGGAGAGAGAGAGAGAGAGAGAGAGAGAGAGGGGGAGAGAGAGAGAGAGAGAGAGAGAGAGAGAGAGAGAGAGAGATAGATAGATAGATAGATAGATAGATAGATAGATAGATAGATAGATAGATAGATAGATAGATAGATAGATAGATAGATAGATAGATAGATAGATAGATAGATAGATAGATAGATAGATAGATAGATAGATAGATAGATAGATAGATAGATAGATAGATAGATAGATAGATAGATAGATAGATAGATAGATAGATAGATAGATAGATAGATAGATAGATAGATAGATAGATAGATAGATAGATAGATAGATAGATAGATAGATAGATAGATAGATAGATAGATAGATAGATAGATAGATAGATAGATAGATAGATAGATAGATAGATAGATAGATAGATAGATAGATCTAGCTAATACAGAATCGTATGGACTAAAATCTAAGCGCACCCCACCACCCATCGCAGAAATGTCTCTTTTTGAACGTGACATGCTCAACATGGTAGACAACATAGAATACAGGCAAGTGAAAAACTCATTCCAATCCAAACTGAAATCAGACGTGACAAAAATCAACTCCTCGGACTCCCTCTTGGTGCATGCCGACAAAACACGGAACATTTACCAAATGGACAATAAATCATACTCCAAATTACTAACCGAGAACATTACCAGCAAATACAAACCAGCAGACCCCAAGGCAGCTACAGATATAGATAATGAATTTTACAGCATAGCAGACAACCTCAACATCAGCGAACGAATAAATAAAACAGCCGAAAACCCTGCATTCATCAGTATCAAAGATCACAAAGAGAACTTCCAAAATACAGTTAAATGCAGGCTCATAAACCCTACAAAAACCGAGATGGGGCGAGTCAGCAAACATATGCTCGACAGAATTAACAACGATATTAGATCTAACGAACCCGTGAATCAATGGCGTAATACTTCCGCAGTTATCGAATGGTTCAACCACCTCCACAACAAAAACCAGCTTCTTCGACATTGTTGACTTTTAACCCTCCATTTCTCATGACCTGCTCTCCACCTGCCTTACGTGGGCCAAAACAAAAACCCGCATCAGCGACTCTGAAATTGAAACCATACTGCATGCCAGAAGATCACTCGATCCTCTTCGACAACAATGGCGCACCCTGGGAAAAAAGAGACACTGATATGCAGTTTCATGTCGTCACCATGGGAGCGTTTGATGGCGCAGAAATATGTGAATTGGTCGGCCTATTCATACTCAACACCCTCATGCAAAAACTCGATATCACCAGCATCGGCCTATACCGTGACGACGGTCTCGCTGTCATGGAAAACGCATCCGGTACCAAAGCTGACAAAACCAGAAAGACTCTAATTAAGATCTTTAAACAATACGGACTATCAATAACCGTCCAAACCAACCTAAAGCACGCAAACTTTCTGGACGTGACATTAGACCTTAGCAACGGCACATGCACTCCATACCGCAAACCTAATGACAATCCGGTTTATATTAACAAACTGTCAAACCACCCACCCAGCATTATTAACAACATCCCACCAGCCATTGAAAAAAGAATCTCGGCCCTCTCATCCAACCATGGCATCTTCTCCAAAGCAGCCCCCACTTATAACAAAGCACTAGAATCAGCCGGGTACCACACCACCCACCATGCAGTAGCCTACATCAAGAAAGATGAACCACCCCCTACGGACCCAATAAACAAACAAAAACCGTAAACGTAGAAACGTGAACTGGTTTAACCCCCCTTTAAGCCAGAACGTCAAGACCAATGTAGGCGAAAAATTCTTAAAGCTAGTTGCCAAGCACTTTCCGCCAGGGCATGCTCTCAGCAAAATCTTCAGCAAAAACACACTCAAAGTATCATATAGTTGTATGAACAATATGAACAGGATAATAAAATCCCACAAGCGCGTATTGAAAAAAACTAGCCAAAGTAAACCTCAAACCACCAAAACGTGCAACTGTAGACAGAAAGCTGATTGCCCTCTGCGCGGGAATTACTTGGCGACTTCCATCGTTTACAAAGCGACTGTGTCATGTAAGTACCACGGAAGACCGGTTTCAAAACAATACATCGGCCTTGTTGGAGGCCAATTCAAAACACGCTACAACAACCATACCAAGTCCTTCAGACACAGACGCTATGCAAATGATACTGAGCTCTCTAAGCATGTTTGGAACTCTAAAGACCAAGGTGAAAACCCCACCAATGTCAAGCACTCTAACACGCACCGACGATCATCAGGGCTTTGCAACTTATGCATGGATGAGAAAAATCGAAATCCTACTTGCCAACAACATCCTTAATAGGCGCACAGAGCTTATCTCGACCTGCCGTCACGGTATTAAACCCCCAAACCGATCCAAGAAAAAATAAATCCATAGCGAGCACTAGCATGATGATCGTCGTGCAAAGCACGACGTGAAACACAGTGTAGCCAATATGTAATTTGTGTTGCCTCGTATAGAATGAGGGTTCTATGAAGAGGTAATAGACCAGGGATATTCCCCTACTCATTACGAAAGAGTCTGTGACCTTTTTACGTGCTCGGGTTTGCTCTTCCGATGCCAGGGACCACCATTTCAACGTGACTTCCGAACCACGATGCAATTGAGACTAATTACCTTGCCCAAGGATACAAACATGTAGGCTGTAGCGGGGCTAGAACTCACAACCTTTGTATTGTGAGTCCTGCGTGCTATCCACTAGACCACACATGCTCTCACTTTTTATTTTTAAAAACAAACAAACAGAAAAGGTGCGATTGGGATATATATGGCTCCCCTCAACCCAATTCGAGAGATCAAACGAGCGCTTCCTGTCAATCGTAGCCAGCCAGTAGGGATAAGCTACCATCTTATGTAGCTGTGCCAGATCGAGACGGTGCCGTATAATAATGCTCAAGTAATTTCGTGCTAGCAAATGCTCTCTCGCTTCCACACATTCCGTCTGCCTTTCTGAATCCATTACTACCGGATCAGCCCAAAATCACATCAAAGATAATGTTGACAACTAAAATAATACTTGTATGGTGAGATAGTGAGGAATAACCCTCTTACATCAGTTGTCTAGACGCTCGCTACCACAAACATGACAAAGGAAAGGATGAAGTCGCCGTAGTTGCGTTAATAAGTTAATACAGACCTGTTACCAAAAACGTAGGTGCAAATCTAAAGCACACCAACTCCAAATCGACACGTGGTTTACTTCATCAGCTTTCCACCCCAAATTAATTTCTGAATTCATTGTTGGTCAAATTAAAGGATTCCGATTTGAATGCAATATTTGATAATTGAAAGTCAAAGAAGTGTTCTACATAATAAGACTATAATATATTTGGAATACGGAGGAATCGACTAGTTTTACAAACCTGTTACATCGACGCTAAAACCACATTTAGCTCTATTTCTATTAATATCAAAAGCTTCACATACAACCTCCGTGATACCGATGGCAAACTTAGATCCAGATGCTGGTGTACAACTGACTGCAAGGTTTGGATCAGAATTATCTACCGCAGTTGGGTCATCCCAGTTAACTACAGTAGTGGAGAGTCCAGGATCTGTAGATCTCAAAAAGCCCAAAGGACATGAAGCGATCTGTGGCGCCTCATTATCTGTTTTTATGAGAGAAGAAAAGCAAAATATCAAATCCTTTCACCAACAAAAAATTATAGATCGAATTTCAGTAACATACACCTCGAATCAATTCAAATGATTGATACAAGGATAGCGATTTCAGAGTGATTCCTGTAGTCACCAGCAGAGAAATTCAGTCTTTGCTTTGCGCACGCGAGTGCTGAATGATGAGCGTGTTGACGATAACATTCATGACACTATATAATTGAGCCAATCAGATGGGCACGTGGCGTTGGTCGGGTCAAAGTCCCGCTGTTACTCAATGGCAGATTCAATTCCATGTGTGCGCTTACCATACGCGCTCGTTTGGTTACAGAAAACAAATGCTGAACTTGCTAAAACACCTATGACACGAAAGAGCCTATAGGTGTACATCGGGCTAGTTTAATGTTTCAAAAATAACTGGAAACGTATCAAAATATACAATCGAAATATTGAATGATTTAAGTGGACAAACCTGTTACATTGACGCTAAAACCACACTTAGCTCTATTTCCATTAATATCAACAGCTTCGCATACAACTTCCGTGATTCCAATGACAAACTCAGATCCAGACGATGGTGTACAACTGACTGTAGGGTTTGGATCAGTATTATCTACGGCAGTAGGATCAGGCCATGTTACTACAGCTTTAGCAAGCCCAGGATTTGTAAAGCTTGACACGATTGCAGGACAGTTAGCGATCTTTGGTGCCTCGTCATCTGAAAGGAAACATATAATTTTATTTTATTTTATTTGACATGTGCCACGTAGCAAAGTGTGGAAAAAGTGTTAGGTCCCAGATACTGGTATACCAGTATCGCTCGATTTTGGCATATGAAATTTGGAAGATGCTGGTACGTAATTGTGTTCCAGTATCGTGGAACGTTTTATATGTGCCATTATCGTCCGATACTGAAACACTGACTTTCTACCAGTATCGAACGATACTGGGTGTTCCAGTATTGATCGATACAAGTACAGTTCACAATATGGGTCCTAAAGGACACTTTTCCCCAATGTTTCATCATTGTCGATATCTGACCCAGTAGCGTCCAACATAAAGATCTTCACACTTATAACACTAGAAACGCTAATAACTTTATTATTGATAATATTAAATCTAAAATACTTCGTCATTCAATAATCTATAATGGGCCTAAAATCTGGAACTCCCTTGACTCTACTCTAACTAGTTGTACACAAATAAACCGCTTCAAAAATAGTTATAAAAAGAAATTGATCTCTGAGTTTGTTTGTTTTATATGTGTTCATATTTCCCCCCTATCGTCACTTGTTATGTCGTTACCTACATTTCCGGCCAATTGTCATTGTACTCTTTTCATTTCATTAAACCATCTCCCTACTTATCATAACAACCTTCTGTAGTAGTAGTACGTTTTTTAATTCTAGATATTTACAGCGGTGAAGCCAAACTTAAAGCCTTCCAGGCTTAATGGCTTCTCCGCACACTTTCCAACATCACCATTCTGGACAACTCTCATCGCCCTAAATTTTACATACATATTAGCTTATCCTTTGTATCACTCTTTTCACTATATCGTTTCGATTTAACTCTTTCATGATACCATTCCAGAGTATGTTTTAATATTGTATATCTATGTATTGCTCCTGTGATTTATGCTTTTAATGTATCATTGTAAAGCGACTTGAGTTATTTTTGATGTAATTGCGCTATATAAGAAATAAATATAATCATTATTATTATTATTATTATTATAAATTGTTTTCTTGATGTTATATTTAGAGAATAATGACTGCGTAAAAACTGTTTTCGTAAATTTGTTTTGAAATCAGAGGTTTTTGTTCTGGTCTGAGGAATTGTCCCGATTTCAAAACAAATTCACGAAAACAGTTTTGTTAAGCAGTCATTATTCTCATTCATTACTGAAAAAGATGCATATTTATCCAAATCGTTGATTTGTACTGATATAATTGCGCTAATAATTAATTAGTGTTTTTGTTCATTTTGTCCACCCTTCTTAGTTATTGAACAGTTCAAGTCGGGTCATCCCCTCATTAACATTTTTATCATTCAATAAATCAGAAGTAAGCTTTATTTGTGTTTCCTCATAACTCATTGAATATTCAGTTTAGGGGCGTATGGCGTTAATTTGATTGGTCGGTCATTGAGCAAAACAATCGAACACTTTGGCGCCGTACTTTCGGGCAATTATTAGTAACCTGCGCTCGGCGTGCGCGTTATCATCTAACGATTAATTTGATTGGAACGCACTTGGTACGCAGCTATCGCGATTATTCATGAAGTAATGAATTTGTTATATTGTTATATAAATGTTGTTGGATTGTGTAAATAAATGTTATGAATGAATGAATGAATGAATGAAAAAAACGTCTTACTTACTACTATACATCGTAGCAAACTTTCATTACTGTCGATATCTGACCCAGTGGCGTCCTACCCAGGTTAACCTCTACCACATTGTACAGTTGTAGCAAAGTTTCGTCTCTGTTGCTCTCTGACCCGGTGGCATTCAATCCAGGTTAACGTCTTACTTGTTTTACTATCGTGGCAAACTTTCATTACCGTCTATATTTGACCCGGTGGCGTCTTACCTGTACTACATCGTAACAAAGTTTCATCGCTGTCACTCTCTGAGCCATCGTCGTCCAATCCGGATTGGCGTCTTACAACTTGGCAATTTTGTTTAACATCCGGTCGTTCCAGCTTAGTAGGCGTTAATTCCCATCTTGCTCGATTGACTATATCACCATTTTTGTTTCGTATTGCCTTCTGCCCTCGGTATGTTACGTCTGTCTCTGTAGCTATGATTACTTGTCAATGAAATAATGAATATATAAATGAATAAATGAATAGATGAATAAACCAACAAATGAAATTATACTGCATGAATACATGAATACATGAATACATTAACACATGAATACATGAATAGGCGAACAAACAATAACGTTTCCTGCCGTGCAGGCAATGAAAACTAAGTTGTTGCCAGGAAGTTGATTCATGCCCGTTGACCTCTCGGGCATAGTTTATCCTCCAAAGCTAAGTCACGAGGCTATATGGCAAGTATTTTGCACAATAGAAGAGATAAACCAGGTTTTTCGACGAAAAACAATAACGTTTATCGGTAGAGAAACCTAGTTTTTCGGGGGAAACTATGACAATCAACGATAAACTTGGTTTTTCGATTTGATAAACCTGGTTTTTCGTTTCGATTGACATAGTTTTTGAAAAACAAAGTTTATCGGTCGAGAAACCTAGTTTTTCGAGAGAAAGAACTATGACAATCAACTATAAACTTGGTTTTTCGATATGATTGTCATAGTTTTTAAAAAACACAAATTAACAACAAATATTAACAAACACCGGTGAATATCCCAACGAAAAATAAGCAAGGATTTTCACCGGCGGGGACTTAAACCCCGGTCTCCTGAAAATTATACAGGCGCCTTAACCACTAGGCCATCTGTCTTGCTAGAATACGGCAATTAAACCAGGTGTAAGTGTTTGGGAACTGGGTATAACAATTATACGGTCGAATCCAACGAAAAGTGTACACGTGATGTTCAGGCCTCTAATAAAATAATCTATATATATCTTGACAATTTTATTTTTGTGTTATACGTATCCGCCTCGATGAGACGGTTCGCGCCATATATAATATGACCAACTTAAGTGCACAATTACGTATACGAGCAATAAACCTGCTATTTTTTACCCTTTTTACAAAAGAGTTGTTAAGGTTTTTTGTTAGACATATAACCGTTTAGATGAAAACGAGCTTTAGCGGAAATAATTTTGCCTGTTTGATTGCTGGATATCTCAAGAATGCCTGTTTTAATTTTTGGTTACTTTCGATCAATCCCTGAATTGTTGTGATTTTGTTTGCTGTGGTAAGTTTTGACGTTACCTACAAATACATGTTTTGTTAAATCTCACTTTCGGGGAAGAATTCACCTGAGGTAGAGTAATTTGTGCTGTAAGGAAGCCTAAATATATTAAATACTTAAATGCATTGTCCCCATTCAAGTCGATTTTTTGATAAAGCTGTTAGAAATTTTAAAAGCGGAAACGATCGGTTTGGTAAAAAAAATGCATTTACCTCCGAATACCTATTTAAAACACTGCCATTTTAATATAAACACAGATTGGTGAATGATATCTATAGAATAAGCGAAGTATGATACAATGTACATGTGCGACAAGTTTTATCATTTTGAAGGCAACATTTTTTGAAATATCAGCAATAAAAGGCTGTATTCGTAGGCAAATTTGAAATATGAACTGTTACCTTCAAATAGGAATGTATAAGAAGGGAATAATATTGTTTGGTGCATAATATTGTTTTAAACCAGCTTGTCGATATGATGTATGCGTAGTTAACCAATTTCCCCAGGAATTGCAGAGCAGTAACTACTGAGGTACTTAATATTGCCCATTATTGTAGTTGTATTTGAAAATGGAATTCATGTGTAACAAATATAAAATAACTTGCTTCATTTTTGCTCTGGCAGGTTGTGTAATGTCACCGAAACGTATTTTAAGTGAACAAGACATTTAGTAAAACCTTTTCATTTTTTAAAGGTGGGAGGGAATCGATGGTAGGCCTATACTGATTTCAGTCTTAAATACAAAAATTGCTCATGAATAATGCTTCCGACGTTAATTTCTTAGTGTAATTGAATTAAGCAGTGGTTGATTTTTTTAAAAATCATAATGAAAGGCACATGCCCGACAATATCTCTGTCGAGGCAAAACTGATTAGATTAGTGTTGTTAAATCAAACAACATTGAATTTCTAAACATAAAATTCCTATTTTGTCTACATCTGACAAAATATATCATATTGGTGATTCTATGTCAAGCGAAGTCTGCCTCCGGTTGAAACTCGATAAAGACTGACTATGTACGACATTTAGAATGATACAAATTCCAAACTAAGAAATTATATCTTAATTCTAATCTGACAACTGAATGTCTTGCTGAAAGTTGTATGTGCTTTATTCCATTGTGGACTGAAAGGCAAATATTTGAAAAATATTTGAATGTTCTAGACTTTGAACATGTTCGGCTCATATTAAACTTATATATATAAGGTCTGATATTAAATTATTTAAAAGTATATATTAAATGAATCAAAAAGCGATCTGGCTTTCGCGTTTAAAACAGCTATTCAAAATGATAACTTCCAGAAGACCTCACTTGCCTCCTTTATTTAGAACAAATTGAGGAAGGCAACCGGTTGTTTTATTGCTTAAAACAAATAACCTGACATTCAAGACTATGAATTACAGGCAAATCAAACTGTTTGCTTAAAGGAAACCGCTCGCTTTCTAAATAAAGATAGCTCGGTGAACTATTCAATAGTTGATTCGATCCAATACTTTGGATTCACACGGAAACTGAAGCGTTCATTCTTAACATTCTAGAATGTCCTATATAATAAACAAAGAGTAATTATGTTCTATTAGATATTCATCCTCGCGACATGAGAGACCTAAAGAACTAACTACACACAGAATACACCAAGAACCACTAAACTTGTTAAGTAGAGATTACAAGGCTGAATGATCACGAGGCTGAATGATCAGATGTTTCTTAATTAAAATGTGTATAGGCCTATATGCTTAAGCTTTTATCGTGTTTAGTTTTAATGATGAACATGCTTTTTACCAAATTAGATCCGTAATAATAATAGTATTACTAGCGAGTTAATTGATTGTTTAACTATAACTTTACGAAATTTTAACTCAGTACGATATGTATGTTGCCTAAATCAGATGTTAAATATTACACACTTCTGACTGTTTTGTAGAAGGTAAACGCACATTCTTAATAATTGAAAGTCAAGCAAGAAAGACACTAACAACATTGGATTATCAGATACGTTAGCATAATAAAACATTTTCTGCCATAATTATCATGTGTAAAAGGTTAATTCTATTCAATATGCCTTTAACATCAAGAATAATAACAGTATAGGTATATCACTAGTGAGGTTATTGATGCTTAGGGTGTTTTCTTTTATATCTTAGAAATAGGAACATGGTTTCATATTATTTTAATGTTTAATTGGTTAATCTTGCTGTTTTATTCAAATGTTGAATATTACGCAATTCTGATTGTTTTGTAAAAGCAGCGCTGAGTGCACATTCCTAAATCTACCTATAAAGTCAATCAAGACACCATTTTGATACGACATTCCCCTCACACGCGATTCAGGGCATAAAAAACTACGTCGAGTACAATTTTGCCCTTAAACCTATGTCAAATCAACGAATCCAACTGTCCTTAGTCAACGAAGTTGAAGTTGAGAACAAATGTGTTACCTACGAATACTTTGATTATTGCAATGTAAGCTACCGTGTTTTAGGTCTTAACATGTTTTTCTCTTATAGGAATGCTTAAAAATGTTGTCTGATATATTGTTCTTAATAAACCTTTTCAAAATTACAACTGACAGTTAGATATTGTATATTTTTTTCAACATTAAATTCATATTCTAGTATCTATTTAAAGTAAACTACTGGGAATATGTTCATAATATTAGGATTTAAACATGTTTTAACATGTTTATTTAAAAAAACAAATATTGTTACCAGCCCTGCATAATTATTTCACCCCAAAATGTGACATACATTAAGTAGAACATTAATTTATTACAGTTTTACTTCTATTACCTTCGTATACATTAACTGTTACCTTCGAATACCAAATTTCCACATTCCTATATGTACTTAGGTTTTGGGCGCATTCTCAAAATTCTAAATTTTACAGAAAGGGTCATTCCCCCTCTTTGAGGTACATGAAAACAAATGTTCATCAAAATCATCTTGGTGAAAGTACACAAAGTGACTCAACCTCATGTTTCAAAGTATTGAGAGCCTGCTAATGCTACCTCACTGTGTGAATCTAAAATGTAAACAAAAAATGAGCACCTGGACAAATATGATCACTTTCTATCAGCATTAGCATCTTTTGAATATAATACAATCACAAATGTGAATGAAATATGTAAATAGGTGGAATAATACCAAACTTCCACATTCCTATGTGTACTTAGGTTTTGGGCGCATTCTCAAAATTCTAAATTTTACAGAAAGGGTCATTCCCCCTCTTTGAGGTACATGAAAACAAATGTTCATCAAAATCATCTTGGTGAAAGTACACAAAGTGACTCAACCTCATGTTTCAAAGTATTGAGAGCCTGCCAATGCTACCTCACTGTGTGAATCTAAAATGTAAACAAAAATGAGCACCTGGACAAATATGATCACTTTCTATCAGCATTAGCATCTTCTGAATATAATACAATCACAAATGTGAATGAAATATGTAAATAGGTGGAATAATACCAAACTTCCACATTCCTATGTGTACTTAGGTTTTGGGCGCATTCTCAAAATTCTAAATTTTACAGAAAGGGTCATTCCCTCTCTTTGAGGTACATGAAAACAAATGTTCATCAAAATCATATTGGTGAAAGTACATAAAGTGACTCAACCTCATGTTTCAAAGTATTGAGAGCCTGCCAATGCTACCTCACTGTGTGAATCTAAAATGTAAACAAAAAATGAGCACCTGGACAAATATGATCACTTTCTATCAGCATTAGCATCTTCTGAATACAATACAATCACAAATGTGAATGAAATATGTAAATAGGTGGAATAATCATCACTTAATCAAAATATGGTACTTGTATTGGAAGGTAACATTGAGAAGTGTACCTTCAACTCCATGATACCGCCACGTGGTCAATTGGAGAGATTAGTGATGGCACTTTTTCCATACAAGCTTGATATGTTGACTTTAAGTAGGGAAAAGGAATAAGAGATCGAAGCATTTTGAAACTGGACCCTAACAATCTAGCCGTGGACACTTTTCGTTGGATTCGACCATATACACATAACACAATAACATGAGACGTTTGGCCAAATACGGTAGGGTGATACAAGAGGAAACTGAATAAATTAAATATATATAATATAAAGCAGTTTACCAACCCACGGTGTTAGTACCCGGCCCCCACAATTCAGTTCAATTTTCAAATTAACACCCCACATTTCAGTTACATCTTTAAAAATTAAAAACACATACAAATATTCAATGTAAAAACAATTGAAAATATGTTTCAATTGGAGTTTGAAAACTGTAATCACGCAAGGAAAGTCTCAATATTTCATCTATACGAATCATCTTAAATTGTTCACTTACCCAAACATGCACATATTACCATGGACGTCAGATACAGTCTTATATGTTCCATATTAAACAACTCCTAATCCAAAGGCGAAGCAGTTGTCGCATCCATTATTATTTTATTGACATAATATTACTAAAGGAGCAAAATAGAACTCAAATAAATTTCAATACTAAATAATGAGCGCCGCTGGTAAACACGTTGCTCTCAACTGATGGGGAACTTGTGATAATGAGAATTTTAAAGACGATACAAAATTGACGCAAACATTTCAGTGTGTTTAAGTTGCCTACCACTGCCAAATGCTACAGGATTACCATGGTGAACAAAATTAATATTGTTTAAAACACAAGACTGTGATGATTAAAGCTTCTTTCAAACAGCAGTCATCAAATCTATTATCAAGATTAAATGATTAAAGGCATATTATGCGATCTTTTCCAGAGGACGCCCTCTATCCTTGATTTTATTTTGAAAGCAGAATTTCTTGCAGATTTACATTTCTGATCATAAATCATGAAGTTACAGAGCAATACGATTCCTAATTACTTCAAAATCATGGTGTCAAGAGTGAAAATAAACTGTCCTGCTATAATAGCAGGATAGGTTTTTCTTACTCTAAATTCCGCTCTAAAACCATGATTTGGAAGTAATTAGGAATCGTATAGCTCTGTAACTCAGAATATTTTCATGATTTATGATCAGACATGTAAATCTGCAAGAAACTCTGCTTTAAAAAAAACAAAACACGTAATATGCCTTTAAGGTAGGTTAATGGTAAAATATCGTTTTGCACCGTTTAAGAAATGAGCGCTATGGCTAATGGAAAAAGTACAGGTGAACTCTCTGCGTTGATGTGAAAAAGTCAGAAATATATTGTACAGTAATATATTAAAATGATTTATATTAAATTTTGTAAGGCTAAACATTTTATGATAATACCACGAGTGACCCTAATTAGAATTATTGATTTACATAGATTGGAAGTGTAATTGTCTATACTCTGTGCCTTAAAAGTGACGATACCATTTAATGTTATCTTGCTGGTCATATCCCGTAGACTTACCCGTGGACAAAGAGATTTTGGAAAGATTCTCTTCAAATAGCTATCATTTTGCCGCCATAGCATTATTAACAATGAGATTTTCAGCATAGATGGCCAAGATGATATTTTTGAGGAATATGTAAAAAATAAATGAAACCAAATCCCACAATTTTGATGGCGGGATCTTCAAATCTTAGATTACTTGCATGCAATTCATCATTCAGTATTCAATGTAACGTCGCGAAATCAGTACCCGTGGACAGAGTGAAATGGAACAGACTTTGTTCAAATAGCTGTTATTTTGCAACCGTAAGGTTATTTGTAACGATATTTTCAGCATAGATGGTCAAGATCATATAGCTGATAAATATTGAAGAAAAAAAAAATTCAAAAAGAATGGCTTAAAAAAACTGTCAACGTTTTATTGAACCACCCTGTACAGTACAAACTCTTTGTGATACACAATGTTGCATGCAGTGCATGCAGTGTATTTGTTCCTTGGGCTATTACAGGTAGGGAGTGTTTCTGTAGGACTCAAAATGCCGAGAATCAGTTAATGGTTTTCCGTAGGTAATATTTGTTTTAAATCTGTGTTTATTAGCGATGATTTTAGCTGTATTTAAAATAAAAAGGTCTCGCTATGGCAACATTAGGGAGATACGATTTCGTTCACTTGTTCACTTGTTTGGCTTATAGTGTATGTATTTTTTATTTCACTGTGTTTTTAAGTACATTCAAATCCAAAACAACCCCTTTGAGATACACACTGATATACTGAGGCATGTGTTTGTTGTTTGAGCTTTTAGGTAGGGAGTGTTTATGTTTCATGACTCTATAGCCTAATGCTGAAAATCAGTGTAACATGTATCCAAATAATGTTTTTTGTATATTTATTGATAAATCTGTGTTTAGCAATGGTTTAACTGTCATTGAACCTAAAGAGGTCTCGCTATGATAACATTAAGGGGCTACAACATCGTTCACTCGTATTTAAATGTATACGTAATGGTCCATGCATTTACGGAAACGAGTATTTTGTCTATACACAATCAAACATTGCTGGTAAATAAATCCTCCCAAGACTCGTAATTTTGTCATACCACCATCCCGTACTCACATACTAGAACAATGATTATACATAGTATTTTAACAGAATGTTCAGATATATTTATCGACGTGTATGATAGATAATTAATTCATTCGGTTGATAATCGCTCCCAGCGTCTTTACATTCGTAGATTCTGCATAAATAGTAATCAGACTATTATCAAGCATGAATATACATGTACTACTAATAGCAATAATATCCAGTGAGTTGGAACCGCACAAAATACACTTAGTTGATTAGTATATATTTTAAAATAATCAATGGTGCAGACAAAATGGAGTCTCTTTTTTAATAAGAAATCATCTCGATTTAATGGTATAATTAGTTGTCTGAAGATAAATTTAGTGTTGGTATGGCAACGGTAGTATAATATATGGATATGAATATCTTTGAAGACTGAATGTTTGACATTCATCAAGCAGAATGGCGAACAGAGCAGATTTAGAATCGGTAATCCAAAATAGAATATTATGCGATCAAAAATAAATTTCCAGAATGCCACAGTACTAAGCTTAACCTTAACTTCAAATTTTGACCTGTTTCTTCGAGTAAGAATTTCAATAAGAATATTCTCTTTTGGATTACAAAATCCTGGGATTTTAATATTAATAATTGGCCCACTCCAAAGACCCAGAAGACCCCATTTTCAAGGTCAACATTTCGAGTTAAGGTGTAGCTTAGTACTGGGGCATATTGGGAGTGGGAGTTTATTTTTGATCGCATAGTATTCTATTTTGAATTACAAAAAACTGTGTTTTTAATAACATTAACTGGCCTACTCCAAAGACCACATTTTAATGAAATTCCTATTGAAATGTTTAACTCGAAAAAAGGGCAACATTTCGAGTTAAGGTGTAGCGTAGTACTGGGGCATTCTGGGAATTTGTTTTGATCGCATAATATTCTTTTTTTGATTACAAAAGACTAGTTTTTTAATACAAATAATTGGCCCACTCTAAGAACCCCATTTTCATGAAATGTATTGAAATTATTAACATGAACAAAACAGGTAAAAATTTCGAGTTAAGGTGTAGCTTAGTACTGTACTGGGGCATTCTGGAAATTTGTTTTTGATCGCATAATATTCTTTTTTTTATTACAAAAGACTGTTTTTTTAATAAAATCAATGAAAATTGTTTAACATTGAAACTTGAAACTCAAAACCCGAAACTCGAAAATGAAACTCGAATCTCGATACTCGAAACTCGATACTGGAAAATGAAACTCGAAGGGCGCACTACACTAAATAGGATATCCCCCACCCTTATTTGAGGTGTTTAAAACTAGAATCGGTAAGTATGCATGACAAAATCCTCTACTTAAAAGACAGTAAGAACAATTGCGTAAATGCTTCGAATTTTTAATTAATAATGATTAATAGGACATCACCTACATGCACACTGACTATAAAATGCGAATATCATCTAGGTAAATTTTGAGAGATCTTTCAAATTTGTGTTTTTTACTGGAAATATTGGTGATTACGGTGACATTTCCAAGCTCGTCAGAGATGTAGTCTCTTCATGGCCGTCTTTTGGAAAATCAAGCAGGCTACCCTACCTATTTTCTGCACTTTTTGGTCTAAAACAGAGTTTTATATCAGTATTTTAGTATATATCCCCATGGAGCTCTAATTGGTAGTGTGCACCCCAAAAATCGAAATTATAAACTCGAAACTCGAAACTTGAAAATGAAACTCGATACTCAAATTTCAAATTTATAAACTCGAAACTCGAAGTAACACACTCTCAAAAATGTGACGAGTCGGCATGGCAGGGCAAAATCCTCGCACTTGGTATCTCTCCCTCCTCCAAGCAAATCCTAAAAGTTAACAGCCCTGATAAAGTTCATGGTATAGGCTATAGAGTAAACGAGGCAATTTCATTCTACCGTTTAATTGGTATTGCCAGGGACCTAAAATATACGTTGGGAGTTAAATAATCAACTCCAGTGTAATGCACCTGTCAGTTGAATGACGCACTATACGACCCCGGTGCGTCATGGGTGCATCATTTACAACCACATTCTTGACGCAGGGTACGTCATGGGCAGCCTTTGGTTCGTCACAATATTGAGAAAGGGGTGCGTCATTGCGTCATGTTACTAAGAAAGTCACCTCGGTAAAGTGACGCAGCATTCCGATCACGGGATTCATATAGTGCGTCATACAACTGACAGGTGCATAAGTACGATAATAAGACTCGTACACATTGGCATGTGTGTTCTCTTTAATTAATCAGAAACAAAACTATTTGGTAGGCATTGCATTGCTTGGACGGCTCGCCACTCGAATAGACCGTAATAATAAAGTACGTACCACAATACTGGAAAGGATCATACGATAGAATTTAATTACTTGTATTGTTTTCTTTCAGGGATCGTTAAATGTAATCATAGTAAGTACTCATACGATAGACTTTAATTACCTGTATTGTTTTCTTTCAGGGATCATTAAATGTAATCATAGTAAGTACTCATAATATAGAATTGAATTACTTGTATTGTTTTCTTTCAAGGATCATTAAATGTAATCATAGTAAGTACTCATACGATAGAATTGAATTACTTGTATTGTTTTCTTTCAAGGATCATTAAATGTAATCATAATAAGCAAATATTCCAAAAAAACCATCAGATACGTATATTGATATCCATTAAAACCAACTAGATATTTCACGATTGGATTCATACGGATGATTACAACTTTTATACATGAGTGCTCCCCAACCGCCGGACACGATATGCAGCTGGATTTACTAGAAAACTAGATTTACTGATGCGCCACATTTTAGTAACCAACTTGTTGAAGCTCCACTTGGTCATATTTTTGTTAATTTACAGTGGCAAAATTCCCTTTATAACATTAATTTCTCAAAATATTTTAATATATGTAGGCAGCATATTAACTAATATTACTGTTTTGAGGGCACATACACGCGTAGCGCAAAAAAATGCTGTATTTATACATCTGACTGTCATATGCCTATGGAATTTGGCTATCATGATACGATTTATTTTTTTAAAACAAATTTTAACCACTCTCGCGCCACTTAGGATGCCTTGATGCGCCACAAGTGGCGCGCGCGCCACCATTTGAGAATGCCTGCTTTATACCAAGAGGATCTAATTGAAAATAAAACCTCTCCCACCCTCCCATAAGATTTGAACACTTTCTATTCTGATAATCTTGCATTTTGTGATTTATAGACATGTCTTGCCATTTATAGGCTCATTATTGGAGATTTGCGGTATTTACATCTATATAATCTATAACGCTTTGATGATTGGACACAATGACCGTATGGGATTGCCATGAAACTCAGAGTAGCGATAATATTCCGGAAGGTCTATACCTCTGAACTTTTATATAATCTATATATATTAATAATAATAATTTGGGTAGATAATCCTTTTTGGAACATTTGGTTTATCTTTTTTCTTTTACTTTTTTCTCTAATTGCCCAATCCTTAAGACATTTCATGTGATTTATTTTTTTATTATTAATTAATTATTGAGTTTTTTTCTTTTTTCAATATCGTACCATATAACCTGGCTACCCCGTTGCCATGATCTTTGATGATCTCGATAAGCCCCTCTGCTCGTCCGAGACCATGTTCCTGGATGATCTTGGTCTCCACTTAGGTTCCTCGCTCGGGCCTTTGTTCTTTGATGTATCCTAGGCCTACGGTTTTCCTCTTGGCAACCGCCCTCGCTGTGCAATCTCCATGCTAATCCTTTTGTTTTCAGGCCTCTGTTCCTTGAAGTATCCTAGGCCATAGGTTATGCCTTACACAGGCTCCACTTCTGTGACCCAATAGGCGTGGTCACAACAGTACGCACTAAGTTTTGGGTCACAGTACTTCGTTGTATCATGTCTTGCTCCAATATTTTATTTTGTTAGGAGTTAATTATATATGCTAACTTTTGTAATGTAATTAATGCAAATAGTGTATTATTGGGAATTAATTTGAAGATTCAGGGATTTAAATCTGTGGAATATCAGAAATACATGGTCAAAGAAAATGTAATGTTATTAATTGGTATTCTAGCACTGTATATTAATTAGGCCAACTAGTGTCTACTCGTCAGTTTAGTTAATTACTGTTCCGAAAATCAATTATTTGAAATGATCTCCTGATAGGCTTTTATCGGTTGGTAGGGTGTTGGTTGACTACCTCAAACCCAGACTTGGTAGACATTTACACATTGATAGACGTAGACTTTAAAAGAAAGCATTGATAAAATTAGGCCAAGTTTAAAGGTCATGATGGTCTAAAGTTTAAGTTTTTAGGTTTAGGTTTAATCTCTAGGACTTTTCCAATTTGATAGTATCATACTTTTTCCCCGGAATTTAACGTTTTTGTAAGTTATTATCTGTAATATGACCGAAACACCGTGCATATTTATCTGGCTAAAATATGAATCATTAAATATTTGTCAATGTATATGTATTATGAACTTGCCGATAACCGGCTGAATTATTGATGCGATATTGAATATTCTTGGTATATGGCTGAGAAGCTTCTTAACCCTACCCTTTTATCGGTTTTTTATAATATTGAGGTTGTTCATGTGGGTAATGAGCATCATCCGTGTTTTCAATTGGAGATCCACCCCGTTTTAGGTTTTCGTCTCTCCATGCCATTTGTTTGGTCATGTTCATCTTATTTTTTCGTAAAGTTTCCGCCCGTATAAAGTGTCAATCAATAATAACACGGGGAGTTCCAAAACAAATAATTATTCTCTAATTAAAGCAATGCATGAAGGAACTCAGCAAGTTGGCCCTTATGTGCAGCTTCGCTCTATTTCTGTGTATCTCCTGGCTCCGGTTGGGCATTGAATTGAAATTTGATGTATTTTTGTTTGTTGTTCAGCCCTGCGTTAAACCTGGACCACTGTGTGGTTCTGATTTTTGTCCTGGGCTTCAATCTACCTTCTTTTTTCTCGCATTGTATAATTCATGTCAGTGATTGCTTGAATAAAGATTGATTACAACAACAACAACAAATTGAAATCGAAAAAAGGTGTATCGTAACCCTTACTCCCCGGGCTGTTTTCTTTTGGGGGAGGGGGAGAACGGATCAAATTAGGGGCAAATTCCGGCTGCACGGGCACCGTGAATCGATACCGGGTCTTCTGCTTGGCAGTCTGGCCCTATCTAATTAAGACTCGAGTCAGTTTGAGCTCGACTGATCGCGCCACGAAAAGGCGCGCTCAGTGGCGTAGCCAGGGGGGGATGAGGTGGAGGGTGGCAGATCAGAGTGCCCCTCTGAAGAAGACAAAATATCTGGGTGAAAAGAATACAAACCCTGCTAGACAAGCTTATTTTCACCTCAGACTGGGACAAATTGTTTAAGTTGGGTCTTGCCCTTATCTGAGCTGAGTGACTGAGAACTGGGCGCGCTACAGCACCTAGCAATGAAGTATTTTATCATGTTTATAGTGATGAGGATGGTTAGAGTTAATTTGTTAAATGCATAAATCGAAACGAGGCAAATGGTAAAAATCATGGCTATAGTCGTCTGTGCTGCCAGTTAAACTAGTGATACGCCCTCTATTGAGTTCATACTTATACTACTTATCCCAATATGGCGGACTGATAATGATTGCCTTGGACTAATGCAGTTTTACTGATGATGTACACATGAAAATGGTTAAATCCAACGCTTTGCAGTTTCTATCGTTTAACGTATGTATTACTCATATGGGAGAATATTAACCGGTAAGTAAATAACACATAGTATGCTAATAGCCTATCATTTTTGTTCTTAGAGAAAATAATATGAAATGGTGATTTGTAGTACGCATATGTCATGATAGTATTACAAGAATTATGTGTGTGGAACAATTTCGCACTCTACTATTATATCATGCTGGGATATATTTGTTATTGCTCATATTTGCGCCAAAATCAGTTTAATTTGACGATAATGTAATATATCATACCGTGTTTCTTTCCCCCTCGAAGTATCGATAAATGTTAAATGCCATATGGCTGCTTTGTTTCAAGCAAAATGTCGTGGCAATGAATTGTTTGTAGAATCATACTGCGTTAAGGCCACGAAAACAAAACCTGTTCTGCTGGCCCGACCGACCCATTTCTTTAGAATGTCCACACAATTTTCTTTTAAATTTTGATTTTTGTTGTTGAAAATTTCGTAAATTGCTGAACATTCACTAAAATTTCCCAATTTCTTGGGGAATCCCCCCCCCCCCCTCAATAAAACACCAAAAACGCCTGACTGACAGACCCTATCTGGGTCCGTTTCCCCGTATAACAGGGTTTCCTCGTGACCTAAGGCTCATATTTGTGCCAAAGTCAGTTTCAATTCGACTTGATTAAATTATTTTGATTACTAACATTGTAATGACTATTTTAATAACATTTAGCTTCATTTTTTTTTTGGAGAAACCTCTCTGAGCCTCTTTAATGCTGCTTTAATATCAAACTATTTCAGGTGTAATCTGCAAGGCATAGAATAATGGCGGACAAGACTAATTCCGATGATACGTCAGACATTTCATCTGGTAAGAACTAGTTCTTCATTCAAAGAACTACTTTAGTTATTTGATCCATATATTGAAGATAATTGTTGCTTCAAATGATCGATACCAGATCAGATTAATTTGTAGCCAAGAATATAAAATTGATTAATCGTCACACTGGTAATATTTGTACCAGTTCACACAAGGAGTAACATTGTATTCATCAAAACCAGTGATTGACGCAAATAATTGTGAAATTACTCACCAATTAACGTTTCATAATGACATGGTAAGTCAGATTTCATCAGAGTTGTGATCCACTACCGGAACCGTAGGAACCAGTGTTTCTAGAATTTCCAGACACAGAGTTGCCAGATTCTTTTGTAACTTTCAGTAGTGGATTGTAGAGATCACTCAACATGTAGGTGCCCTCGTCCCGGTTCATCAAGTTGATATTGCCCCTCTTTTTGATACATATTGCTACCCTGATCCACCGTTTTACACGTTCCCACTCTTTGTCTATAATCCTAGCCTCCTCCAAATATATTATGTAATCCACATTCCACCATACTGAAAGCTACAAAAGAATCAGGCAACTCTGTTTCTGTCAATGCTTTGCCCCTTTAATAAACCTGATGAACGTATACAGCCATTTCTAACTGTTCACATAGGAAGGACTGGGAAATCAATGTGTTTGGTTGGTGAGTAGACTTTTACAAAGAGTAATACACTTTAACACCCTCAGGTGTTTTAACACACGAGAGGGGAGGGGGGAAGACGAACGAATAAATCACCATTCCCCGACCGGGAATCGATCCGGGGACCCTTCGCACATGGCTCTCATAGGTAAGCCACGACTATCAGCTTCGCTGCGTACAATGCATACCGCGCTCACTATAGGCTCGGTTGATTACGTCAAGCAAACCGTCCACGCACGCGCTGGGAGATATTCTTAGTCGTGGTATTTCATGAATGTTTGGTTGTGAATCTTTATGGCAAAACTTTCCTTGGTGGCTCAGTATAATTGTCACGAGTAGGCCTATTACGCCAACATATTTCTAAGGTTGACAACCAGAAAGACGTAAATCAAAAAGGGCATTCTGAGGTAAATGAGTTTTAATATTTTGTGTTCCAATGACACGTGTGTAAAAAATAAATTGGGTTTTCATGTTAACCCAATGGGGAACCGTTTAGAGTAAGTCATTTTGGCCCTTTTTTAGGTGACACAGACTTTTGGTGCCAATATCTAAAAATGACCAAAAGATGAGTTCAGGTTTTGTTCTGGTTGTCAACCTTCGATTGATATGACTTCAACTTCAAAGTCCAGAGTAAAGCTCAATTTAAACTCATCTTATCATGCTTATTCATTTCACAGCTCGCTTTCAGCTTTCTCATGAATATTTCAGGCTTTAACGATTGGCCGTATCTGTAAGAATGGATACAATCATGGTAAAATGATTGATTCCCAGTTTGAACAAAACATGCAATCTCTTTAAGAATCCGATAAACCATCGATAATGATCACTCAGCAGTTATTTGGAAATGTTTTATAGATAGTGTGCTATATAAGTTAAAAGTTTAACGGGTTCGCCGTCGGACGAGTTTTAATCTGTCAAGCTTTCGTCAGGACAAAACATTGTTCAATATTATAATAATTTGGTCCTGAAGAAGTCAGAGCTAATCCTGACGAAAGCTTGACAGATTAAAACTCGTCCGACGGCGAACCCGTTAAACTTTTAACTTATATTATGAATACCCGTCGTAAAAGCCTATCTCACAAATAGTGTGCTATGTTCTTTACTTGCTAGGCCTATACCAAGGCATTTAATGCCTTTCCTATACTGACATGTTGAAATCTGGATGTATTTACTATACTTAGCCATGATCAAAATCTTTCCCCGGAGAAGGCCAGTGTACATAAACGCCGAAAAGAAACCATTTGTTTCTGAGCGTATTCGAACCGGCAACCTTTATATCAGATCCACAACGTTCTTACCAGAGTCAACTGACAGAGGAGTCCTTATTTGGTGGCATTGTTTTTATTACAATGTTTTAATATTAATATTTTAATGGGTAAAGTAAAAACCTTAATTTAAATATCCAGATTTCAACGCTAAAGGCTGTATCATTTCACTTTCTTAATGCTGGTTCAATTGTAATCCCAAATTTTTGTGAACTGATCAGCGTTTTACCGACTGCAATGCTCATTTGCATTTCATTTCAGAGCTACGTATTGTTATCGTTGGACCAGAAGGAAGCGGGAAAAGTGCGACTGGCAACACCATACTCGGCAGGCGAGCATTTGATGAACACCCCATGGGTGCAGCATCCACAGCGGACAAACAATGCCACTACGGAAAATCTACCGTAGATGGACAGACCATCGTAGTAGTTGACACTCCAGGATTACTCGATGTTGAGGGCGAGACAAACGCAGACGTCTACCGAGAAAAGTTTTCGAGGGAAATTGTTAAGTGTCTCTTACTCTCGTCTCCAGGACCACATGCCATACTACTGGTTATTAGGATGACGCGTCTTTCCAATCGATTACAACGGACAACGAGATTAATCGAGGATATGTTTGGAATGCAGGCGAAGAGGTAAATATGTTGATGATATAACCACAGATGGGGATCCGCACAAGCAACATCACATAGATTGTGTGAACAGAAAAGGATAAATTCAGTAAATATGAACCTTATGCTAAAATGTATCTGTTTTATATATATTGTAACAAAAAGGTAAATACTCGGGTAAATACTCCACTCTTAGTCTGAGTGTTGAATTGAGAGGATGATACAAGTTTCCAGTAGTTAATTCTTTAAATGATAGCAACCTAGGCTATAGTTAATGTTCACATAAAATGACATTTCAGTATTCAGGGATCAATGTTTGCTGAATTTATTCTGTATATCAAATGCGCCATGCATTGGTTGTAAGGTTATGTTGTTACCTATGGCATTTAAATTTGAATGCGTTTTAATTTATTTTGCAACCAGCGCATGATTGTAATCCCTAATTAATAACGTTTTTCGATTTATTTTTACGTTTCTGTGTTTTAATCTAGGTACATCACCATAGTCTTGACTGGTAAAGATGACCTTGAACATGAGAATGAAACTTTGGATGAATTTATCGAAAATGCGCCTCCGTACCTGAAAGACATGTTGCAGAAGTATCCGGTGATCGCCATGGACAATCGTGCAAGTGCTGAGAAGAAAATGCAGCAAACGAGAGAACTATTGAGCACGATTGGTGGTGAAAACAATGGTGTTTATATGTCGAATGAATTATATCAATCTATTGAGGATATATTATTACGTGCAGAATCTGAATCAGTTTAAGAGTTCATCGTGATTGTAGCTTAAACAGTTAAAAGATGACTCCAGGTCATCGGTCCCCAAGATGTGGAATGACCTGATGACGTTATTGCGCAGCGATTGGCGTCTCATCTACGTAGCGATTGGCGTCTCATCTACGTAGCGATGGCGTCTCATATATATGCGTTTTGTTTCGGTGGAATGATGCCGACGCCGTTGCCCCCAGATGACTCACAGATGACTCACACAAAATATACTCAATAGAGGCTACAAAAACAATACCTTTATTCTAGAAATATTCCTTGATCGCTAACATGCATCAGCAGATTTTGACAAATATATAATTTTCTGCTGGACACTCTTTCAAATCGAAATCAAGAATGAAGATATTTTCTTGAGCCTTTCACCTGTCCAATTAACAGCCCACATTTAAGTTTCATAACTCATTTCAATCATAGAAGTAATTCCATGTTTCTATAAATACCGGTCTCAACATATACATGTACATGTACATTATAAGTTCCTGCACATACACGTATGGACAACAAACATGGCGTTCAAAGATCCTAAAGTAAGCGGATTGTCTTGATTTTATGAGAACGAGATTTTCATGGTCTGAATTTGCACTTGCTATGCCACTGATATACATTAGTGTAGAAATCTCCTTCTCAGGTCTCAGACCTATCCAATTCAGTTTTTTGAATATTAACAACGCTGTAAATATTATGCAATGCACACATATTCCATGGATGGTATAGTAAAACATTTGGCATATTGTGCAAAGTAACCAGTGACATAACATTTGACAGCGACAACTTATTTAGCAAGAGCTAAAGTAAAATTTAAAGGTCAACTAATAAAATGTATAAAAAATACTGCAAGTCATGACTAGCGAACCCCCCTGGCTGGGAGATTCACCTAAATGGAGTCAAAGGTCACATATAGATCATAATAGGTCAATATGGGTGCACCCCATGAGTCATGTCAAATCCTCTTACCCAAATATTATTGTCACCAAGATTGGTTGAGTTTGAAGTCTGACTTTTCATATAGAGAGAGGGCCCTAAATATCTGACAAAATGGGATGAAGGTCAAGTTGGAATCATTACAGGTAAACCCGGGCTTTGTTATAAGGAAAAGCTATTGCTCGGAGTAACAATAGCGGGCGCAACTTTAATTTCCGTCATACAGATTTGTAATAGGAATAGTTGTATTGACACCATGGAATGAATATTTGTAAATTAAAGAAAACTGGGGAGGTTGGTGGACGGGGAGGATGGTAATACAGAATAAAGCTAAATCTGGTTGCTATAAATATGGGATAGTTCCGACATACAGACTATGATAGATTTCTAGAATTATTGATGCATTTAATTTTACACCATGGATTTCAATCATGTTTACACAATTTTGGAAACCTTGGGATCTTGTTTTTACAAAGAGGGGATAGTTCCGACATACAGACTATAATAGATTTCTAAAATTATTTTTGCATTTCATTTTACACCATGGATTTCAATCAATCGAATCGGTTGAACAGGATTTCGAAATGTCTCTCTTTGCATGTGCGCATAATTTAAAAACCGAATAACCAGTTTACTTTTCAAAATGTGGAAATCCCAAGGTTTCCAAAAATGTGTAAACATGATTGAAATCCATGGTGTAAAATTGCTAGAGCTCTGTCAAAACAAGTTGAAGGTTTTCCGGGACACGCTGTATAATGATATGTACGCGCACCCAGCTATAGCTGTGCAGCTATAGATACGTTTTGGTGACACCTTCGAAGTAAGTGAAGTGTTAAGATTTAGCCAGTCCCTTATGAGCTGAGTGCTTCACCCGTCTACGCGAGTCTTTTGCAATCTATATTTGAATTTCAAATCTTATTAAAGGATTGTGAGTGAGATGACCGTAGACAATTTATATACTTGACGTATTTTTTACTTGGTAATATATTGGAACGGTTTTATGACATGCTGCAAATTGCGGCATGCGGCAGTAAGAAGATTTATTAAGCTTATACCAGAATGCATTGCTTCATCAAGAATACATTGCGGTATTGCGTGCCTTGCCAAAATGAGCCATATAGATTTAAATAGGCCTCATCCTCCAAAAGTTTATCGCTAATATTGAGATTTTCCGCTAAAATTGTTTGAGTCTCTCGTGGACAAACGTGTGAAATGGGTGCACGGGGTAAAGAAGTTTTCCCAAAGGCAAACGGAAAATGATATTGACTTCATTTTTTCACACAAATTTAGTAACAAATAAGGTATTCTTATAACGTTTTTTAAAAAAAAAATCAAAATTCAACTTAGTTTTTAAAACAAGAAGGGTTCTTTCTACTATTGCAGTTTTTTGACTCACCCTGTATAGGCAACGAAAAAGTTCTACGGATGAACGGACCTAGAATGGGTCCCCGCGTTCCTCTATATGGCCGCCATGTTTAAAAATGGCGGGCCAAAAAGAGCACCCTCGAAGGGGCCGTGTGTAAAATAGAAAAGACATGAAGGATTGAGTCTAAAACGAACCTCTTGTTTTCCCTTCAAACATATCACACAAATCTGTAAAAATAATGACATTTTGAACAAACTAAAAAAAATAGTCCCAACAATTCCGAAAATTCAGTCGGTATTTATATGGCAAAATAAAATAATAACATGTTTAGCGTCCCCTCTTGCTTCCTCTTTTGGGTCCGATTCAATTTTATTCTATTTTTTCTTTATATCAGTCATAACATTTTCGTTCAGGTGTTTCAGATTTTAAGATGTTTGTAACGGCTTTGTTTCTTTCTTTTATGAATTTAAAACCGTTTTTGGTGACCAACACCTCAGAAGATTTAAAGACTGACCTCCTCCTCATTAAGGTTCGCAAAATTTATCGCTAATAAAGGCGATTTTCCGTTAAAAGTAAACAAAGAAAGAAGAAAAAAAAACCTCCTTCCTTTTTTGACGGGGGAGATTAGCGACCCCGTCATTTGAAACGACGTTTCTAAGTCGTAACCTTTTCGTAACCTTTTCACAAACCCCTAAAATTCGCGGCATTTGCTAATATTAATAACTTGCATTAATCATCTTCTGAAGCGATTTTGTTGTCAAATGTAATTGATATTGTTATAATATGAAGGTAAGAGGACACTGTAAGTTATTTCAGCTATTTGGATGCCATTTAGTAATATACTAAGCTATTTGGATGCTATTTTGTATTATATTATATGATTTAGTAATATACTGAGTCACTGAGTCCACGGCCTCTTTGTTCCGTGTTGCCTTGGTCTCGCAATTAGCCCAATGATTATGGCGAACCCTAGGCTACATCCCCCAGTCATCAATATTACCGTACGGACGCTAAAGCTGTACAAATATCGGAGCCTGCAAGATAGCGACATAAGAGGGCGGCTGAGAGTTACAGTCTAGGTGAACTTTTCAATATGATTAGCCCAATGATATGGCAACAACCCCTCGACCTTTGCCATGCACTGTTAGTGCAATTCAGTGCTGTTATAGTGCTGCGTGTGTTGAAACGGCAATTTCACAACGTACTTTCAGGGTGGAAATGTTGGCGTATGGTATACATGCGTTGTGCAGAGATTTCCGCGTAGCTGACGGCCTGCAGATGGGTCAGTGTGTTGTATACGTACACTGCGTGCACTGATACCGGGACTGATAATGCTGAGCATGTTTAGCAAAGTCTAAAACCGCCGCAAATAAAATGGATAAGCCTATTTTCATTTTCAAACTTTTTTAAACAGAAGGTACCAGTCTTTCATAAAAAAAGTTTTACATAACCTATTTCTCAATGTGTCCTTATAATATTTCTGAATGATTCGGTGTCCACCATACAACTTTAATTACCCCAATCCAACTTCTTCATCAATGTTAACCATACGTCTTAAAGGTTGTTGACCCTATTCTAGATTTAAGGGCATCATCAGTGTAATGAGAAATGGGACCTTTCATTTGATATCAAAAACACTTTTGAATCCCTTTCAGAGTTAAATTGTTAGGAAACATAGTAGCAACGCTGTTTGTTAATGTCTGTTCTTGAACTTTCAACAGTCTTCTATCTCCCCCGTCCAGTTTTTTTTAAATACCTTGTTTTAAATATCCGGACGCTAAACATGTTTTATTGTTTTATTTTCTTATTGCTTGTGAATTTCCCCCAATTTGAAGTAATGAGTCGTTTGGGTTCGTATAGAATCGGGTTTCTTCATTGCCTTAATTGAATTTCGTTCAATTTCTTTTTACTTCATTCTTTCTTCCATCTTTTCTTACTTTATTTCATTTAGCCAGCATGCTTATATAAGCTTTTTAAGTCTGGCCCGAGCATTTTGCTTGAGTCTGGTCCCTTCAGAACCCAAGCGTGCGTCCGTACGGACCAACTGTGTAAACAATTGTTTCAAGACCGCGGCAATATATTTGTCACAGTTCCAAAGTCCATTTAAAAGAAAAAAATGAGTTCTTAACAATATTATTCCAATATTTGAGGGGAGAAAAGGAACAACAAGAAAAAAGAACCTATTGTAACCGAAATTTGTTCTTAAACCCTAATCTTTCTAAGATGTCACACACGCTTGTTGTGCCTAGCCTCATCTCGCTCCTGCATACTGCACTGACACTTCAACATGGGGATACAGGAATTCACTTAATGGCCTCTAACGTAATATACAATGAAACAGGACTCAATTGTCTGTTTGACACGAACTGTAGTAGGTAAAGGACTCAACTCCCTCCTGATACACTTCAACACAGTCACAGTTGCATAGAACACATAGAACAACAGCGTTCTTTTTCTTGATGGGCAAGGGGCCCTTCAAAGGAAGCATGTACAGAGCATGAAGCTAGAATCTCAATTATATACATTGTAGCCTACAGAGTGAACCAGAAAGATTTGATATATTTTTCTCTTAAAATTGTCGAATCCAACCATAACATACATTCATGGAAATGATGCTAGACTTTAAACAAGTCCATGACGGAATAAAGCGTAAAAGCATCGTTTTAAAGCAACATTTGTATCTAGTCTACTATAGCGTATATTGCATTTCGCAGTCAGTTGCGCCTTTAATTTATTTAGCTACTTCTAATTTGTGTTCAAAACAAAAACATTGTCAACAAATTCAAAAACATGTCCATTCCAAATTAAGAAAAATACATTAATTCGAAAAATTATAGGTTGGTTATGCAGCCGCCCGTTCATTTCTTTCAAGAAAGGAGCCCCAGCCTGATTTCTTTATGTATTGGGCAATACTTTGACCGCCCATTATATCCCTGTACTTAATCATTTTTACTGCATATTTAATTTCCTTAAGGATATATTATTATAGGTGCTGCCTACTGCTCTACTCAGCATCGACGAATCAGATTAACTAATAACAAACGTGATTACAATATTTAGATTGCACTCAAAGTGATCAAAATTGGGGTGATTATTAAAGGATGATGTGAAACTAAAATTTAAGAAAGGCATCATATGAAAACCATATTTCTATCGTATGGAAGTCCTTGTTTGTCTGCTTTCGTCGTAAATTATACCCATACATCGATTGAATGTTGAACCACGTACTTCAGACGAATTAACAATATGGGCGTCGTTTTTATGAATTTCCCCAAAACATCCAATTTGAAACAAAGTTTAATCAATTTTGGTATATATATTTTAAAGTGACTGCAAATTGTATGTGTGCATATAAACAATCCGTTATTAATCACGGCGTCAGAGATAGATGACTTGATTAATGTCTGGAGACGTTTTAGCTACATCTATAGATTAGTCATTTGGCTTTTATTTTAGGCATCTACACTTACAGTCTATGTTCTTATTTGGAATCGTCATGAGAAATGCATTAAAATAAGTACAAACTAATAATGGTTCAGTAATTCTTGAGATAAGCTTTGAATGTAGGGAAAGGTCTCTGCAACTCTGTTTGTATAATGGTAAAACTAATAACCCTGTGATGGAAAGTTTTAAGGTATTTGATTTTTCATTGGCCCCTCACGCTCAAGACATTTTGACAGCTTTCAAACTGAATTGTAAACAAATAACTGAAAACTGGGACTTTAAAAAGAAACAAGGTTTTATTACAATGTGAAGGAATATTCCTCACATTCAGCTGAGTTTTGAATCCCCATGATATTTTAACATACAAACCAATGTTTCCATGGCTAAAATGTTTTAATGCGAGATTGATTGTGCAATGAAAATAGTAAATCAGTAATTGTTAGATGAAATATTAAGTGAACATTATTTTTGATTGCAACATTGCTTTGTATTTGAAAACACGTAAAATATGAGTAACACAAAATGTTTGCCACGTAGCTACATTTTCTACAACAGTCATTTAACTCATTTTTGTTTTATTACAGAATAGTGTATTGTGGCAACACACGACCAATGAACGCCATGGTTATCAATTGTGATGAACCTTCATTTAGCAAATGAAGAGACGGGCTATATACCTTATTAACTATAAGTGATATGAGACACCAAGTCACCTTTAGCATAGCGAGCTAAGTGTCCGACGAAAGTTGCGTTCGAATGAAGGAATAGGATATCTCAGCAATACATTTGAGTAACCAGTGTACAGTGTTTCATATGAACCAATGCCATGGTAAATGGAATGCAAAATCAAACAGATATTTGAATTACTTTTTCCATTCATCGCGAACTGTATAAAATGAAAATGATAAAAAGATGGTTTTGTTTACATTTCTTTCATGTATTGATTATACTTTCATTTTCAATGATGGCACTCAACAGTATCAAGCATTATTTATTGAGCCATTTTCTTCCATGTGGTTATATTACATCGTAGCTTTCAAATACTAGTACCTTATGTTTCAGGAAAGACAATTTCGTTTGTTTTAAATCGCACATACATGTCATGTATGTAAAAAGTTGCTGGTAGCCTCTAAAATACTAATAGACAATTCTATAAATTTGTAGTATGGCGACAGAAATAAACCTTGTTCTACATGTACGGGCAAACAGACCTCTCTGGTGGGCCGGTCGGTCGAGCGGTCTTAAGAATTTCGGGGACTGTTGGCACATTTTCAGCAATTTACGAAATAAAAAATTAAATAAGAATACAAATTTAATAAAAAAAAATTGCTAACATTTTCCAAAAATGTTCTAATACCATTTTCGTTGTTGAAAATTCGAAAAATAAGGATTGTTTTTCGTCGCCTTATTAGCACATTTTAATGCAAGCATAACATAATGTCGGTGTATAATTTATACTCATATTATTTCTGAAGTTAACTAAACAATGGGCATCAAACGGACACAATTGGACGTCTTTGTCGGCTATAAACCACTTTTTCTAGATTGTTTTGTTCTTATTTGTTATGGGATGACTAAGCAAGCTTTATTTGAAATTAAAATAATTTTGATCTGAGGTCAATTAACAACAAAACAACAACAAACAAACAAACAGAAAATACACACAGAAACAACAAAAAGGGTCTACATTTTTAAATTGAATAAGCTTGCTTGCCTTTTTCATGTATTATTTGTTCCAATCTGTTCAGATGTAAATTAACGCAAATATTCGCCAATTAGTGTTAACAATTTAAACGTGACTAATCTTGAATAATAATGGTGTAATTATATTATATGCATTTAATTTTACACCATGGATTTCAATCATGTTTACACATTTTTGGAAATCCATGGTGCAAAAATGCTAAAGCGCTGTCAAAACAAGTTGAAGGTTTTCTGATACACGCTGTATAATAATATGTACGCGCAACCAGCTATAGCTTCGTTTTGTTGACACCTGCGATGTTGGTAGACGGGGAGGATGGAAATACGGAATAAAGCTAAATCTGGTTGCTACAAATATGGGTAGTTCCGACACACATAGTACAGACTATGATAGATGTCTAAAATTAGTTATGCATTTAATTTTACACCATGGATTTCAATCATGTTTACACATTTTTAGAAACCTTGGGATCTGGATTTTTGCATTGCCGAGTTCCGAGATACAGACTAGGATAGATTTCTAAAATTATTGATGCATTTAATTTTACGCCATGGATTTCAATCATGTTTACACATGTTTGGAAACCTTGGGATCTGTTTTTTTTACAAATATGGGATGGTTCCGAAAATACAGACCTGTGACAGATTTAAAATACTTCATGCTTTTAATTTAACACCATGGATTTCAATTAATCAAATCGGTTGAACAGGATTTTGAAATGTCTCTCTTTACATGCGAATAACCGATTGAAAACCGATTAACCAATTTACTTTTCACAATGTGGAAATCCTAAGGTTTCTAAAAATGTATAAACATGATTGAAATCCATGGTGTAACATTGAAACTAGAGCTCTGTCAAAACCAGTTAAAGGTTTTCTGGGATACGCTGTATAATGATATGTACGCGCAACCAGCTATAGATACGTTTTGTTGACACCTTCGAAGTAAGTGAAGTGTTAAGATTTAGCCAGTCCCTTATGAGCTGAGTGTTTCACCCGTCTACGCGAGTCTTTTGCATTCTATATTTGAATTTCAAATCTTATTAAAGGATTGTGAGTGAGATGACCGTAGACAATTTATATACTCGACGTATTTTTTACTTGGTAATATATTGGAACGGTTTTATGACATGCTTCAAATTGCATGCGGCAGTAAAAAGATTTATTGACGAGCTTAGGTACCAGAATGCACTGCTGTACTAGAATACATTGCGGTATTGCGTGCCTTGCCAAAATGAGGAACTGCCAACCATGTACAAAGGGCCATTTTACAGTGCAGTCTCTCACTCAGTAGAAAGGTTGCCTAATAATTGAATTTCGTTCAATTGTTTAAAGACCAAGAGCCACGGCAATTGCGATTTGTCACAGTTCTAAAGTCCATTCGAAAGAAGAAAATTAGTTCTAAACAATGTTATTCCAACATTTGAAAAACAAAGGAACAGCAAGAAAAACGGAACCTTATATGTAACCGAAATTTGTTCTTAAACCCAATGTTTATGAGATGTCACACGCGCTTCATGTTGTGCATAGTCTCAGCTCGCTCCTGCGGCACTGACACTTCAACATGGTGATACAGGAATTCACTTAATGGCCTCTAACGGAATCTACATGAAACAGGACTCAAGTGTCTGTTCAACACGACCTGTAGTAGGTAATGGACTCAACACCATGCTCCTGGTACACTTCAACACAGTCACAGTTGCATAGAAGCACCGTCAAGCACGGCGTTCTTTTTTCGTGGGTAAGGGGCCTTTGAAAGGAAGCATGTACAAAGAATGAAGATAGAAGTTAAATCATGTACAGAGTGAGCCAGAAAATGTTGATGTACTTTTTCATAGACATGTGTCTTGAAATTGTAAAGATAAAATGGTTAAATAATAATTTGGACAACTGTCGAATCCAACCTTAACATACATTCATGGGAATCATGCTAGACTTTGAATAAGCCCACGACGGAATAAAGCGTTAAAGCATTGTTTTAAAGTAAAATTTCTATCTAGTCTATTATAACGTATGTTGCATTCCGCAGTTGCGTCTTTAATTTATTTAGCTATTTCTAAATTGTGTTCAAAACAAAAACATTGTCAACAAATTCAAAAACAATAATTTATGGGGCAACTGTCGAATCCAACCATAACATACATTCATGGTAATGATGCTAGACTTTGAACAGGTCCACGACGAAAACGTAACAGCATCGTTTTAAAGCAAGATTTGTGTCGAGTCTATATTATAGCGTACTAAGTATGTTGCATTCTGCAATTGCGCCTTAATTCAAAACAAAAACATTGTAAACACATTCAAAAACATTTTCATTCCAAATAACAAAAAATACATGAACTTGAACAATTATAGGATGGTTACGGCCGCCGAAAAAGAACAGGGTGTTTAATTCTTTTAAGAAAATAAGAATGGAACACCAGCCTGGTTCCTTTATGTTTTGGGCAATACCTTGACCGACCATTATTTCTTCCGCACCCTGTACTATATAATTCTCGCTGCATATAATTTCATTATAAGGATACTGCTCTACTCAGCATCGACGAAACGTATTAATTAATTACAAACTTGATTAAAATATTTAGATCGCACTCACAGTGATCAATATTGGGTTGATTATTAAGGGATGATGTAAGGCAAGATATGTTCTAATTTTTTCGTTAGTGGGAAAGCAGTGGCCGTAACAGGTTTCTCCAATACTTTGCATTTTGTTTATTACAAATTACACATTATGTGAAATTAAAATTTAACTTTAAGGTAGGCTATATTATGTGATCTTTCCAGGGAACGCCCAACATCGAAAAAAAAAATTGAAAGCAGATTTTCTTGCAGATTTTCTGATCATAAATCGTACATACATTCAAAGTTACAGGCGATACGAGTATTAATTACTTTAAAATCATGGTTTTAGAGTGAAAATAAACTGTCGGGATAACACGACAGTTTATATTCACTCTAAATTCACTCTAAAACCATGATTTTGAGGTAATTAGGAATCGTATCGATCTGTAACTTGGAATGTATGTACGATTTATGATCATAAATGTAAATCTGCAAGAAAATCTACTTTCTAAAAAAAATCATGAATAGAGGGTGCTCTCTGGAAAAGATCACATAATATGCCTTTAAGAAAGGCATCATATGAAAACTGTATTTCTATTGTGTGGAAGTCCTTTGTTTGTCTGCTTTCGTCATAAATAATACCCATAATTTTGAACCACTTACGTCAGACCGATTAAAGGGGTACACAATAGTGTTGAAGAATAATTCTTTTAAATAATTTACTTTAGAATTGAAGGTGGACATGCATGATATGAACTTACACTTGCAAGGATTTAGAAAAATCGGCTCTTTTGTACAACAATTGTCCATTCAAATATTTGTTGTACAAAAGGGCCGATTTTTCTAAATCCTTGCAAGTGTAAGTTCATACATGTAATAATACTACTACGTTTGCAAAAATGAACAAATCCAAAATTGAGGGCGCAGCCTCCAGCCCGGAGACGAGTATTGCTTTAACAATATGGGCGTGTTGGGAATTCGTTTTTATGAAATTTCCCCAAAACATCTAATTTGAAACAAATAGATAAAACCGACCTTTGTATCTAGTTGGGCTATAGCTTATTATCTTCATACTTCATGTATAGACATACCTATTATTTTAAGTATAAACACTCCATCCTGAACGCTGAATTATTATCAATGACTACGGTATATATTTCCATATACATTCCATGCCCACCCTGCCACACACTTGGATTATTTATTATGTAAATGTCAGTAACAAGTTCAACTAGAAGTAGATCTGGTCTGAGACCAGGACACCTTGATTTCCCTTGTTTAGGTCAATGACCCCTAGTGACACCGTATGACATGTCACTTTTAATCGCTGAAGACCCTATGTACATGGATCCAAGAAATCTTTTGACCAATTCTGACATTCATCTGGTCATTTCCTACCGAAAAATAGCATTTTGAGTGCGAGGAGTGAAAATTTACATCTTGACCCCTAGTGCCCCATGTTGACCTTTGACCCCAAGAAAATGATTTACTTTTGTTCTTGTCTTATCAATACAAATCCGGTCAAAATTGGAGCATGTCTTATAATTTACCCCTGTTTAGGTCAATGATCCCTAGTGACCCCATATGAAATGTCACTTTTAATCGCTGAAGACCCTATATGTACATGGATCCAAGAAATCGGTCATTTCCTACCGAAAAAATAGCATTTTGAGTGCGAGGAGTGAAAATTTACATCTTGACCTCTAGTGACCCATGTTGACCTTTGACCCCAAGAAAATGATTTACTTTTGTTCTTGTCTTATCAATACAAATCCGGTCAAAATCGGAGCATGTCTTATATTTTACCCCTGTTTAGGTCAATGATCCCTAATGACCCCATATGAAATGTCACTTTTAATCGCTGAAGATCCTATATGTACATGGATCCAAGAAATCTTTGGTCATTTCCTCTCGAAAAAATAGCATTTTGAGTACGAGGAGTGAAAATTTACATTTTAACCCCTAGAGACCCCAAATGTTTTTTTGATTTTAAAACCCAAACTATATAATATATGCGTACGGTCATAAGGAATATGTTGTCTGATTTTGACGATCCTAGGTCATTTCGCTAAATTGCATGGCTGTTTTAGGTGAAAATCCCGTTTTCGCCCCTAGTGAACCTTGTGTGACCTTTGACCTCTAACTGTGAACACCCTATATGAAAGTCAGGTAGGGGGTCCTACTGACCAAGTTAGGTGATTGTAGCATGTAAACTGTAGAAAAAATAGCATTTTTTAGATGGGTTGGGAAGAAGAAGAAGAAGAACTAGATCTAGTTCTGGTCTGAGACCAGGGCACCTTGATTTTTATGACAAAATGATCCCTAGTGACCTCTTCTTGACCTTTGACCTGGTTATGATGATTGGCTTTTACTCTTGCCTTATCGAACCAAACAAGGTAAAACAGGTCCGATCTAATTCGGAGCATGTCTTGAGTTTTACCCATGTAAAGTACAATGACCCCTCTTGACCCCATACAACACGCCAATTTTAAACACTTAAATCGCTGTATGCGCATGGACCCAAGGAATCTTTTGACCAATTCTGATAATCGTGAGTCATATCCTCTCGAAAAAATAGCAATTTTAGTGCGAGGATTGAAAATTTACATTTTGACCCCTAGTGACCCCAAATACTTTTTGATTTTAAAAACCGAACTATTATATATGCGTACGGTCAAAAGGAATATGTTGACAAATTCTGACGATCCTAGGTCATTTCACTAAATTGCAAACGTGTTTTAAGTGAAAATCACGTTTTGACCACTTATGACCCCTGTGTGACCTTTGACCCCAAACTGTGAAGACCCTATATGTAGGTCTGGTAGGGGGTCCTACTGACCAAATCTGGTGATTGTAGCATGTACACTGTAGAAAAAATAGCATTTTGAGTGCAAGGAATGAAAATTGACCTTTTGACCCCTAGTGACCTATGTTGACCTTTGACCCCGTGAAAATGATTGACTTTTTTTCTTGTCTTATCAATGCCTACAAAATGAAACATGACCGGTCAAAATCAGAGCATGTCTTACATTTTACCCTTGTTTAGGTCAATGACCCCTAGTGAACCCATCTGACATGTCACTTTTAATCGCTGAAGACCCTATATGTACATGGATACAAGGAATCTTTTGACCAATTCTGACAATCATAGGTCATTTCCTCCCGAAAAAATAGCATTTTCAGTGCGAGGAGTAAAAATTTACATTTTGACCCCTAGTGACCCCAAATGATTTTTAATTTTAAAAACCGTTCTTTTGTATATGCGTACGGTTAAAAGGAATATGTGGACCAATTTTGACAATCCTAGGTCATTTCACTAAATTGGAAATGCGTTTTAAGTGAAAATCACGTTTTGACCACGTGTGACCTTTGTGTGACCTTTGACCCCTAACTTTGAAGACCCTATATGTAAGTCAGGTAGGGGGTCCTACTGACCAAGTTTGGTGATTGTAGCATGTAAACTGTAGAAAAAATAGCATTTTGTAGACTGTGTGTAAGGCCCGGTTTGATAGAAAGAAAGAAAGAAGAAAGAAACGGCAGAGATAGAATACCTCGATTTTTTGAAAAAATCAAGGTAAAGAAACCGTTGGAATACAGTACCTCGATTTTTTGAAAAAAATCAAGGTAATCAATTTTGGTATAGATATTTTCAAGTGACTGCACATTGCATGTGTGCATATATATAATCTGTAATTACTCACGGCGTCAGAGATAGATGACTTGATTAATGTCTGGGGACGTTTTAGATTAGTCATTTGGCTTTCATTTCAGGCATCTACAGTTAGGACAGTTCATCTTGGCGAAAAAAACCGTAATAGTTATTGAGGTTATTAACACTATCCACGTGGCAGTCATCTGCAGATGACACTTCCAAAATTTCACAAAATGTTTCAAAAATGGCAAGATTATTGAATTTAAAAACCTTTTTTGGAATCATCATGAAAAATGCATTAAACTAAGTACAAACATGCCTAGTACTTTAGTAATTCTTGAGATGAGACTTTGAGTGTTGGGCAATGTCTCTGAAAATCTGTTTTGTATAATGGTAAAACTATAGCCGCGTGGTGAAAAGTGTTACGGTATTTTATTCTTCATTGGTCCCTCACTTTCAAGACATTTTGAGAGCTTTGAAACTGAATTGTAAAAAAAACACCTGAAAGCTGGGACTTTAAAAAGAAACAACGTTCTATTACATTACAATGTTAAGGAACATTCCCTGGAGTTATGAAGCCCCATGATATATTGTAACAAACAAACCAATAATTTCCCCGTGGCTCAAGATCGTTTTTATGCGAAATTGAATGTGCACTGAAAATAGAAAATCAGTCATTGTTGGATGGAATATTGCAGTGAAAAAACGTTTTGATTGCGAGATCGCATTGTATTTGAAAACACGTACAATGTGAGAAACACAGTTTGCCATGCCAGGTAGCTACATTTTCTACAATAGTCATTTATTATCAGTATATTTTGGCGACACGAGACCAATGAACGCCAGGATTAATTGAGATGAACTTCCATTTAGCTTCATTACTATATTAACTGAGTGATGCTGAGAACGGTATGAAAGATATACGAGGGTCATTCAATAGGTTCTACCTCCGATCTCATAACTTTGCTATTATATAAGCCAGTCCTATGAAACAATACACAATTATAGCTTTGAAAGTCGGCTATAATAAATTCATAATAAATTTGTATATGAGTACTGGGTGTACTTTTCTGGAGATGCAGTGAAAACCAAATGTTCATTTAGTGTGACGGAAACGGATGAAAACGAGCGAAATGTCTCTGTTCATTTGGTAAATTCTAAGAGACAAAACGAACCTATCGGTCAATTACAACCGTTCTAAATGTCAGATATCTCTTTAACAGACTATAAACAATACATAGGTGACTAATTTCTTAGGAACAAATATGCCCTTTAATTAGCCAGAACCAGATCAGGACACCCATTAAGTGTACCCCTTCCCTCACTGAGAAAAAAGTTTACACAGCTTGTGTAAAATTTTACATATTTCCTGTGTTCGCACAGAACACTATCATTTCTATGTAAAAGTGTACATAACATGTGTTATGTAAAATTTAACTTGTTAGTTATGTAAAATATTACTAAATTAATGTGTAAGAAAATTAACATATAAGTTATGCAAATAATTTACCAACAACTTATGTAAAACAATAAGAGCATGATTGTTATGTAAACATTAACATGTCATTGTTATGTAATTGTTTACAAATTATTTATGTAAAATTAAACGATTTTACACATTTCTTGTGTTCATTTGATAGAATTTCATAATTGTTATGTAAAAAACACATTACAATTATGTTCAGTTATAAAAACATAATAATAATTCACTTAGTTATTATGTAAAATTTTACTAATTATTTATGTAAAATCAAAATTTGACTAGGAAACTGTGTAAACAATACACAACTATTGTGGACAATTTAACATATTTCTGATGTTCAGTAAAACATAATTGTTATGTAAAAAATCAACAAAATAAGATGCAGGAGGAGCTTGTATTGAAGAGGTCTCTGCAATTCTGCAGCGGTGGGGGCTGGAAAAGTACATCGAAAACTTTGAATGTAAGTAAATCACTACACTGATGTTGTTATTGATGCGTATATTTCAATTGTTGCCGGGAACTAACTCTCAACCACAAAGACACACGGCCTGACGGCCTCTATACCCGGGGCTAATAATATTATTTGCCCTATAATACTAGCCTTGAAACTATACAACATGTACGGCAACCGGTAGGCCTACATACTGAATCACTGACTTGCGTGCGTGAGTGAACACAGACACTGCATTTTCCATCGGCAACAATTGAAATATACGCATCAATAACAACTATAAGTTTATCAGTGCAGTGATTTACTTACATTCAAAGTTTTCGATGTACTTTTCCAGCCCCCACCGCTGCAGAATTGCAGAGACCTCTTCAATACAAGCTTCTCCTGCATCGGCCATGTTGAAACTGCATTTTATATGTTCACCGCGTACGTTTACATAACAAACATGATGAAGCGAAAAATGTACATCACAATTACGTAGTCACACGCACCATGTGCTTTTATACATAACAAACATGTACAATTAACATTATAAATTGTAAATCTTACACACTTTTAATGTTTATCTTTTTTTTGCAAATATATTGTGTAAAACATACACAACTTTGGTAAACAGTCAATTTAACATAAGAAATAAGTACTGACATTTTTTACACAAATATTATGTTCCACATTTTTACATGTCTTGTGTTATTTTTACCAAATAAAAGTTTACATATTTTTCGTTTACATATTGTTTTCTCTGTGTATGAGAACCCTGCAGAAGTCATACTTGATTTTCATAAGAACTCAGAGATCTTCAATATGCAGGACTAAAAAAAGGGGGGAAGTTGCTTTTCTGACATTGATTACATGATTGACTATTCTGAAGGTTGCACATAATGAAAACTAAAAAGTGACCACGGCCGCCCCACAAGAACCGAGTGTTAATTTATTTTAAGAAAGTAACAAATGAACACTATAGCATGATTCTTTTTAATATGTTTTGGGCAATACTTTGACCGACCAATATTTCTTCCGCACCCTGTACTAGATACTATATATACTTTTCGCTGCATATTTAATTTCATTCAGGATAAATTATACTGCTCAACTCAGCATCACGGGACTGATAAATTAATAACAAACTTGATTACAATATTTAGATTGTACCCCCGATCAATATTGGGTTGATTTATAAGGGATGAATATTTTCGTTAGTGGGAAAACAGTGGCAGTGACAGATTTCTCTTATAATTGGTATTTTGTTTATTACAAATTACACATTATGTGAAATTTAAATTTAAAAGTCATCATATAAAAACCATATTTCTATTGTGTGGACATTTCTTGTTTGTTTGTTTTCGTCTTAAATTATGCCCATAAATCTATTGAATGTTGAATCACCTCCGTCAGGTGAATCAACAACATGGGCTTAGTGGAAATTCGTATTGAAATTTCCCGAAAATGTCCAATTTGATACAAATAGATAAAACCCACTTTTGTAATGTATTTAGTTGGGCTATAGCTTATTTTGTTCATTTATAGACATACCTATCGTTAATATCACACAAAACAATTTCATTAAGTATAAAAACTCCATCCTAAAAACTAAATTATTATCAAGGACATTACGGTATAGCCTATACTTCCATTCCACGCGCACCCTGTCACGCACTTGAATTATTTATTAAATGTAAATGTCAGTAACAAGTTTAATCAATTTTGGTATAGATATTTTCAAGTGACTGCACATTGTATGTGTGCATATATTATATATTCTGTAATTACTCACGGCGTCAGAGATGACTTGATTAATGTCTGGGGACGTTTTAGCTACATCTATAGATTAGTCATTTGGCTTTCATTTCAGGCATCTACAGTCTCATCTTGGCGAGAAAACGTAATAATAGTTATTATGGTTATTAACACTGTCCACGTGGCAGTCGTCTGCAAACGACAGTTCCAAAATTGTCACAAAATGTTTCAAAAATGTCAATATTGTTGAATTTAAAAACCTTATTTGGAATCATCATGGGAAATGCATTAAATAAGTATAAACATGCCTAGTATTGGTTCAGTTATTCTTGAGATAAGACTTTGAATGGTTGGAAAGGTCACTGGAAATCTGTTTTGTATAATGGTAAAAGAAATAAAAGCCGCGTGATGGAAAATGTTAAGGCATTTGATTCTTCATTGGACCCTCACTTTTAAGAAATGTTGACAGCTTTCAAACTGAAATGTAAAAAAATAACTGACAGCTGGGACTTAGACAAGAAAAACGTTTTATTATAATTTGAAGGAACATTCCCCGGAGTTATGAAGCCCCCTAATATTGTAACAAACAAACCAATATAATGTGCAATGAAAATAGTAAATCAGTGTGGATGGAATATTGCAGTGAAAAATATTTTGATTGCAACATTGCATTGTATTTGAAAACACGTAAAATGTTGTAACAAAATTTGCCATGCCATGTAGCTACATTTTCTACAACATTCATTTGTGTTTTATTACAGACAGTATATTTTGACAACGCAAGACCATTGAACGCCAGGGTTATCAATTGAGATGAACCTCCATTTAGCAAATGAAGAGACGGGCTTTATCACTTTAACTAAGTGATACTGAGAACTGTATGAGAGACCGAGTCACCTTTATCAAGCTATCTTTTAAGTGTCCGACGAAAGTTGCGTTAGAATGAAGGAATAAATTGTCTTCGCAATAAATTTAAATAACCAGTGAACAGTGTTCCATACGAACCAATACCATGCTAAATGGAATGCAAAATCAAACAGATATTTAAATTTTTCCATTCATTCCGAACTGTATAAAATGAAAATGGTAACAAGATGGTATTATTTACATTTCTTTCATTTATTCAGTATACTTTGATTTTTAATATGGCACTCAACAGTGTCAAGCATGAATTATTGAGCATTTTCTGCCATGTGGTTATATTAGTCTTCGTAGCTCACAAATACCTTATGTTTACATCATTTGATCCGGCAATATATGCTTAATGAACCATGAATATTCAACAGTGTCAGGAAAGACAATTTCTTTGTTTTTAATCACACATACATGTAAAGGGTGTCTCAAAATATCTTCCTAAATAAAGGCAGATTAGTTGGCTATAATTTGAAGAAAAACTCGTTTGATTCGGTTCAGTAATTGCGAAGAAATAGCGATTACGTTACAGTAGTCGAAGTACACTTCCATCAAAGTTTGCTCATACATTAATGAGTGATTCAGACAACACAGACAAACAATTATTGAACACTTCTCTCTCAGAGAAAACATTCATTGCATTTGTTCTTGTTCTCTTTATTCTTTTATTCTAAATAATAATATGCCAGTTGTTAACCGAGTTCAACATAATATTGCTCACAAAACTTATCGGGATTTCAATCTTTCATTTTAACGCGGTTATTTAGGACGCGAGAATTTTAAATCTTCACTCGAACAATGCCTTTATTATTTATATATAGACCTATGTCCTAATCCATTTAAATGAATAACATTTGAAAGCAACAATAGTACATCATTCAATTAACTTTGGCATTGTTTGGTTTATTCACCCGTTCTTTTATTTATTAAACATCCAGATTAGACTTAATTAGCCTTGAACCATCTTTTTCACTTTCTCAAGAGACTTTATAATTCTATTTAAGATTAAAAGAGTCAACTGTAATATCTCTCCTTACCATGCTTACAATGAATTGTATTGTTCTTTTTAGTGTGGGTTATGAATCTCAAGATCGATTATTTCTCAGCACTCTAATGACATGAAGGAAAATATTCAACAGTGCTGGCTAATTAAAAAGAGCATGATTTAATAAGTGGCCACCCGCTGCGCAAAAGAAAATCTGTATACCTCTCGAATTCACAAACTTTGATGGGAGTGTTCTTCGACTACTGTTATGTTATCGCTCATTTCTTAATAATTACTGAACCGAAACAAACGCGGGTTTCTTCAAATTATAGCTAATTATAACTAATTTGCTTTTGTCCTGTTGCTGCAATTGTTCTATTCCAACTTTGATTTAAGCAGTTATGATCACCTGATGGAGCGTTGCTATTTGTTTTGAGACACCCTGTACATGTCATATATGTAAGAAGTTGCTGGTAGCCTGTCACCTCTAAAATACTAATAGACCCCGTAATAGACAATTCAAAAATCTTGAATTTTGAAATACATTTAAGGTCTTATGTCTCCACGCTACCAAAATGCAGCTATATTAAGTCCTACGACGCCGTGTTGTTACCGTGTTGCACAAGAATGTCCCATTTTGCAACCATCTTTGTTACACACCAATGCACCGACCAGCGTCTATATAAGCTATTTTACAATCATATATCATAGTCTCTGTCATGAACCAACACACCACTCCCACGCCCATCGTAGCCATTTTATGACCATGTAGTCCTGACTTCTCCAGAAAACATCTAAACCTTCCTCCACTAAATCCGGTCTGGCACCGAGTTCGATTTGACGTCGTATTTCATCCCGTCTCTTACTCACACTACGATGAACGTCCCTATCATTGATGTCATCCCAACTGTCAATTCCCTCATCGCTGTCATTAACAATGCCATCCACGGCAGACATTTGTACTCGATGTCGTTCTTTCAAATTTTGAATTTTAAATTTAGAGTAACCAACACCGGGGAGCACTACGAGTCTGATGTAGTTATAATACAAACAAGTACATATGTTGCTACTAGTGGTTTATCAAGAATCGGACTCAGCGATGGACTGTAATGTCGATGTCGTGGGTTCAAATCCTGCAACGACTATGCAGACGGTTTTCCTTGCTTCATTAGTTCAGCTGTGCGTCAGGGCTGGCTTATTCTTAGTTAGTGTGGTCACCCACGTCTTTGCATCAATTGGTCTGATTAGTCTGAAAAATGAGAAATGTTAAAAAATAAATCCATTAGGATAGGCTATAGGGACTATCATTTTGATAGCAATTTTGTATAGGCCTAATTATTATGGCATGAATACGAAACTTCAAGGCCGATACTATGATACGTTTTACCATGTTTACAGCAACCTCTAAGACGTATCAAGACATTGAGGTTATACTTTGCAATTACGAATCCAATTTTTTCCAGAGAATTCAAAAATTGTAGCACATGTGTGTATAGATACCCACAATTCTAACATTTACATACTGTATGTGTACATGATAAAAGGATTTTTTGTTATCATCAAATTTAAAATGTCTTTCATTATCTTTACGCAGCATTTCTCTAAATCAAGTTACTTTTGACCATTCCTATTCCTACCTGAGACAATATAGCCTTTTTGTGTGTATTTACACCGTTTAAATTGATAGCAAAGTCTTGATTCCGTTTTCTGCCATGACATTACAGGTGACTGACATGGATAAACACTAGCAACCAAAAGTCTTAGGACATCTTTCATGCTATAAATTGAGAGAAAACACTGGGAACCCATTGAACTACTGTGTTAGCTTTTAGATTAAACGAATTTGGGATTTTTTGAAACATGATTATTGAAAGGTAAAACATTTATGACAATATTTCAGTGATTTATTTGGATTTCTATATTTGTAGTTAGTTTTTTAGTTAATCTAAGAGTCAAATTAGCTCGACAATAATACTAAGTAATGATGTAGTTAACTTTGTCTGTAAATGTCCATGTCTGTATGCCCATTGCCCATGCCATGTGGGTGCAATAAGAAATTATAGGGAATTTCGACGGTTTCCGTTTGTAATATGAAAGTTATGGTGTTAAAATTAAAAAAATAAAATTCCCTCCGAAATATTCTAATTTCAAAGATGAATAAATAGATTAATTATCATTATATGAGAGAGATTAATTATCATTATATGAGAGAGATTAAAGTCTAGCGACTATCTGGGGATTCGTTTCACTTGATTGAATGAATCCATTGACAAACAATTGCGAATATTATTTTGAACATTTGAAAGGAAGTAAAATTTGACACTGCTTGCCATATAGGCTACACTCTCAGAAAAAAAGGTGCGACTTAGAACCTTAAAAGGTTCTTCAGCTTGTCCTCTATTTAGAACCCTCGAGGGTTCCCCCTGAGAACCATTTTTAATGGTTCTTCAAAGAACCCACAAGAAAGGTTCTTAAAAGAACCTTAAATGGTTCTTCAGATTTGTCCTCTATTTAGAACCCTCATGGTTCCTTGAGGAACCATTCATGTAGGGTTCTTCAAAGAGCCCCAAGAAAAGGTTCTAAATAGAACCTTAGATGGTTCTTCAGATTTGTCCTCTATTTAGAACCCTCATGGTTCTATCAAGAACCCTCTGAAAAGGGTTCTTGAAAGAACCTAAAAAGGTTCTTCCGTTTTGGCATGTATGCCGAACCCTTAAGGTTCTATTAAATGATGAACAAACTGACTGTGAATCTGACTAGATAATATTTACAAAATACATAATCAATGGTGTTAAATTAATCAAAGTCAGCAAGTCAAAATCTTAAGTCATTGATTATACCTGGTTATAATCATATCAATAAAGAAATAAAGTAGAAAGTAAATATTTGTAATTTTTTACACAGTACCGTTTATTAACAGGGTTACAAAACAATTATTACATTGCGAACTCATTTATTAAGATGTACGTATGCAAATTTCAGCATTTGCGATAAGTCTACCAAGAACCCCATTTTCCCCAAATAAGGGTTCTTTCTGGAACCATCTCACTACATAGAACCTTTTTGCGGTGTTAAAGAACCCCTAACAAACCTTTTTAGAACCTTTAAAGGTTCTTTAGAAAAACATGGTTCTGTCAAGAACCATTCGCCATTTCAAGAACCCCCGCTAGAACCCTTTTTTCTTAGAGTGTATGGCTATAATGAGCTGGATTAATTATTCATGAGCTATTTCCAATGGTACCTTTGTATGAGGATTGAAAGAAGCTTAAATTATACTATAATATAGTATTTCTTAAAGAATATAACACAACCTTCCTTGCGCCTTTGATCTGTCTGCTTCACTAATGCAGCCATCGAGAGTACTACAATAGTTATATTGTTAACGCCAGATAAGTAGAGAGGTTTCTAGTTAATCACCGATCTTTTTCCGATGCTTTTAACAATAGAACGAAATACCGTTGGAATATCGTTGTAAAATCGCTAGAAAAATGCTTTAAAATCACTGTAGAGTTTGGATATCGCCCCTAAATCATCTCCGTCAAGAAATCTACGCAGAAAATGTCTGTAGCACGTGTAACGATATTCACATACGGTATCTAATATTTGTATACGCTTAGAATTTAAATGGAACTTTTTAAAACATTGTGTAGACAAATGTTGACATTTTCATCTCCCATACTTGTCTAATCTATAATCGGGACCGGACCTCTTAAATTCTAACATTACACTTACATTCATTGGAAAAATTAGAAAAAGACACTGACCGAAATTTAAAGAAAAGCTTTTATTACAATGAAATATTCGGGTATTAGTATATTAATCTGTTTCATCCTGGCTATTATTTGATATGATGTCGAATTGGAATAAATTAAATATGCATATCAATATAATTTTGTTCTTTTATATTGTGACAATTGAGTTTATTATTTTATGTAATCATGATCTTTACTCTCTAAATGTAAAAGAGCTACAATTCACTTTTTTGAGTTCTCTAGGAGGGACGGCTCATTTTAGGAGCGAAGTTCGTTTTTTCGGAGTGATTTTCGCTCTTTTTTGATTTTTACCCTGAAAAGAGTGGCAATCACTCTGAAAAGAGTGAACTTCACTCCAGAAACGAGTGAACTTCACTCCAAAAAAGAGCTGTCCCTCCTAGAGCTCTCACTATAGTTGTCGAAAGAGCCAAACATGGAAATCCAAATAATGTTATCAATTCTAGAATCTTTTGAGCCAAATTGAGCTGAAACATGAACATCGAGAGATTTTCTATCAAACCTCTTTTTAATGTACGAAGTTGCTGACTGCTAATGTTGACATGGAAGGCCCCATGTTATTAAAGAATAAAAATGTTTAAATTATTTCCAGGACAATTATTGAAATAATCATGTTTGACTTTTATTTTTCGTATAAATCCCCATCTATTTCATATTATTCAATTACTAAGGAGAGTCCAACTATTCTTGCCCCGGTCAATCTTTGGCCGTGGTCTTTATTCCCATGTAGCCGTTTGATAAGCTCTGCGGGAGTATTCACACTACATACACGAACAGGTAGACGATTTATTTATTTTACTAATTTTCTTATTTCGAAATATTTAATTTATAGCAGGAATAAATACTAAAGATATGTTCATGAAAAATAACTGAAACATTACACAATATTAGGCCCTACGCAAAAGCGAAACGGTATTTTAGCGATTGATTGCTTGACATTGTTTTACACAACCAGGAAATTACGATTAAATGGCTGACACTTACCTTTACATGCAACCCAAATGTAACGAAATTCCTCTCATACAAAGTACACAGTGCTATCACAAGATGATTAGAAGTTGGTCAATGTCAAAACAGACATTTCTACCTCGTAAATCCACATTGTAATGTCAGTTGCATCCAGAGAATTTTTAGTTTACAGATAGAGGATCGACAAACTGTATATGTCGTAAGTCGTCATAGACAGGGATCCTCTTAAAATATCTACTGCTAATATTTGACGGCAGTGCATGTAAATATAATAAAAAAATAAATAGATAATTGCTTTTCCCCTCAGTTGTGAATGAAACAGAAAATACTGTTGAGTTGTAAATAATATATGAAAAATCACACATCAGTAGCGTTTGAATTGGTTTCGTTTGGGGAAAGCATAGATGCATTTGGCAAGATTTGTGTATATTTGTTTGTTATATCTGGTGGTTACATTTAGCTGATGATACAATTTGGTGGCTGGCCGGGCGCAAGGATCCCTGATATGTTAATTATATATTATTATTCTCCCTATGTTAATTTCAAACGCCTGTCTTGGTTTGAATTTTATTTTTAAAGACAACCTTTGACCTCTGTCTTTAAAGGAATGTCAACATTTCGCTGATTTATTCCTTCTCAAATCTCGTAAAAATTGCTCGGATGAAACAATGGTTGCTCTCTAAGTAATAGCTCCAGTAAACGCCTCAAGTTTGATTACCTAACAGAGAAGTTGAATTTTATTTTTATTAAAAAAATAATGAACTGAATGTTTACTTTGTATTGACGGTTTTGCGGGATTTTGTCATTGCACCTCATGAAGACGACATCTATAAATCAGTCATCGTATTGTCAATAGAGGATGTAATTTCCTTCAAAGTGATAGGCCCCCTCGTCTCTGTTCATTAAACATTGTTTACGGTGTAGGCCCCTCATCTCTGTTCATTAAACTTTGGCTCACCAATTCATAATATTAATTTTCTCCTGTAACCTTCATTACGTTTTTGTTTGTTTGTTTGATTGATTGTGTATGGGTGTTTGTTTTTGGTTTGTTTTTGGTTGTTGTTGTTGTTGGTGGTGATTTTTATATACCCGAATAATGTTTTACTTTATGAACGGCAAGGATTAGACGCGCTCTCATGTAAGGGCATGTTGATCATACCATGTCATCTTCGATTAATGATTTACATAATAGAGGTTATCCATGTAGCCATGCGCAACGGACTACATTGGAATCGCACCCGGCCTATTCTACAGTTAATTGAATCAGTGCATATCCTCCAATTAACTACATGTATATGAACTGTTACCAAACTGGCCTACATATATGTTGAAACAGGTGTGTCTTCTTTCTGAAAATAACCTCTATGTGTACTGCACAGCATTTATCCCTTAAATACTATACGAAGCTTTTATCTTTGTTCAAATCCGGCGAGGTAAACTAATGTATGAATGCTACAGGAACGTGCACGTTACAAAAATCAGCCATGTACATGCATAATGATATAGGTTGGTTCAGGAATTGAACCCGGGATCCTGCGTTGAAGCCCTAGAGCAGGCCACCATGCTACACTAGATTAACTGCGGTGTACTATATTCATTCTTTTAAAACCAACCAAAACGTGGTAATATCATGTTTAATGCCAGGGTTCAAACAGTAGTGGGGATTTCGACACCAGGGTCGATATTTGTTTCCAGTCCATCGAATCGGTACGCCATTTTAAAAGATGGGGACTAATGTAGAAAACATAGCGGAACTGAGTCTCACAAAAAGTATATGAAAATAAATTAACAAATTGTTTGGTTTCATTCATGTGTGACCATTTTACGTGTATTTAACGATCAACAAAAACTGATGAGGTTATATACATGTATGCTCGTTTCCACCGGGGTTTTCTCATCGTCAGTGGTACTATTTTGCATATCTTATCCCTTCCGCAACTTGTGTCCCAGGACCACAAGTGTTTATATTTTGACACCGCTGAAATGATATTTATAAACAAATAAATATGTCAAAACACTCAGGGGGTGGTGGTTGGGGAGGTAAAAACAAGTAAAAACAAGGATGGCAACTCGATAAAACAATAAATATGGGATATCCTACATTCTTAAACTATTTTGTCAGTGTTATTGCGCTTTATTCCGTTTTGGGTGCCGAGACGGAATACATAATTGTGGTCCTGGGGCACAAGTTGAGGACGCGATAAGATAATTATATGCACTATATAGTGAAGTTTAGTGTATAAGTCACTATGTTAAAACAAGATTTATATTATTACCAATAAACTAATCAATTTTTGGCTTTGGGACTTCGTAAAAATAATTAAGAAAACGATATTTCAAAACAAAAGGTTATACATCAAAAAATCGACTAGTTTGTCGTACGTCACTATGCAATACCATCAATCATACGTCACTATGTAATGCCACTGACGGTTTAATAATATGATCAGGGTTTGAAATAGATCTCGAATGGTTCAGTATTAGAATCCAATCCATCAATGATAAACACATCAAAAAGAAGGTCAACACTTCATTGCATTGTAGAAAACAGGATATCAAATAGAAGCTACCAAATTAATGTTCTAAAGAGCTATAGAATAGAAATTATATAAACGTAGAGTAATAACCCCTTCAATTAGAACATTACATACTTTACAGGATCTTTTATTCCAATATCTGAAATTTGAAAACATACGACACAGTCAAACATAAAATAACTTACGTAATCTCTTAGAATCGTCACATTTAAGCACCATCTCTCATGATGAACCATTGCCAATATGATATGATTTACGGTCATTTGTATATAATGGGATATCAAATAGAAGCTACTAAAATGTTCTAAAGAGCTATAGAATAGAAATTATGTAAACGTATAGTTATAACCCCTTCAATTAGTACATTGCATACATTTTCAGGATCTTTTATTCCAATATCTGACTGACATTTATTGAAATTTGAAAACATGCAACAGATTCAAACATAAAATGTGTAAGGGATCGCATCCAGATTCGTACGGATTGAAAACCGTAGATCGGAGAGGGTAAACGCACTGGGATAAACGGAAAGTTTTGTGTAGATAAACGGAACGCGGTTAAATAATGACCAACCAATACGTGTTTAGCCATGCTTCGCGAACGTATTGAACAACTCCCGTGAACGAACAGCCAGTGCGTTTACCCTCTCCGATCAACGGTTTTCAATCCGTACGAATCTGGGTGCCATCCCTAACTCGACAAGACCACATTATGACATTTAGATATTAAAGTGATGTATTTCAATTAATTTCTCCAATATTATGATAAACAATTGTTCTCTGACATTGAAATTAGTATAGGTCTACGATTAGTAAGTTAGAAATATAATTATAAATGTTCTCAACAAGAAAATTAGTGTCACTCAAACTGACTGAGAGCATTATATGAAAACTGTATCGGGTGTAATTGTATTCTGCTTTTTCTTCAGAATTGTGGTGTATGTTATGTGTTACAAAACGCACCTTCTGTGTCACGGTTTCACTATTCTGTTTATTTCTATTCTATCTTTTTGCATTCTAGCCTTAATAACAGAATTATTCACTCTTATTTGAAACATTTTGACCCAGGGTACACACAGAAAACACTATGTAAAAAATTATGTAAATATAGAACTCCATAATTATTATGTAAGCGTTTACATAAAACATGTAATATATACCCAAGCTTGTGTAAATTCCTATGCAAAAGCTTAACACAACTGTTTACATAGTATTATGGAGTTCTATTTTTACACAGATTGTGTATTTTTTACATAATTTGTGTAATTTTTTTACATAGTGTTTTCTGTGTGTAAGGCATATGCAACTCAATGGTCAGTTTATCAACACATGAACGCCTGGCGGCTATTTATAACCGCGCCAAGGATATCGAGTTATTAATATCACATGTCCCATCCAAATACTGCAGCAACAGTGGACAGAGCTTTCCAAAACCAACCGCCAGCTTCAGGCCTCTCGTTTTTGATCGCTTCCCGAAATGTTTCCGGATCAGAAGCCATATCCGGCTTTCTTGGAATGAAGGATTCGAGTTCTTTTTGCAACTGCGATTGGTAGCATTGGCCGCCATTTTCCTGTACCACATTGTCAACCATCTCCAAGAGAGAATCAACCTGCGCCATGTTTTCGTCGTCGCTGGCGGCGCGGTTGTTGAAGGCCATGCAACGATCACCACATTTGCTGACGAATTCCCGGATGTTCGGTGGAAGAGAATCTAGATATTCTTCGAATGTCATCTCACCCTCCTCAAGATCATCCTTCCCGGTGAACAAAACTATCATGTGACTGTATAAATCAATAAAAGCAAAGACAAACAGATTGTCAACAGGTTTACAGTAACCTAAAGAACCAATGTATTGCACTAGTTACAGTAGCACATAAGCATTACATTACCTTGTATAGGCTAGGAGAGGGATTTGTTTGTATATAAAGAGCAAATGTGAACAATAGCCAAACAGACATTAACCAACTTAAGTTAATTAACCTAGTGATGACAAATCAAACTTGTTACTCTCTACAAAGAGCTCTGATGGGCCAATCAATTCGAGTTCACTGCAACTCAGAAAACATTCATAATACAAGTAATGGGCAGGGTTAAAAAAAACCAATGAAAGTGGCACAGGAATAAGATAAAAGCCCAAACATATGGAGAACATATAAATAAAAGACAAAATAAATATCTGGAGGTCATGAACATCGAGAGAGCCTAGACAACCAACTCTGAGTTTGTAGAGAAGGTGTCTGTTAACACGACACTTAAAAGACTGGATGCCTTCCTCTATGATGGTGCCAATGCCTGGAAGACTGTTCATAGTATTTATCTGTGAGGGAGCCAAATAGTTGTCAATTGTTGATAGAAGTTAAGTAGCCTAGACATTGCTACTCTTTTGCTCAATCAATGTATAGTGAAAATTGCTGAACCTTTTAGTGCAAGCTGCAGGTAATCCTCAAGATTTATTTCGAATGCATTCATATTCTATAGTAACATTGCGTTCATGATTCTGAACTTTGCCATTAAACTTCGATTTCCAATTTGGCTTCTTAACATTTACACTGCTTGACACGAAGGAATTCTTTTCTGTACATAAACGGGATTTAAAAAGTTACATACCCATAAACCCCATCTTTGAACAATTTCACCAAAAGCTCAACGGTCTGCTGAAACTCTGCTGTCATTCGTCCGACGCGCATCACCATTATAATAGCGTGAGGTCCAGGCTGGGTGAACAGCAGAAAACGGGTCAATTGCGTCAAAACATCCATGTTCTTCCGCGAGGTGTCAAATAGACCCGGTGTGTCCACGACCACGACGCTCCGTCCTAGTACCTCATTGCTGCTAAAGTTGCATTCCTCGGTTTTGGAAGAACCACCGACGGACGTGGCAAAAGGTCTTTGACCCCGTTTGTCTTTGAGAAGAATGTGGTTCCCGGTTGTACTCTTTCCCGTTCCCGTTCTGCCTACGAGAACTAGCCGCGTCTCTGCAAAAATGATACAACAAATAAAAAGACGAACATTTCAATAATTTGTTTGGCGAGATTTTCAATAGCAAAATCTCTTCTTTTTTACTTATTTTTTCCTGCAAAAAATAGTAGAAAACATGTAATAAGATCTAGCTCGCCAACGGTTTCATTGGAATGGAGCATGTTCGACATTTGTCTTTACCCAAAATCGGATCTTTTATTTTATTTTCTGTGTAAAAATATAATGCAATGCTCATGCAATACCGTTTCTTGGTTGCATGTTCGACATTGTCTTTATCCATACTTGATTTTCAGTATACAAATTTAATGAACGTTCATGCAATACCATTTCTTTTGAACTTACCCTGTTTTCCAAATAATTCCAAACCCTGATGATAATTTCGTTCATCTATGTGTAGACGCAGAAACAAATCACAACCGGCCTTCTCCTTCACATCCTTAGTCAACAATATATCTTCAAGTTCTGATTGTAGCCTGCCTTCTTTATAAGCGCGCCAAAAACTCTTTAGTCTGTTACGACTCGTTATTTTTAGCTCAAAGATGATAGACCCGCACCGTACATCCACAGGGATAGCCCCATGGGTCTCAAACATATGGCATACTCTCTTCAGTAGAGAATTCTGTTCCACTAAGAGTTCTATCATGGTTCTCTGGAGATCTCCTGCCAGATCTTGTTGTGATGAAGGCTCTGGCAATTTGGGTGGCAGTGAAATATCTTGTGGCATTGTAGTCTGCTCTGGGTTTGGATTCATGATGGCGAGTAGCACCTGGTTCTTGACTTCTTCTATGATGGCTGATCTAGCGTCGGATACTATATCTGCTGTTAGAGTTACTTCTGCAGGAATAAGAGCAAATTTATAGATTACATATTCGGGTCATCCATTATAATTATTTCACTGCCATAACACATTTGTATTACAGACCACAGATACTGCGGCCATAAAGTGTCCGTTTACAGGTTTACAAAGTCTGCTGTCACTGTTGACTAAAGCAAAGCCACGTGATCAAAACAGAGCTTTAGATTAGAACAAGACTACTGGTCTGCCTAATCTAGGAATTGGAGAATTTATGACCGGCCTGTAGCTAAATTGCCGGGTATAAAAGTGTTTAGCCAGTGGAACATAATGCCGTCGAAAGGGGCATATCTTCAGCAAGGTATACCATTATTATAATATTATGATTCTTTTGCACGGTATACGGACGTCATTACTATTCAATGTTTCGGTTATTTTAATTTTATTTAAGCTATTTATGACCTTTGTATACTAAAATTTAGGAATCGTTCCATCACAGATGCTGGTTACATATATAACTTAAAGGTATCCTGTAAGTCATGATACTTTATGTTCAGTATTTTAATATGGAAACACAAAAAGCAACATATTTTCAGCATGTAAGTGCAACATATTATTATACGTAGGTATAATTCAGTTTTGACTTAATAATCGATGCATAGCATTGCATGTGTTTATCAAAAATAATACACGATACTTGATCATTCAAATAGTGGCTAACTGCTTTGCATTATGGGTAAAATTGAAGTTGAGGCGCTAAGCAACTCATACGCAGCACTTACGGACGTGTCTTTGGATGTTGACGGATGCCCCTTCTCCTGCTTGAACCGTTATGTTTTTGTTGCCATGGATACCAACATATCTCGTATCTTTACTACGCAGACCAGTATCAACGTCCACACCGTCATCGTCGGACATCTTTGCACGAGAAAATTTTTCTGAAAATAGAAAATAAAATTTTCTGTGGACAGTCATTATACTTTAGTGGCGTGGTCATTATAATTTAGTGGCGTAGGGGTGGCCTTCTCTGATAGATATTGTCTATTCATTTGTGATTGGAACAATAAATGGGTGTAAAGATTGAAATAAAAACGTGTTCCAAATAAATATGAGTTAGACTATTTTCAATTCTAATCATCTTGACCATCATAAATAAGGTTATCCGACGGTGTACACGTTTAAACCAATAGTATGTGATATTTAAAAAATATGTACACTTATTCTTTTCTCTCTTATGATGGGCTATTCCAGATAATGATTTTCAATGGAATTCCATACCTTTTTGGCACATGTTCTTGGAATTCCAGACTTTTTCACAATTTAGACCTCCCCTCCCCCTCCCCCTATATAGAGGACATCGGAATTCCAGACGTTTTCCCCACCAATTCATCATAGGGGGAGTCATGGAATTCCGGACTATTTTTTTTTTTAAATTGTCCTCTATTAGGGGTTTCATTATTATCTGGAATAGCCCAATGTAGTTAGTGACTTTCCTGGACTCGTAAATCTATCTTGACAGTATATTTCTGTAAAAAACCATCAAGGATGAATTCATTTGGAATTGAAATATACACTCCCTGTGGGGAAGACTGTAGGCCATGTCTTCTATATAGGGGAGGGGGATTTCAACTGGACTGTAACCCAAAATTATTCATTTGCTTTGCTAACTTATTTATACATTGCAAAAGCAAAATTAATTAACATTTAATAGGTACAATTCTTAACACACCACAAGACACGGTATTTTTTCATCTATATGAAAATTTAAAGACACGGTCTAGAATATGAACCGCGTATATTCATTATGTGTAACATAAACTCAATCGTATATAATATATCCATTACAATAATATTAAGTTATATAGGCCTATCTAAAATTAAAATCTTACAGCCGTAAAATGACTACTTCAAACAAATATTATGTTCATTAATTGTAGCAAATGCAGCAAAATATGACATACAGGGAGACTATTATATGAGGAAATAGTGCACCTTTAATCTTGTAAATGTTACTCGTTTGCAATGACAGCGAGTAGTGGTATGGTAGGTACCGCTTACTAAATTTAAATCCTTCCAAGAAATAAGGAATTAGATATTTGTGTCGCTATTTATGTTGACTCGTTTATTATGTTATGTAAAAAAAATGAAAACATTATACTCACATTCTTATTTTGAGAACGGCGATACAAAATATTACATTACTGCGGGAAATACAGCTGCCATTATTGTATCCACCATTACTGTCACGTAATTGGTTGCCGCCGATGAGGGCGCAAATTCCATTTCTTATCAGATCAGCAGAGCAGACGATAACAAGCTAGACAAATGCTACCACGACGAAATTCATTATTGATTTTTTTTATTTGCGTAGAGGTAAATAATGAAGTCGGTAAATCATTGAGAAATTAAAATATTTTAAAATAATATTACATTATATTTAGATGAAAGAAGTCCTTTTTTTTGCATTTGGAGAAGACTAATAAAGACTGATAAATGAATGAAATAAGATATTATAATTATTGGCATGTGGTAATTTTCTGGTGAGTACAACACCATTGTATAATGTCCACATGATTTATTTAGCATATTTATTTCATGAAAACTATGTTTATCTACTATGTCACTGCAATTGCTATTAAGTATTAGCAAGTTTAGATACGGTTATCATCCTAATCTTCTTTTCCTCTTCCAAAATTAATTACATTTTCGTCATGTGACTTACTAAAGACAGCATTCACTGGAGATGATTTTGTCACGCCTTGCACCACACTTCGTGCTACAATCCTTGTTATTTTACAGTTATGTATGTCATTAATAGTACCAATACTTACGCCCTTTTGTAATTGTCAGTTGAAATTATATATATTTATTTTTTATGTTTGTCTGATTTATGTGATTTCTTGTATGTAAACTGTAAATGTAACTTTTGGTCTAACGTAACTCAACTCTTAATATTTTTATAAACATTGATGTGTTTTCCTGCAAATAATTATTGGCGTTGATATGTGTTGTGAGGAATAAATTGATCTAAGCTCTGGTGTGTGTGCTTTCAGTGAAATGAAAATCTGTTAACCCCGTTTTATGTCCAATCAGCAGATAGGCCACTCACTACACCGACGATTTTTTATCCATTGAACTTATACAGGATTACCTCTACGTTCCGCAATGACGCACCAGCTCCTGCGGGCGACACACAGCAATGTCTATAAATGTCTACCGCATGCATTATGAGCATTATGAGGGTATTATCTCTCAACATACGCTTATAAACATCGTCGGTGCAGTGCTACAACATCGTATAAAGTGCTAAGCAGTGTAAACCATTTTACAGAAAGATTTTATTTTGTTTTGCGTAGAGGTCAATAATGAGGTCGGTAAATCAATTGAGCAATTAAAATATTTCAAATAGGCCTAATATTATTATTAACATTATATTTAGATGATAAAAGTCCACTTTTGCACTTGGAGTAGACTCATACAGACTGATAAATGAAATAAGATATCATAATTATTGGCATGTGGTAATTTGCTGGTGAGTACAACACCATTGTATGATGTCCACATGATTTATTTCATGAAAACTATGTTTATCTACTATGTCACTGCAATTGCTACGCTATTAAAGTATTTAGCAAGTTTAGATACGGTAATCATCCTAATCGTCTTTTCCTCTTCCAAAATGAATTCATATATTCGTCATGTGACTTCTGTCACGCCTTGCACCACACTTCGTGCTACAATCCTTGTTATTTTACAGTGATGCATGTCTTTATAGTACCAATACTTACGCCAGTTTGTAACTTGTCAGTTGAAATTATGTTTAATTATTTTATGTTTGTCTGATTTATGTGATTTCTCGTATGTATTAATTGTAAATATAACTTTTATTCTAACGTAACTCAACTCTTTTAACATTTCATAAATATTGATGTGTTTTCCTGCAAATAATTATTGGCGTTGATATGTGTTGTGAGGAATTAATTGATCTGAGCTCTGATTTGTGTGCTTTCAGCGAAATTAAAATCTGTTAAACCCCGTTTTTTGTCCAAGCAGCAGATAAGCCACTCTTGTAGCACTACACCGACGATTTTTTATCCATTGAACTTATACAGGATTACGTCCGGCAAAGACGCACCAGCTTCTGCGGGCGACACACAGCAATGTCTATTGTCTACCGCATGCATTATGAGCATTATCAGGGTATCATCTCTCAACATACGCTATTAATAAACATCGTCGGTGCCGTGCTACAACATCGCACTTTTTTTTTGCGTAGAGGTAAATAATGAGGTCGGTAAATCAATTTAGAAAATAAATATTTCAAATAATATAAATATTAACATTATAATTATTTAGATGATAGAGGTCCTCTTTTGTACTTGGAGTAAACCCGTACAGACTGATAAATGAAATAAGATATCATAAATATTGGCATGTGGTAATTTTCTGGTGAGTACAACACCATTGTATGTCCACATGATTTATTTAGCATATAGAACACTCTTGTAGCACTACACCGACGATTTTGTATCCGTTGAATTTATACAGGATTATCTCTACTTCCGGCAATGACGCACCAGCTCCTGCGGGCGACACACAGCAATGTATATTGTCTACCGCATGCATTATGAGCATTATGAGGGTATCATCTCTCAACATACGCTTATAAACATCGTCGGTGCAGTGCTACAACATCGTATAATGTGCTGAGCAGTGCGTAGAGGTCAATTATGAGGTCGGTAAATCAATTTAGAAATTAAAATATTTCAAATAATATAAATATTAACATTATATTTAGATGATAGAGGTCCTCTTTTGCACTTGGAGTAGACCCATACAGACTGATAAATGAAATAAGATATCATAAATATTGGCATGTGGTAATTTTCTGGTGAGTACAACACCATTGTATGTCCACATGATTTATTTAGCATATTTATTTCATGAAAACTATGTTTATTCACTATATCACTGCAATTGCACCAATATTGATGAAGCAGTGGCCATTTGAATAAAAAATGATGCAGTTTCTATTGTTGCATTTAACCCTATACCCATTAAAAGAGCGCAAATAATACAGTAAATCTAAAGTGTACCTCTTCTTTCTCTCTCTCCAGGAAAAGACAATCATAATCCGAACATCTCACATCGTCAATTGTTTCCAACACCTCACTGTATGAACTGGTGTGAGACTCATCCTTTACAATGACCAGGATCTGTCATGATGTTTGTAAGCCAACACCTGTCTCTCCATTTCCGTGCATCCTTCCTTGTATATAAGTCCAAGTTACAGAAACTCAACTATTCATTGAGAGAAAGAAGCGGTACATTTACTGTTTTGTTAACATTCTTTTCACGGGTAAAGGTTAAGTGCAACAATGGAAACTGCATCATTTTTTTATTCAAATGCACTTAACCCTATAGCCTACCCATGAAAAGAGCGTAAACAAAACAGTAAATCTAAAGTGTAACACTTCTTTCTCTCCATGAAAAGTTTCTGGAGTTTCTGTAACTGCAAGTTGCTTTTCGATTTGGAGTTACAAGGAATGTTGCACGGAAATGGAGAGACAGGTGTGTTGTCTTACAAACATCATGGGTGATACTGGTCATTGTAAAGGATGAGTCTCACTCCAGGAGATACAGGTGTTGGAAACAATTGAGGATGTGAGATGTTCGGATCATTATTGTCTTTTCCTGGAGAAAGAAAAGAAAAGGAACACTTTAGATTTACTGTTTTGTTAACGTTCTTTTCATGGGTATAGGGTATAGTGCAACAATGGAAACTGCATCATTTGTTATTCAAATGGCCACTGCATCAATATTGGTGCTATTGTGACAAATGAGGTGTCAAAATGCGCGGGAGGAAATGTCTGTTCTTTCCCACTTGTTAAATTTATTAAGGGTCCTAAGAATTAAACACAGGGCGCCTTGAAAAAAGTGGATACTTTCTTTTTGTGCGGTGTTTATATGGGAAACACGAGCTAACATATAACCAGATCGAAGACATTGAGCAGATACGTGGACCTCTGATGACGAAATTGGGGTAAACAATAAATTGGATGTTTCGCATTTTATCATATACACACGACATCTTCGGCATTGGGCTATTTGTCGTCACTTAAAGGCATATTATGCGATTTAAGCAGATTTTCTTACAGATCAACATTTCTGATACATATATTCTGAATTACAGAGCGATACGATTCCAAATTACTTCAAAATCATGGTTTAAAGAGGTTGAAAATAGATTGTCCTGCAGCATAACAGTTTATTTTCATTATAAATTCACTCTAAAACCATGATTTTGAAGTAATTAGGATCGTATCATCCTGTACTTATGATTTGTGATCAGAAATGTAAATCTACAAGCAAATCTGATTTCAAAAAAAATCAAGGATAGAGGGCGTCCCATGGAAAAGATCGCATAGTATACCTTTAACAGACAAAACGGCGCCGAACGACTTCACATTGTACTGGTTTGTTTCAAGCGAGGGTCATCATACTATAATTTGCCGTATGTTGTGACTATGTATGTATGTATGTATGTATGTATCCATAAAAGGCTCTCTCAGTTTGCAACTAAACGCCGTGAACATTGCACTGATAAAAGATGATTATAATGTGAGTGTTATAAGCTATAAATGGCTGAAAACCGTACAAAATTGACCGAGATATGAGCAAAATTATGGCAATTTAGGGCCTTTTCAGCCCGGCTTTTGAGACTATTTTTTACGGCCAATGTTTGTTTTTCTCTGCGTACATTGTAACCATGCAGTCGGCGCGCGGAGCACATAACGCGTCGCAGTGCGCCATGCAAAATAAACGCGCACACGCACGCACCCCTACACACGCGGGCGGGGACACTGAGAAATACGCTGCGTCACACGGGGTTAGTTATGGTTTAGGCCTTGGGGTTGAGATACGCCACGGGGCGGGGGCGGAGACGGGAGCGGGCTGGGCGGGCGGGCGGGCGGGGGGGGGGGGGGCGGCAGCGGGTCATAAGTTAACGAAATAATGTGGTTTCTGGTAAAACAAAACATGATATGGTGAATCTAAATTACATAACATGGTGTCAGATGTGGGATTTGATACTGTATGTGACACGCGGGTGGACAAATATTGGAGAAATACGCCGCGCTACGGGAGATGGTTAAAGTGAGGCCTTGGCGTTGAGATAATCCACGGGGCGGGGAACTTTAGGCCTTTGGGGTTGAAATATGCCACGCGGCGGGCGGGGGCGGTGACGAATGGTGGTTGTGTGTAATGATGTAATGTGGTTTGGGAGGCAGGGGGTTAATGAAGAAATGTGATGCTAAATTGCGTAACGGATATGCCACGGGGCGGGCGGGGGCGTGCGGGGGCGGGATGGTGACGGTTGGGGTACGGGAGATGGTTAAGGTTTAGGCCTTGAAGTTAAAATATGCCACGGGGCGTGGGCGGGCGGGGGTCTTTGAATTAAAACAAAAATATTTTAAATATTGTTCTATTCCTATGTGTTTCGTTATAGATTTTCCAACATTTTGTGTTGTTTCATTTGTAGCCTGTAGGTGTTCTATCTGGTAGGCCCTACTCCCTAGCGGGAGAGCCCGTCCGTAGGACGGGCGTCCCGCTAGTCTTACTATAATTTGTCTTGTGGTGTATGTATGTATGTATGTATGTATGTATCCATAAAAGGCTCCCTCATTTTAGGTCTATACGCCGTGAACGTTGCACTGAAGAAAGATGATTATAATGTGAGTGTTATAAGCTATAAATGACTGAAAACCGTACAGAATTGACCGAGATATGAGCAAAACCAGGAAATCCAGGGCCTTTTCAGCCCGGCTTTTGAGCCTGTTTCTACGGGGCCATGTTTGTTTTTCACTGCGTACGCTGTAACCATGCAGTCGGCGCGTGTAACACAAAACGCGTCGCAGTGCGCCATGCAAAATAAACGCGCACACGCACTACACCCACGCACCCCTACACACGCGGGCGGGCAAATATTAGAGAAATACGCTGAGCCAGACGGGAGTTGGTTATGGTTTAGGCCTTGGAGTTGAGATAAGCCACGGGGCGGGGCGGGAGCGGGGGCGGGAGCGGGGGCAGGAGCGGGGGCGAGGACGGCAGGGCGGGCGGGTGGCGAGAACGGCGGCGGGTCATAAGTTAACGAAATAATGTGGTTTCTGATAGAACAAAACAGATATGGCGAATCTAAATTACGTAACATGGTGTCAGATGTGGGATTTGATGCTGTATGTGACACGTGGGCGGACAAATATTGGAGAAATACGCTGCGCTACGGGAAATGGTTAAGGCGTTGGCGTTGAGATAAGCCGCGGGGCGGGGAACTTTAGGCCTTGGGGGTTGAGATATGCCACGGGGCGGGGCGGGGACGGTGACGAATTGGGGTTGTGTGTATTGATGTAATGTGGTTTGGGAGGCAGGGGGTTAATGAATAAATGTGATGCTAAATTGCGTAACGGATATGCCACAGGGCGGGGGCGGGGGGGGGGGGGGGGTGGTGACGGTTGGGTACGGATGGTTAAGGTTTAGGCCTTGGAGTCAAAATATGCCACGGAGCGTGGCCGGGCGGGGTGTTTTTTGTAAAATGTTATACTTGAAATTTGAAAACTTTGAATTAAAACAAAACCTTTTGATTTAAAACAAAAATGTTTTAAATATTGTTCTATTCCTTATGTGTTTTGTTATACATTTTTCAACACTTATGTGTTATTTCATTTTGTAGGTGTTCTATCTGGTAGGCCCTACTCCCTAGCGGGAGAGCCCGTTCGAAGAACGGGCGTCCCGCTAGTTACGATATAATTTGCCATCTTAATTATGGTGGCCGCCGTCTAGAGTGTCAGGGTCCAAGGCTTCACAGGCTATACGCAACACTATACGCAACACTATACGCAACACTATACGCAGTGCGACAATACGCGGGCGTCGTGGCGACGGGACCACGGGGGAGAGAGCAAAAAGAAAACAAAGAGAAAGGCAGAACTAAGGAGGCGGAGAAACGGGACGGAAGGGCGGATGACAAAGGCCCGGACTGCAGGCCAGAACACTGACTAAATAGAAATATACGACTCTGGCGAAGATCTCAGTGTTATCTAACTCATTCCAGTTATCTAACTCATTCCAGTTAAAATGAGAACCGGAAAAACATAAATAAATATACGGCACTATCTTCCGTTGTCGATGGCAGGAGCCGCAGGACAATAATCAGTCGAGATCATTCCTGTTGAATGAGATTCGGAGGACATTGATAAGAGACTACGATACTATGGCAGACTTGTGAACTTCCGGTCCAGTGCGGAACATCGCTGCGGAGGAACTAACTTCTGTGTTTTGCCCATCTTCTGATCTTCTGGTGGAACATTATACAAACGATAAGTGCACTTATTAGCCGACTAAATCAGTGATCACTGAGCGCGTGAAATGTGTTGCCTTGTTTATTTATGATTTCTGTTTATATATATTAAATTTTTGTTGTTTATAAAGTCTGTGTATAGAAAATTGTTTAATTGTAAAGTCCGAGCTAACTCGGGACATGACATAGAGGGGGGGACTAATACACGCCGCCGTAGGTTTATCCTTGAATGCCACTATTAAAACTGGAGAAAAATATTATTAGTCTCAAGATTATAAGTCTCAAGATTAAAACTGCTTTATTTATGATGTGCCTATTATGCCAGTGACGCTAATTTATAAAATATCTGATTAACAAAGGGTATAGGTATTCGATAAGGGAACAGTTCCATTTGTACGCGATAAATTTATCGCGACTGTATCGGGGCCTGATATGTTTTGGACCCGATGTTTTTCAAGTTGATTCGCGATAAAATAGTCATCAGGCCCCGATAAAATAGACATCGGGGCCCGATACGAGGCCTCTGCCATACCCTGGGGTATGTTTAGCAAATAGAGCGGGACATTGTTTAGCAAATACACGAGGATAATACAATTTACGTTAAACATCCATAATCAATAACATTATCTCTAAAAACATGAAATGCTGAATTTGTACCTTACAACTAGAATAAATAACCCGAAGCTCTATTTACATACCGACCACTTATCTTTCGTTATATTTAAACAAGCGGTAATACGCTACTCGATAAATAATCCTTTGCTACTCGCAACTGTTCGCGATAAAAATCTCATCGGGGCCTGATAAAAAACTCATCGGGGCCCGGTACATTCTCGCAATTTTTATCGCGTACAAATGGAACTGCTCCCTAAGGTTTTACAATGACGCAGATAATGGTTGCCATGATTTTTGACATGACTTTTTTGTAAAAAATTCATAGTCCTAGTAATATAAGATACCGTATTGCATTGTTGGAGAAGACACCAGATATTGAGTCTATTTCTCATATTAAAAATACAAATTGTGTCATTTGTCATCATTTATGAAATTAGGTGTTTACTTTATATTTTCTAATAATACCATATTAAAATGATGAGGAATAATATTATGAGAACATTATGTGAAGAAATGGCTTAAAGTTAGATATTATGATTGCTGGCCCGATTTTCAAATTTATATTTTCTATTATATATATACATGAAAGGTCATCCTTAAAATTGTCGCATTTCAAAGTTTAAATTGTATAACTCCAATGGTTCTTATTTTAGAAACACAAGGTCACAACAAATTGGCCCATTGAGTTGTACACAAACTGGCGGGTGGTTAACCACTGATGGCAGTAATTCACCACATTTGAGCCTATAATTTCGAAATTAAACATTTCTGGCCCCTGGATTTTAACTAATGAGAAAAATATGGCGATTCTTCTGATATAAAAATATCTTGATGTGAAAAACAAATCATAGACCAAACAAAGTGATCGGAATATACACCTTTATTTCGAAAATAATTGACGTTAATTAATACAACCTCGCCTATAGAAAAGATATAAACGCACTGCAAATATTTAGACTTAAACATGATGAACACAAACAATGATTTACCACGTGCAAAAATAAAGTTCCCAGCAATCTGGAAACTTGCCCGGACTGACTTTTCTATTGAACATCATGTAATGGAAAACACGAAATCTGCCACCGCCAGCTTCTTTATTCTACTAAACCATGGTTGGTAACCGTATATTTATAATGTACCCGTTATTCGTATACTATTTGTTTATAACCTAACATTGTCAAAATGTATAGTATACACGTTTTGTATCTCCGAACAAAATGCTCGTCTATGTATCTATTGAAAATATCTTGACGCATCCGAAATCTGCCACCGCCAGTTTCTTGTCGCCGAAGAGGGCGATGCCGTTAGGACCAGACAAATTACGTACTACACACTCAACGTATCGCCCTGTGAGCACATTGTACTTATGTATGGACTTATCACCCAACGATTTATAATGGGCGACATACAGAAACTTAGACTTTTCGTCAAAAAACACACCCTTGGGCCATAATGTGTGACCATTTGGGAGTGAGCTCACACGAAGGAGAAATTGTCCGATGTAGTTCATGAGCTGTACTTCAAACACTTCACCTGCACTCACAGCGATAATCTCCTTGCTGCTAACTGCTAAGTAGTCAGGTTCGATTCCTGTTGAGAAAGTCTGCAGTTTCGCACCATCGGGTTGGTGCATCGTGATAACTTTACGACGGCGATCACCAACCAATATGTTATCGCTCTCATCGACAACGACCGAGCAAAGACGCACCTTTGATTCGCTGACGTCATTAGATGATTTCCGAGTGCCGAACTTATACAGGAATCTTCCGTGGGATTCGAACGCTCTCACGTCTTTGGATTTGCTATCAATGACCAGTATGTTCCCACTGGACATATGAGCCACGTTTATGGCATCAAGGATCCGCTCTTCATCAGGACCATTGAATCGAAATGTGAACGTGCCGTCAGCCCCGCTAAACACCAGCACACCACCAGACCCTCCGGCTACCGCTAGTGAGTCGTTACTGTCTACGGAAATATCGTAAGCGATCACAACCGAAGACGGTCTTCCGAAACCATTACCAAATTTTAACATCGGTCTACGTTTCGGTGAACTCCTCTTCTGTGACTCATCAGTGTGATCATGCTGAGAATAATGGGCTAATATCGGTCGTTCAACAAGTCGTCCAATATTAACTCTGTCCAAGTCACTGTTCGGCTCAAAATCGATCACGGTAGGGTTCAAGTATTGCTCAGGCTCCGTGACTTGTATCTTTCTCACTTTATCGGTTAGATTAGACGCTTTCCTTACGGCTGCATTGTCCAGATTTTCCCCCAGCACATCTGTCGTCTCTTCGTCAGCATGCTGTAAGCTTCTTTTCAAATCATCCACGAACTGTCTCTGCGCTTCCATATTGGTAATAGCCAGCGTCCCATCTTCCGTGATCTGTCTCACAAGATCCTCTCTTTCCATGTTGACCTTGGCAATCAAAGCGTCTGCCACAGAGTTCACCCGATAAACCGATTCGTTCATGGCACGACTAAGACACGTCTGCATCTGGTTCAACCCGTCTTCTGCGATGTCAAACTCTTCCTGTTTCTCCGCCGAAAAGAGCTTCAAGGTACACATGAACTTCCGCATGTGTTCTTCGTTAAACACGTGTTTCATAGACGATCTTCTCGAGGAATGTTCAGACGCAATTGGCGATGCCATATTTTGGTTGGAATCTCTACGACACGTGCATCTCATTTGATGTCTTTCATCACACGTCGCACATTGTATTTTCGATACTGCTTCGCCTCCCTTCGTCGTGTCCTTAATACGTGATCCATCGCCCGGAATATGTTTCCGTTTTTCAATTCTTTTGAAAGAGCTTTCATCTGGATAGTTATCAGGCTTCGTGGCAATCACTTCACCGAGATCAATAGAAGTGGTGGCAGCCACCGCGAGTGCAACCGGTGTAGACCATGCTTTCCGTCGTTGGTGTTGTTCGGAAGTATTCGGAATGTCTTTGCTGCCGCCGTCATGGAGTTGCCGATTAGAGTCTGATAAAAATGAAGAGTTATCCATTGTGTGCTGAGAGAAATGCAAGTGTTACAAACAGCAAGCCGTGCCCAAATGGATCATTGTAAAGGTATAATGTTTTGCAAGCGGTTTCAGTACGTCTGACGTAGATTTGTGTTGAAATCAACACCCGTGTTTTTACTACAGGCCAAATATCCTAACTAAAACATGTTTCTTGTTTTCAGGATTGGTTTTTTGAATGGCCAGATTTGTTTTCAATATTTATGTGGGGTTTTTTTCAAAACATATTTGCAGATTTATAGGTATTATGATTGAAGGAAATATACAATATAAAAATCCCTGGGGGGGGTACTCGGATTTGGTTTGGTCGGGGGTGTGCGGCTGGAGATTCAAAACCCCTTCCCATTTCTAAGGGTGATTTTGGGAAAAAGGTACCCATTTCTAAAGGTTTTGCTTCTTTATAGACCCAATGTTCGCAAATTATTGGGAAAATAGACCAAACTTACGCGAAAATAGACCCATTTGTAAAAACGTGACCCCATTTCTAGGGATTTCAAGCACAAAATCATACACCATTTAGGGATTTTTTTGCAAAACAAGCTACCCATTAGAGCGGTACATCCCCGTACACCCCCCCCCCCCCCCCCCCCCCCTCCCCCTCGGGATAAAAATAATAATTACACTGAGAATTCAGATATATGTTATTTTTACTCCACCAAAAGTCGTAAAAAGGATAAAATCACCAACATTTGAATGAAATTCTATGTAATGAACTTCAGGACCCCTCAATTTCTTGGGGGACCCCTTAAATTTGTTTTTTAAAGTCCTAACATATAAAATGCTCTCGAATAGCAAATTATAGGTAAAATTTGCTCAGCTAGAAATGTTAAGAGGAGAAACTGTTTTTTCCTTAACATCATCCCTTATGTTTCTACACATTTTATCAATACGAACACATGGTTGGTTATATTGCCAAGTTATCGATTTTATTGAGAATTCACACACATCTGTTTTAAAACTTGATCGATATGTTAAATGGATATTCAATAATAAACAATGAGTACAATTAGCTGTTAGTGCGATGTTGATTAGTAATATTGATTAATATTGAAAATAATACACAGCAAGGTTAAACTTGTTTACGCAATTATACAAAACCTTTTTCAATAAAAGTACAATACTTTTATCAAGACCCTAATTCCCGAATCCAAAATATATTAAGAGTAAAAGCAAGATATACCAACAGGGTGTGGGGAAACAGGTAATAACAAGGGAGAATAACGCGATAAAACAGATAAATAACAAAAAACAATTACACACGGAAATACACTGGGACAAGCAATGAAAATTGCTGTGCAATGAAACAACAAAGATATATGGTAACAATAATATATTATATATATGGTCTTTATTGTTACCATATAATCTTTGTTGTTTCATTGCACAGCAATTTTCATTGCTTGTCCCAGTGCATTTCTGTGTGTTATTGTTTTTTTGTTATTTATCTGTTTTATCGCGTTATTCTCCCTTGTTATTACCTGCTTCCCCACACCCTGTTGGTATATCGTGCTTTTACTCTTAGCCTTTTTACATTTTCGAGATATCCTCTTGTATCAGTTTTCTGTTCCTTGGTGTGTTTTGTTCCTGGTTCCGTTGGATTCATCTTTTTACATTTTATACCAAAATATATTGTCAACTACAGTGGAACTTCGTTATCACAAAGGGCATGCCATTTTAGTTTACAATATAAAAGGTAGGTGTTCCGATTGCTATCCGATTTTCAACTTGATGTCTTCCATTCTACATGCAGCTAGGGTCATTCAGAAAATAGTCGTATTCCAAAATGTGAGTTGCATAACTCCAATGGTTCTTATTTTAGAAGCACAAGGTGACTTGAAAAGTGCCCATTGACATAAGCTGATCGCGGGTGGTTAACCACCGTTGGCAGTAATTTTAGCCTATAACGTTTAAATGGAACAAATATTGCGCCAAGCAGTTTACAGAAATAATGAGAAAAGTATGGGGTTTCTTCTGATATCAAAATATGTTGATGGGCAACAACAAAAAAGCTGAAGTATCGG
>CM069455.1:30709401-30900764 GCA_035610835.1 Ophiura sarsii
AATAAGGACTTTAAAAATAAATATTAACACTAAGTAATGTAAAGGTCTACCTGATCATATATGAGTAAGGTTTGCCTGGCACAGTGTCATATATAAGTAAAACTAAAGACGGCCTGCCTGGCAGTGTCACAGTGCCAGAATGAATAAGGACTTTAAAAGTAAATGTTAACACTAAGTAATGTAAATATCTACCTTATCATATATGAGTTAGGTTTGCCTGGCACAGTGTCATATAAGTAAAACTAAAGACGGCCTGCCTGGCACAGTGTCACAGTGCCAGAATGAATAAGGACTTTAAAAATAAATGTTAACACTAAGTAATGTAAAGATTTACCTTATCATATATGAGTTAGGTTTGCCTGGCACAGTGTCATATTTATAAGTAAAACTAAAGATGGCCTGCCTGGCACAGTGTCACAGTGCCAGAATGAATAAGGACTCTAAAAGTAAATGTTACACCAAGGAATGTAAAGATCTACCTTATCATATATGAGTTAGGTTTGCCTGGCACAGTGTCATATTTATAAGTAAAACTAAAGATGGCCTGCCTGGCACAGTGTCACAGTGCCAGAATGAATAAGGACTTTAAAAGTAAATATTAACACTAAGTAATGTAAAGATATACCTTATCATATATGAGTTAGGTTTGCCTGGCACAGTGTCATATAAGTAAAACTAAAGACGGCCTGCCTGGCACAGTGTCACAGTGACAAAATGAATAAGGACTTTAAAAATAAATATTAACACTAAGTAATGTAAAGGTCTACCTTATCATATATGAGTTAGGTTTGCCTGGCACAGTGTCATATATAAGTAAAACTGAAGACGGCCTGCCTGGCACAGTGTCACAGTGACAAAATGAATAAGGACTTTAAAAATAAATATTAACACTAAGTAATGTAAAGATCTACCGTATCATTTAAGTTTCGCTCGTCATAGATTCTGCTAGAATCATGCTTATACTATAGGCCATCATCAATTGTTATTATTGTATCATATATGAGTTAGGTTTGCCTGGCACAGTGTCATATATAAGTAAAACTAAAGACGGTCTGCCTGGCACAGTGTCACAGTGCCAGAATGAATAAGGACTTTAAAAGTAAATGTTAACACTTAGTAATGTAAATATCTACCTTATCATATATGAGTTAGGTTTGCATGGCACAGTGTCATATAAGTAAAACTAAAGACGGCCTGCCTGGCACAGTGTCACAGTGACAAAATGAATAAGGACTTTAAAAATAAATGTTAACACTAAGTAATGTAAAGATCTACCTTATCATATATGAGTTAGGTTTGCCTGGCACAGTGTCATATAAGTAAAACTAAAGACGGCCTGCCTGGCACAGTGTCACAGTGACAAAATGAATAAGGACTTTAAAAATAAATGTTAACACTAAGTAATGTAAAGATCTACCGTATCATATATGAGTTAGGTTTGCCTGTCACAGTGTCATATAAGTAAAGTCCTCAAATCATTACTTTGATATGCATGGGTACGTCAAATTCGAATTTGAGTATAAGAATGAACTTACCTATTGATGAATCTTATTGTGAAAGCTTTAGTATGAGAAAGGCATACCAGAAACACAAAAGCTAAGATAACACATTAAAAGTCAAAATATCATGTATTTTGTATCTGGCACACTGACATAACTACATGAAGTATTTAGGCAGCCCTGGCACAGTGGCACTCATAATTCGGGATGAAACAGTTTATATAACATATTAGAAGTAAACATATCATGTAAGTATTTTGTATCTGGCACACTAACATAGCGGTCATAAAGTATTTAGGCAGCCCTGGCACAGTGTCACACATAAGTCAAGATAAACCAGTAAAGATAACATATTAAAAGTCAAAATATCATGTATTTTGTATATGGCACATTGACATAGTTACATGAAGTATATAGTCAGCCCTGTCACAGTGTCACACATATGTCAGGATAAAACACGATATGTAACATATTAGAAGTAAAAATATCATGTAAGTATTTTGTATCTGGCATACTGACATAGTTACATAAAGTATTTAGGCAGCCCTGGCACTGTGTCACACACAAGTCAGGATGAACAAGTTATTATAACATATTAAAAGTCAAAATATCCACATGAAGTATCTAAGCAGCCCTGGTACAGTGTCATACATAAGTCGGGATGATACATTTTAAATAACATATTAGAAGTAAACATATCATGTAAGTATTTTGTATCGGGCACACTGACATAACTACATGAAGTATTTAGGCAGCCCTGGCACAGTGTCACACATAAGTCGGGATTAAACAGTTTATATAACATATTAGAAGTAAACATATCATGTAAGTATTTTGTATCTGGCAAACTAACTTAGTGGTCATAAAGTATTTAGGCAGCCCTGGCACAGTGTCACACATACGTCGGGATGAAACAGTTTAGAAAACATATTAAAAGTCAAAATATCATGTATTTTGTATATTGCACTTTGACATAACTATGTGAAGTATTTAGGCATCCCTGGCACAGTGTCACACATAAGTCGGGATGAAACAGTTTATATAACATATTAGAAGTAAACATATCATGTAAGTATTTTGTATCTGGCACACTAACATAGCGGTCATAAAGTATTTAGGCAGCCCTGGCACAGTGTCACACATAAGTCGGGATGAACAATTAAGATAACATATTAAAAGTCAAAATATCATGTATTTTGTATCTGGCACACTGACATAACTACATGAAGTATTTAGGCAGCCCTGGCACAGTGTCACACATAAGTCAGGATGAAACAGTTTATGTAACTTATTAAAAGTAAACATATCATGTAAATATTTTGTATCTGGCACACTAACATAGCGGTCATAAAGTATTTAGGCAGCCCTGGCACAGTGTCACACATAAGTCGGGATGAAACAGTTTCGGAAACATATTAGAAGTCAAAATTTCATGTATTTTGTATATGGCACACTGACATAGTTACATGAAGTTAGAGTCGGCCCTGGCACAGTGTCACACATAATTCGGGATGAAACATTTTATATAACATCATGTAAGTATTTTTAACTGGCACACTAACATAGCGGTCATAGAGTATTTAGGCAGCCCTGGCACAGTGTCACACATAAGTCGGGATGAAACAGTTTAGAAAACATATTAGAAGTCAAAATATGATGTATTTTGTACCTGGCACACTGACATAACTACGTGGAGTATTTAGGCAGCCCTGGCACTAGTGTCACATATATATAAGTCGGAATGAAACAGTTTAGATAACATATTAGAAGTACACATATAAGTCGGGATGAAACAGTTTAGATAACATATTAGAAGTAATCATTTCATGTAAGTATTTTGTATCTGGCACATTGACATAGCGGTCATAAAGTATTTAGGCATTAACTACAATATCACGAAATTTCGTGATAGCTTACATAATGTCATGAAATGAACCAAGCAGACCATCACAAAACTTCGTGATGGCTTACATAGAGGTAACACCGCTAGGCGCGTAGCTAGTATTTTTTTCAGGGGGGAGGCAAGATCCCCATAGATCCCCATAACGGTCCCTATTTCAAAGAAACCAGGTCAAAAAAACGGCTGATTTAACATGATTTTCCGCCTGTTTCGTCCCCATTTTGCCAATTTTCCCCCGCCCCCCCGCCCCCCCCCCCCCCCACTCGCTACGCTACTGATCCACAGTATCTACAAATACAGAGTAAACGTCGCATTCAGATGCAATCGGCTGGATCTTGTCGTTGTCCGTCGGTGCCATTGAAATATCTATATGGGAAATTTCCAAAACACTGGATGAAAGTGCATCGCTGAACAAGGATTGCTAATCACCCGCAAGAAGAATCAAATGGTTTTCACTGACATTATTCTTTGCATGCTATTTCATGCCGGTATTGCTTGTGTGTGGATTTAGCACGTCATTCTTTTACTTGTTGCGTCAGAGGTTGGCGAAGAGTTGGGAAATGAGAGCCGAGTCACAATTAACAAAACCCAGCAGACGACGTCAAGGGCGCAGATCCCGGGGGACACGCCCCCCCCCCCCCCCCCCCACTTCCTGACACAATATCAAATGCCCCCCCCCCCCCCCACTTTTTGTGGTGATACATCAATCAAGGTTTGCGATCTAGTGAAAAAATGGCAATGTCCTCCCCCCCCCCCCCCCCCCACTTTCAAGATTGGATCTGCGCCTTGGACGACGCCAGAAGTCATCTTTGCCGCTCACACAGCAGCAACAGCAGTAGGGGAAGGTGGGGTAATGGCGGACGCGGGGTAATCGCGGACTGTATCTAAAGGCAGGTGAAAGAAGGTGGTATTTTGCCACTCTATGATGTTACACTGTAAAAACAGTGTTTAGAAACGTGGTGCAAGATGGTGTTTAGATCGCTCATGTTTAGAAATTAAACACCGTGTGTTTAGATATATGACATGCATATTTAGGGATCTGACATGTAAGTGTTTAGAAATTTGACATGTTTACAAACGTGGTGCAAAATGGTGTTTAGAAAAGCGTTTAATCTCTAAACACTGTTTTTACAGTGTAGGTGCCTCTCCATTGAAATCACACAAAACCTAAATGGGATGGTTGTCTCGCAAATTCTCGCGAGAATTACAAAAATCACCTTTTGGGCAAGTTGATATTTTGGTGCATTACTTTCTCTTTGAAACTGGTATTTCTACATCAAGGAGTCTTATTATTTTTTTATTTAATGTATGATACCTTCTGATAAAAAAAGAAATGAATTCGGAGTCACAATGATGAGCGTAATAATAAGAGAGGATGTGCCCATACATTGTACATGGATTGGGGTAATCCCGGACACGTACCGTTTCCATGGTAACCAATATGGGCGTGGTCAATTTAACATCATAAATCGGTAATAGTTGTTGACCATATAAATATGTGACATTGTTCTTTGATTTCTGCTACACTTTTAAAAATGGTATTTTTTAACTCCCATTGAAATACTGTATTCCAATAAAAAGAGGGCTGCCATTGAAAAATACGGTCCGGGATTACCCCCAGAGTGTGGGGTAATGCCGGACGACGCCATTTTTTTTATTGCGTCGTAGCTTCGAATTTCAAAATGATGAGTTGATAAAAACTTGATAAAATGTAGAACCATCACAGTGCTTTGTGTTTACATGATTTTTATTGTTATATGACGTATTATATGTGTGTTATACCTCTCTGACAAAAGGTGTCCGCCATTACCCCACCTTCCCCTACATCAGACAGTGACGTCATACCAGCAACAGAAGAAACAGTACATCAAACCGGCGGTGACTCTCTTGGCTCTCGTCTCTGCTATGGCCATCTGCGTGTTGCCGTATTGCCTGTATGTCATAGCAGTTGAGGCTGGCTGCCGACAATGTGCGGATTATAACATCCTCTTCTGCTTCTCCAGTTTTGCAATGCTGGTCTGGATCCATTCCTGTTCGTCATGACTCAGAAGCAAATACAGCGCTTTTACAAAGATCGTTTGAAAAAGTTGTTTGGAAAAGGGGAATGCCAGGAGGAAAAAGGCGGGGAAAGAGGATGACGACGAGCGTCGCAGAAGGATTGCAATCTCGTGCAATCATAATGCCGGCACTGAGAGGGAATGAAAATGATAACAATTGGGGTTTGAAGGCTTTACAAAGAGATGACATCAGGAGCACCCAACGAGGTTTCCTGGCAAATACCTGCTCCTCTGATGTTTCGAATCTGGCTGGTTCTTTTTTCTTATAAAATGAATTCCTGTCTGGCAAACGATTTTTAAGTCATCCAGACAATCTAGCTGGCAAAATTGGCATCAATTTGAGAGGTAATGATATCAAATTTGTGTTTTATGGATTTTATGGATTATATATTTAATGTTTAGAACAGAAAATTCGATGAATTTAGCTGAAATATAAATTTATAAATAAATTATCCTAGCTGGTTGATATGTCTAAACACTCGTTCCCCTAGCTTTCAAAATTCTTCACGGAATTTGGCTTCTGGCTGCCAAAGGAGTATTTTGACCGGCCCTAGCTGGGAAATGTAGTTAATACCGCGCATTCTAGCTAGCTCTGAGGAGCAGCTAATGTTATGTATTACTACATCCTGAACTTCTCGTCGGGTGCCCCTGATGACATTGACTATACTCAGGAATTATGCGCTCTATACGAGAAATCATCGTAAACTATTTGAACATCGCAAATTCTACGCGTTTCACATAGAGATCTATAGATATGCGCTCTATACGAGTAATCATCGTAAATACTGGAATTTTTTTTTTTTCACATACAGAGCTATATGCCTATGGGAGCAGTTCCATTTATACGCGATAAATTTATCGCGTCTGTACCGGGGCTTGATATGTTTTGGACCCGATGTTTTTCAAGTTGATACGCGCTAAAATAGACATCAGGCCCCGATAAAATAGACATCGGGGCCCGATACGAGGCCTCTGTCATACACACGTTTCAACATAATACAATTGTAAAAACCTAGTCAGTTTACAAATGTAATTTTAAAGCTCCCAAAATATAAATTTCATCAATATATCTCTAAAAACATGAAATGCTGAATTTGTACCTTACAACTAGAATAAATAACCCGAAGCTCTATTTACATACCGACCACTTATCTTTCGTTATATTTAAACAAGCGGTAATACGGTACTCGATAAATAATCCTTTGCTACTCGCAACTGTACGCGCTAAAAATCTCATCGGGGCCTGATAAAAAACTCATCGGGGCCCGGAACATTCTCGCAATTTTTATCGCGTACAAATGGAACTGCTCCCTAAGTTTGGTACCATTTTAATCAATGTTATTCAAAAGATTAGCACACAAAAATGACCTAAATAGAAAGTACCAAGGGTCCTCTTCATGTATATATCCTATCTAGGAATATTGGTTAAGAAATAAGCAAGTTTGACGCCAAATCTGACGAAGGGATTTTCAATCTCGATTTTCTCGAAAAGCGTGTTGCGTCGACTAGATCTGTATGTGATGAGACCGACGAATTAGGCTTACCATTTTGTATACTAATAAGTTGAATAAAGAAAGGTTTTGTAATGAAACTTATGACCAACATTAATATTGCAGGAGGCATGCAATGATCAAAACAGAGAGAGGACTTTGAAGAATTGTTATCATCTACGTGATAAAAAAACACTTGCAATCTTCGTAATTTTCATTCTGACCGGATAAGGGACCATTGAAAAGGGGCGGTGAGTGACCAGCGTTGTACGCGGTTGAAGCAAGGGTTGACATCTCAATGGTAACAACTGACAAGACCCAGGACATAATACGTACTAAATAATGACAATTTTATATAATCCAAAAGCTTGGAGGGGCACCCCTTAACCCACAGAGATTGATAGATAGACATGGCATGTGAAGATTAGAAAATAAGACATTTTCATGAGAATAACAATGATTTGACTCAACTTCGTATTCAAACTTTTCAAAAGACCTGACTTGTCTGAAGTCACATTTTCAAGACTGCGCTTGAGTCAATTTTCGAAAAGATTTTACTCGACTGGACTGAAGTAATTTGCTTAACTGAGTAAGTTGAGCCTAAACCAATTTTTAACTGCTGAAATGAATATTATTATTCTGCAACTATTTTTAAAGTTGACCTAAACATGTCTTCACAGGGAATATTAGTACATGAATATGATAAGTTCCTGTTCAATATGACTTGAAGAAACTTGAACAAATTGACTTAAAGGTAGATGTTCTGATTGCGGCCCAATTTCCAACTTGATGTTTTCTATTTTATATGAAAGGTCATCCTTAAAATTGTCACATTCCAAAGTTTGAGTTGCATAACTCCAATGGTTCTAATTTTAGAAGCACAAGGTCACATACAATGTGCCCATTGAGTAGTACACAAATGGCTGGTGGTTAACCACCTTTGGCAGTCATTCACCACATTTTAGCCTACAATTTCTAAATGGAACATTTCGGGCTCCCAAGATTTTAAAGACATAATGAGAAAGATATGGGGATTCTTCTGATATCAAAATGTCTTGATGTGAAAAAAATAAAAGCAAAAAAAAGTGATCGGAACATACGCCTTTAACTTGAGACAACCATGAGAAAAATATGGGGATTCTACTGATATCAAAATGTCTTGATGTGAAAAAATATATAATAATAATAGCCAAAAAAAAGTGATCGGAACATACACCTTTAACTTGAGGCAACCAGTGACTTGACTTGACTTGACCTATTGGATTGACTTGACTAGATGTATTTTGAGAAAGACTTGACTTGAGTCACATCTACTGTAAAAGTAAATTTTTTCGCAGGAAGATATTTTCACGAAAATGGTCATAACAGGCATTTCGCGATTTTTTTATTTTCGCGATTTTCAACATTTGTGAACAAAAGTCAATGGAAGTCAATAATTTTCGCGAGTTTATATTTTCGCGGATGAGGATTGATTCGCGAAATTCGCGAAAATAAAAACCTCTTTTACAGTATTTGTGACTTGACTTGTGACTTGAGATTTAGTGACTTGGTCACAACCTTTGGTTTCATACACAAATAGAGCTCAAACACAATAAATTATAGAGACAATAGAAATATTACATTTGAATGTTTTATTGTCATGGATTTATACCAGAATGCTCTAATTAGTACTGTGTATACTAATAATATGTCACATGCATATAACATAATAGTGGATATTATACAGTCCTCTAAAAAAGTTACTGACCAGGTAATAAATATGCTCTTAACTCCAAAACTATAGCTCCTACATAAAAATATTAAATAATAAAGTTGTATAGAAGTGTCCGCTCTTTAATTTGAGATAGTACATGTGAAAATAGAATGAATATTAACTCAGTTATGTGCCCAAAACCAAAACAACGTCTGTTTTTCATCTTAACATTTTGTTCGTCTATACACAGCCTCGGACTAGCAACAGGCAGATTATTGATTAACAGGTAGCGACAACTCACAGATCGATAGTAAGATGATTGTCAATTGATCAATGCAGCCCCTACACATACTTGTCACACTGTCCTGATTGTTTAAAACCCAAGTGTGAAAATATAAACGACACTTTGTTCAATCCTTTTCAATGTAGCGTTCTTAATTATTAACCGATCTTCGTGAACCAGGTCTCAAATTCAAGAGAAGACATTTCTATATAACTTTATAATGTAATAGTTTTACGTAGGAGCTACAGTTTCGGAGTTATTACGTGGCCAGTTACTTATTTTGAAGACCAAATTTATACTGAATTCAAATGTGGTCATTCTTAAAACACCCTGTGGGTTGGTCTTTGCAAATATCAAATAATATGTTGCTAGTTTTAGTTATGAAATACCCCGGGGGGCCCAGTCAAACATAATAGTGTACACAGGCGTGACCAAAAAAATGCGTAAAAAGGGGTATTTTTTCAGTGTTGGACGCGTCACGCGCGTGATGCGTTAAGGGTATCAAAAACGCTGATTTTCAAGAAAAAGGGTCGCTTAAAATACCGGTCGAACGTGTTTAGGGTAACTTGTTTTGTTCCTCGCTCCCAGAAGAATGTTATACCCGATTTTGCGATTTCTTTTCAGCGTCTCATTTCCAATTTGAGAACGCATGTGTGTCACTCGTTTCTACAGCGTCATAATCGCCATAGCAAACCGAGATAGCAAAGACCGTCCCCCCAGACCGTCGTTTTGTAGCGTTCATATCTACGGGCATATCTATTGCAGGCAATTAGACAAAACTTGTTTAGGGGTCATATTCTGGCAAGAACTTGTTTAGGGGTCAAAATTTGCAAGGAAAGCGCGCTAAAAACTTGTTTAGGGGGTAATTTTGCTTGCAGGGTAAAACTTGTTTAGGGGGTGTCTGGAAAAAATTTGGTCACGCGTGTGTACACCATTATGTTTGACTGGCCCCCCCCCCCCCCCCCCCCCCCCTGGGTGAAATACACCAATATACTTAGGCTAGCTAAAGTAACAATGGAAATTACGTATTCTAGGGCCAAGCCATGCGTCAAGTCTTTGATGGAATAAAGTTAATCATATACTTACAATGAAGTGCTTTATTCTACCGTGTAATTGATGCATGCCTGGACCTGAAGTACACTTATTCTGTAAATGTCAACTCGTCAGCCTGCTTCGATAATTGCCTAACTCATTTTTTCTAGTTCTTAGAAAACAACAAAAGTATGAAACCTGTTACCTGTGTACCTGTTACTCATTTTGCATTATTGATGGATGGATATTCATTATGTGGAATGACGCTTGTATTGTTGATGTTAGGCTTGTAATGTTGATGTGACTTGGATTAGTGCATCCATGCACGCCAATTGAGGATTGGCGTGCATGGATGCACTAATCCAAGTCATATAGAAACAGAAAACAGCCATACAATACTTTGATTAATTCCATGGATTTGTCAATGCAAATTCAATAATGCAAAATGAGTAACATGTTGGAGTGGTCTGGTGGCCCTTTTAAAACAAAGCTCTTCATTTATCAACACTTTTGATTGGTCAATGACTTAGGTATTATAACAGCATGTGCATAATGTAATGAAGTCATGATTTATGCAAAAAACTCAATTTTGCTGAAAAGTGAGTTAGGCAATTATCGAAGCAGGCTGACGAACTGCTATTCAAATGAAAGACAGTGTAAACCAATTTGCAATTGAAGTAATGATGTAATGTGTAAAATGCCAGAGCAAAAGTGGGTTCACAACAATCACAGGGCATAGGCTATACAAAGCACTATTTCCTGCACTGTTAGCCCTGTGATTTATACAGACACGTTGCCAGGGCAACTAATCCTTTTATGTGGAACTTCTATAGCAAATTGCTACATTTACTGGTCTAGTGTTGACCCACTTCATGTTTGACCTATACAGAGTTTTACTAGCCTATATATATGTTTATATTTTTATTCAGGATTGGGTCACTCAACTGTTTAAAAACAATATCATAGACAAATTTCAATACACTATTTTAGAAGTTTAGCACCAGAAACTGGGATGTACCAAAATTGTAAACCCACAATGCAGAAAGCATATTGCATTCATCAGCTATGTTGTGGGTACACACCACCATAAGCTTCCGCGGGTGAGCATGCAATGGTGGTAAGTCCCTTAAAAATCTCGCCATAATAGGTCTTCATTTTTGTTTTATTTAAAAGTTGAAACATTCACAAGATTGTAATCTGAAATTTAAAAGTTGCAAAATATTCTTGGGCGAAGTCTTGATCAGCGGTCCTAAAAGCCGATTTTCACAGTTTTTATGCACTATAGTATAACGGTGAGTGCTTTTAATCATAATTATTGAAAAACTGGGACTGTGAATCCTATATGGAAAACAGATATGATGACGAGAACAAAAAGGGGAAGATTCTACAAACAGAATGAATACCCCATAGATTTAAAATTATAATTCTGTGGAATACCCCCAGTTAGGGAGGGGGAACCAGGAGAAGCGATTGAACACCCGCTTTATAACACACGTTTCAATGGGAGTTACTATGGTTGTGTGCACCCTTGTGTGCTACACTCATTGCATTGTGGGACTGAAAGCCCAGTACAACTCATTTCTGGTGCTGAAACCCTGAAACCACATATTAAAAACTTAAAGGTAGATGTTCTGATTTCTGGCCCGATTTTCAACTTGATATTTTCTATTTTACATGAAAGGTCATCCTTAAAATTGTTCCATTCCAAAGTTTGAGTTGCATAACTCCAACGGTTCTATTTTTAGAAACACAAGGTCACAAAATATTAGCCCATTGAGTAGTACACAAACTGGTTGGTGGTTAACCACCTTTGGCAGTAATTCACCACATTTTAGCATATAATTACTAAATGGAACATTTCTGGCCCCTAAGATTTTACAGACATAATGAGAAAAATATGGGGATTCTTCTGATATCAAAATATCTTCACGTGAAAAAAAGTTCATAGCCCAATAAAAGTAATCGGAACATACACCTTTAACCACAAATTCTATTAAAAAGGCTTTAACCCTTTGAACCCTGAATTATATTTACCTGTCGGCACCCTCACCATGAGTTATATGCATAAATTATGCATAATTCTCATCTTTTGATTGTCCTATCTACACCCTCTGACTGAACTTTTTCTACAGTGGCATACTGCCCTCTCATCATCGGTTGAATTCGTAACATAAAACAATCTTTTTCATCCCCAAAATTGCCAATCATGACCATAATACAATGCATCCCTGTCTACCTGAGAATCATCTGCGCAAGATTTTGTTGCATATTCATCCCATTTCATGCTATTTTTGACAGTTTTCTTCAGCAAAATGACATCAAAACACATCGTAAACCTGGCATAAACAAGGTATTTCACATCAGGTGAACATCATGTGACTTGAAAGTCATATGACCACTCAAAGTCATATGATCAATCCGTCACATGTTCTGAGGCCCCATACAGGTACTAAGCGTACAGTCCCTATACAGGTACCGTACAGTCCCCATACAGGTACTGTACAGTCCCCATACAGGTACTGTACAGTTCCCATACAGGTGCTAAGCGTACAGTTCCCATACAGGTGCTAAGCGTACAGTCCCCATACAGGTACCGTACAGTTCCCATACAGGTACAAAGCATACAGTCCCTATACAGGTACTGTACACTCCCCATACAGGTACTAAGCATGCAGTCCCTATACAGGTACAATACAGTCCCCATACAGGTACTGTACAGTTCCCATACAGGTACTAAGCATACATTCCCCATACAGGTACAAAACATACAGTCCCCAGACAGGTACTGTACAGTCCCCATACAGTTCACATACAGGTTCTTAGCATACAATACCTGTACAGGTACTGGCATCCAAGTAATCATGATGCCTCCTGGCATAAGATAATGGCTGTGAACCACATTCAAATATCAGTGTCCCCCTTCCCTTTGTGGTTCTAATACTCTGTTTTCTAGAACACACTGTGCAATGTACAGTCTTTATTGTTTATGGTGCCTCATTGTGTAGGCTATGTGTTCTTGTTATTTAAAAATGCTTCAATCTAATATTTACAACAAAATAAGCAAGACTTTTCTTGCCTAATAATAAGTACATCCAAAACAATATATTATATACAATAATAATGTTGAGTAAAACATGTGTATTCACTTTTTAGTGAAGAAGTGTGCTACCACAAAAACAACCATTGAATATGGTCCTTCTCAAAGTGCACCAAAATGATTATCATAATTCCATACAACATCACTCAGATAAGCAGTTCTGAACTAACTAATTTGGACTTAATTTTTCATAATTTACCAAATTGCGATTTCTGTGTTCATAAACAAATATTTCTTGCCAATTTGGAACTGATAAAACTATAGTAGAGTAGGATTTTGTATGACCTAGAAGAGTTAGGGATAATGGACGCCCGTCACATGAGGTTGAGCTCACCTCACGTAAAGAACGCGAGCTCAACCTCATTTCAAAACGGTACAACGGTCATCCGTGGTGCGCACTACATAATCTCGACCTCACGGCTCTGATTGGCTGGTTCTCAAACGTGAGAACTGAAAATGTTTATCACGCACCATCACGCCCCACTGCGTCGGTGGCCTACGATCGTTAAAAAGGCTTCAGTTTAAATTTGACCAATCAGGTGCTTTTTGTGAGTTTTCAAGCATGGGTGCGCAGCCTGATCGAAGTGCGCCCACGTATGTCAAACTGGGGCCAGGAGATTATGTGCCGTAGATCCATTGCGTGTACATGCTGCATCAATCAATCAATCAAATTTGCTTTTACTTCACTGCACAGAATTAGATGAACTTAAGTACACCCTGTTGAGAGACATATTTGACAACTATATGGGGGTCAGTGGGCAATGCAAATTTTAAAATTTACAAAACAGAATAAGCTTAGAAAGCTCAATCCATAAATTGTAAATAAACTTTTCTGATGAACATGATACAGCATCTATTTATCTACATAAATGAACATGCAACAGTCAACTAAAGTACACCCTGTTGAGAGACATGACAACTATATGGGGGTCAGTGGGCAATGCAAATTTTAAAATTTCCAAAAACAGAATGAGCTTAAGCTCAATCCACAAATTGTAAATAAACTTTTCTGATGAACATGATACAGCATCTATTTATCTACATAAATGAACATACAACAGTCAATGAGCAGCATGTCCTAAAATATATATATACAGGGCGACATATCCCTGTGAAATAATAAGGACATAATAATTGTATATACAACATTTACAAACAATTTTTTACAACAAGTAAAGACAATATCCTCAAAATAGGGACTAAAGCAAAAGGCAGCTACTGTTTATACTGTAAGCCAACTGAAAATGAATTGCTGCTTTACGCTTTATTCCATATGGGGGTACTTTCAGGATACTGCCTAAGTAATGTCCATTCACCCTCACTGTGGTATTCTTCAAAGCCTGTGTCACAGGGATAGCCACTAGGTTATCGTTGTCCTTGATTTTTAGACACTTTTGCTTATTATTTGAAATGATACGTAATCGGTATCAGTCACAATTAGTCAATCAGAGAGAAGCGTGCTGCCCTTAGGAAAGTGCACAGGTTATTGTTATGATTGGCATTCTTGAAAGGGCATTCCTGGAAGGTCAGTGAATCGGGCTAGCCATGTGATGAATATGGATAAATGTTGTGAATTCTTCAATTTTCTCTCAATACATGTGAGCAATTTCATCATTATGTGTCAGTCTCATTTATTCGTGTGATTTAAATGAGTTTCCCCGAGATTTAGCTACCAATAAAACCAATCAGCTACGCGACTAATGTAACAGCCTGACCATGGTTTTGCTAATTTGGGTTAGTTTACAGCAGTTGAACATCAGGGTCTGTAAATAGTGAATCAATCAATCAGTGACTCCTTACTATCTATAGTCCATTCATTCACGACCTGCAAGGTCAGAAATTCAATGAGAATTGAGTCTTAAAAAGATTCTCGCCAGCAGAGTTGGTTCTAGCATGACATTCTGTGTACGACCCTATTTGAATGGAGGAGATTCCCATTTTCTCGCAAAACTTCTTTGCAAGAATCCAAAATAAAATGAATTCTCGCAACCTTTGACAAACTTTGGATCATGATCTGAGGTCTTTTAGGATTATTGAATTCCAGTTATTAAGAAAAATTATTTGATCATTAAATGAATGGATGGTACATTTTCTTATTTTTGACTAAATAGAGTACAATTTAGCTCTACCTATCCTCTGCGCTACCAAATTGTATATAAACATCCTTGAGCTAGGATGTTGTCTCATTTTCGTTGTTTTGTAACACTTATTTATAAGCACCTCAAGATAGGAGGTAAAGTCAACAGGAATGCTGACATTTCAACTTTGATCCCATGTGTTTAAAAACTATCAAATTAGGAAGTTTTAGCACAATATTATAATGCTTTAACTATAATATGCACTGCCAGGACCCGCTGCCAGACTTTAGGTGACACACAGTATAGGCAGACTGTTCTGGCTTAGGTGACAAAAAAACACCTATTCTACGGGCCTGACAGACCCATTCCTTTCTTTAGATTAGACTCTGCAAATTCTTTGGTGCCTATTACCAGGCATTAGGCCAAACAAAGAAGAAGATCTGTATCAGAAGCCCGCCCGCATTGGTATGTGTTTTTTTGTTGATTTTTTAAAAAAAAGTTTGAAAAAATAGCAACAAAAAAAGAAAAATTGCATACCTCATAGTCTATTTGCGGAAAAAAAATTAAACAAAATCGCACAGCACTTCTGAGACAGACTTTCTTCTTTGTTTGGCCTTAATGGAAAGCAATTACATCATCACACATGATTGTGTTCTGCGTTCTATTGTACATTAACTTCAAAGCACTGTGCTTGACTGTTTGATAGGGCACAGTGATTGGTTTGGAAAGAGATAAAAAAGGATCGACTGCCCTGACATCCACTAATCAAATGATGGACCTCCCCATCCATCATCATACCATAGACCATTTCAAATCCGAAAATATACGACTTGTTCCGGATGCTTCCGATTAGCGGAGTGATTTGACGCTCAGTTACATGACCTGTCAGCTCACAGGTCATGTCCATGTGCCGGAGAAAAAACAAACATGTTTTTCACCCGTCTGCCTGTGTGGTAGATTGCGCTGGTGTTGGTGATAGATTGTACCCCTCACAAAGTTGATGTTGCGGCATTTCAGTAACAAAAACGGTGAGATGAAAGAGATTTGGGGTAATATTTTCACTTTTTACCGTCTGCTCGATACATTTTGAATTTGCCCGTCAACGCCATTGTTGATAAAAAACCAAAATAGTGTTACTTCTCAATGTAAACATAGTAAATCACTAGGCGGACAACCAACTAGGACAATGCTGTGAATGCGATCAACTGTTGCGAAGAACGCACAACGCACCTACACCACGTGATCTGTTTTTCCGAAGATTTCCGATCTCAATTTGAAATGGTCTATAGTCTGGCAACCAAACTACAATTTCCATCTGTTATTCTCCAATCAGGTGATAATGATCTTACCAAATACACACCTCTAGAGACACTGCCCAAAGGCCACTAATAAGTTTGAATCATGATACTTTTATACTTATAATTCATTAGCCCTAACACTCTTGAGTACTACGAATTACTACGATGCGGTGTGCTTATGTCACCCGGCTTGGCAGTTTTTCGATGAAATAATGGCCCCAGGGTATATACAGGGCGGAATATACTCCGCCATGTATGGTTTCCCCCCGTGGCCTAGCGGTAGATCATCTGCCTCTGAACCCAGAGATCCGGGGTTCGAGCCCCGGGGGAGTGGGGGCACTTTTTCCCCTCGCTATTTGGCCGCGAACAAATTCTTTGGAAAAGGTGCCTCGAGGGGTAAGGGTTAAACAATGATAATTTTTATGGATCACTTACTTTTTCAACACAGATAAATAATCCCCACCAAATATTATAAGTAATACAGTATGAAAAATGATTATTAAAAAGAAGGCATTGTTGAAGTGTCTTTAAAATGGATTCAATCAAGTACTGTAAAAGTGGAAATTTTGCACGCTATATTTATTTCGGCGCTTTTCACGCTCAAACCAGCTAACACATAAATACGCTAATATATTTCTTTTGCGTATAGATCTATGTGATGAAACTATAAATTGCGAATTTAAAACCACGCAAAACAGATGAAAATCTGAAAAGGCGCAAATAATTACCACTTTTCCAGTAGATGAATATGGTGTACCATTCACAACACAACCTCAAAGATGAATACTGAACAACTCATTCTATTAAATAAAATATATATGAAAATAAATTGTCTGTGTGCCAATAATTTTGGTATCTCATTTTTATATCTTTTTAAAGTAATACTTGAGACATAAAATTCTTACATTTATGTGAAGTGTACAAATTATTTTACTTTTATCTGTTTTCGAAAGGAGCCTAACAATGCTGACAATCTGGTACATGATCAAACCCATTTATAACAAACGTGACAGTCTTGAGTAAATCAGTACTTTACATCATCAGCTTTCATGGTATTACGACCATATCAATATCATCACTGTTCTGTCAAACCTTGTAACTCCATCTGGCCCTTCAGCATGTATAAAGCAATACTTTCTATGTATAACCTTTAGGCAGTCTGCTTTAAACATGTTCAAAGGCCAACAATACATCTCTCAAAACCTTGTAAGTGCTCTTGCCTCCTGAACATGTCTAAAGCAACACTTCCTATGTATGACTAATTGGGCAGTTTTACTTTATACATGCAGAAGGGCCAGAACTCATCTTCAATCTTCAACTCCTAGGTGGATACAGTATTCGCTGCTTATTCAAAGAGATTACCACTTCCTTGAAGGGTAGTTGTGCGGGTGAATTGATATTATTATACATACATGAGTAGGTATCATGGAATAATGGCAAGCTGTTCTACTGGATTTCCACTAAGTAGTCGATAGACAGCATTGCATGATAAGAAAATTCCATCACTCACTCAAACTGTATACAATCCGGTTCCCAGCGTCTCAATGGACATAGTCACCATGGTAACCCATAAGCATCCAGTTAAATCGATTGTGCGTCTTTGATGATAATACATTTTCAATGATGATCAGCTAAATTCTTGCGGCACAAATTCACATTCTAAATCCTGTAAAGGGAAGAAAAATATTTCACAGAAAGATTCCCATTAAGGTTTTAAACTATCCTATGTAGACACTATTATCCAGGGTGAGTAAAAAATCTGTACTCAACTTCTGGATTTTATTTCTGAAAATGTATTCAATAATTTCACAGGTTATTTATTCTGGCAGAGAGACTGTCCCGTTAGCTTTCAAAAAATGTTTGAAAATTGGTTGAAGAAAACATGTTTTATGCACATTTACATAAGAGTGAACATTTAAAAAACCGAACAAGATTTGAGATATTTCTCAATTAAAGCTCTTTTGAATTTCACTATTGAATAACGGTGCACTTTAATCCGATCATCACAAAAGGCCAATTTTATAGGTCAATGCCAGTTTCACGCTTGGAACTATAACAAATTTGATGATTGGCGTAAAATACACTGTGTCTGCGACCATGACAGCGTCAGACTTTACACGCATGGTGTAGCGCAATCACCACTGCGACGTAGCCACAGCAGCGCAACAATGCATTCGGTATCACGGCTGTTTGACTGTCCGATTTATAATTAAAATTAAGGAATAAAAAAAGATTACATAGTGGCCCAGTTATGGTTTGACCTGATTTAGGTAGCGCTAATGAATACGAGTATACGGTGAAAATTTCACGAAAATTGTAGGAGCCATTTTTAAATTATCTGCATTTTCTACTTTACACACATTTTACATGTAACTCTATTGGAAATGTGGCCTATGAGGGCGCTATTATAGTAAATAATAATATTCAAAGCTCTATTTCTCAGAAATGGCACCAACAAATGTTCTGAAATTTCTACAAAAGATGGCCAGTATATTCAGGTACTTGAATAAGTTAAAACCAGAACCGGGCCAGCAAGTTATGGTGTTCTCAGAATAAAACGGACCCATTATGTGGGATCAAACAGCCGTGGTATTTGATGCCTCATCATCAACTAAAACTTGTGCGTTAATCGTTTTTTTCCCGTATGTGATTAAAGAGCGACAACTTAATGTGGTGTGTAGAGTTGATTCTCTCAAGTAAGGGAAAAGCCTATACCTGTACCTATGGATGAGTTGGCGCAGGGATCCAGGGTGCAGGGAACCATCATATCCTATACATGGCATACTCCATATTGCAGACATACTTACTGAAGCCAAAACTTTATGTTACCATTAATTACACCCCAATAACATATATCCTAGATTAATAACATACTTACTGAAGCCATGTAATTATGATGTTCCCAAACGATTCCTAAGCTATCGGGTACCCTCAATTCTTCGTGAATTTTCAATTCATATATTTCATAGGCATTTTTCATCTGAAATAGAACACAAATAAATAATATTAACGCGATATTATGTGATCTTTTTCAAACTTTTACACATTCTTTTTCTCTCTTGTAATGAAGTTTGACTATGACTGTATTTTCCGTAGAAAAATCTCATAACTTTACTAAATTTTCGATTTTCATCATAAAAAAAGCATTCCATACTATGTGTTCAATTGTGTACATTTGTGATTGTAGCCGGAAACACTGTAAATGGCGTTAACACGGTGTCAAACCATGGAATTCTATTTATGAACAAAAAACATGCAGAAAATAAGTTGTCAGGGTTAACCCGACAGTTTATTTTAACCAATTCGAACAATGATTTTCAAGCAATTAGGAAGCATATTGCTCTGTAACTGTACATGCACTTTAGTTTCATGTTTAAAAATCTAATTTGACCAAACAAAAGTGCATTTAGAGGAAAAACTCAAAGATAGAGAGCGTTCCGTGAAAAAGATTGCATATGCCATTAATGATGAATCAGGCGCGACAGATAGAATTTAATAATTGAGTAACAAATACACATACCTTATATGTGACCAGTCACATTAACGGAATTTTTTTAATTTTTTTTTTAATGTATTTATAAACATGACACTAATATATCTTCTAAGTTTCAAAGCATTACGTTTCCTAGTTACTTCAAAGTCAAATTTTGAAAAAAAGTTGTCGGATAACCCGCAAATTTATTTTCTGAGTGGTTTTCTCGTTCTTAGTAGAATTCCATGGTTTGGCACTGTGTTATCACCGTCTATAGTGTTTCCAGCTATGATCACAACTGTACACAAGTGAACACAATAGTACGGAATACTTTATAATGAAAATAACATGAAATGCTTTATGATGAAAATAACTGACAAGTCAAACTTCATTATAACTAAGAGGGGGAAAAATAAGTGTAGACATTTGAAAAAATGTATGATGAAATTGTGTTTAACCAACCAAGTCATCTGTTCATGTTTAAACAAAACTGCTCCCCCCCCCCCCCCCCCCCCCCTGCCCCCACCATGGAAAAATTAGCCATTATGTGGTCTCAAATCCTTTTACTTACTTGTTTAGCACACTTCTTTGGTGGCATACAGCCTACAGATGTGGCAAGACCAGGACACAACACACTACGTATTGGGATACAGCCTGGTTGAGAGTTGTGTTTGTTAACTGAAGAAGAAAAACAGTGAGATTATACACACAAAAATTAAAAAGACATTATAGCGATGAATGGGTTAATAAATGCCATGATAAAAGCATTGAGGTAAAGTTTTAGTCAAACCAAGTAAATATAAATAACCTTTTGGATCTCAAGATTTCACGAGTAACCACTACTAAACCTCTTGCCTTTGTAATGTACAAGCAGTTTTTCATACCTAATGCGGAATGCGGATTTTTTAAAAATTTTAATTGTTATAAAAATAAAATATTGAAATCCTTGTTGTTGAATTATAGGCATGAAATATTTTTATTTTCATTGTGTGAAGCGTTACCTAAAAGTTTGATGCCTGGAGTGAAGCTTGAACACATATTATGTATATTTGGGTGAAGTCATATCGAATAATCTAGTATGCCAAGTCGAAGTAGTATCAAACAGATTCGAAATTAAAACCGAAAACCCCAGCGAAAACCGTGATTTCTGTAGTATCTCATCAAAATTCGGAACCAATGCCATTTTAAACTTGATCTGCAATTTCCTAAATATCACATTTTTTCATCATTCCGCAATACCAATTTCCTTCAAACTTTAACATATATGATACATAACTTTCTTTTTCCTTTTTGTCTTTATAACTTATTTTAAAGTATGGTACAATTGTTCATCAAAGTCACTGCAGAGTTTTGTAAAAAGTTTGACAGAAGAAACCATGATGGATTTTGCACGACCCGTCACACGGAAAATAAACCAGCGTAATGAACGGAACGGTATTATAAATATTGCGCACTGTTTTCCACCCGCCTCCGGAATAAACCTTTTACTTCACAAATTTAAATATCGAAGAGTCTCTTTTACCAAGTGCTCAAACGATGCTGCCTTGCTAGATACAGTATCAGGCAATGAATAATAAGACAGTGTTGCATTTCATATTTGCGTAGGAGGTGGCTTGGCGATGGAGCGGAAATGGACTTACAAACGTAAATGAAAATCTGAAAAATCAGTGAAACTTAGGGATATTTTGTGGGTTTTGGGGGGGAAAAATTTTCTACTTTCATGAAAAGCTAATGCGCATCAATTGAATAACGCACGCGGGAGCTTTGAGACAAAAAGATTGTTTTTAATATAGCCTTAAATGTCTACAATATCTTTCCTGACAGTCTTTACAATATTTCTCCTGACAGTCTTAATTAATTACCGCTAATACATTAAGGTCAGAGTAGCAACAAACCCCAGTCAAGTAAATGTCATATTTAGGGGCCTTGTCTTTTTACAAATAGAGGAGAATGCAAGGAAAGCTTGGGAAAAGAGCGAGCAAAGAGCGCTCTTTTGAATCTAAGCTTTCCTTTGTCATGAAATGTCAAAATCAATATAGGCCAACATTTAAATTGAACTTAAAGTACCCATTATATCCCTTTCTACTAATGTCAAACCCAGCCATTTCAAATTGTATCACCCAAAGTAAGTGGGGCTGATATGCAATAGATTACTCCTTGTCTACTTACCGGTAAGTATGACAGCTCTGAAGGCTAGATAAGCATTATTTGTACCAGATACATCTTCTGGTACCCTCATAGTAGGAGCTGAGATGAGATATTTTATTGATATTCCTTGATTATAACCCTCCCATGATGATCTCTCGGTGGAACCCCAGAATTGTTGACAAGTTGGGACTATTAGAGCATCACCCTGTGAGTAATAAAATGGAAGACAGTGTTAACACTTACCACAAGCTATTGGTTTTACCATAATACAAAACAGATTTTTCAGAAATCTTTGCTAACTTTCAAGGTCTATCTCAAGGATTACCGAACCAATACTAGCCATGTTTGTACTTATTTCAATGCATTTCTTATGGCAATTCCAAACATGGTACTTAAATTCAAAAATGTTGACATTTTTGAAACATTTGGTGACATTTTGGATTGTCGTCTGCAGAAGCCTCCTGCTTGGAAAGTGTTAACCCCCTGGGGTCTACCTGTCTATCTTACAGTGGTTCTGATTGGTTTATTACAAGATGTACTCATATGAATAGCCAATTCAAATGCAGATTGTAAAATGTTTCACTCCCATCTTTATCAGGGAAACAATTATTCTAACAATGTCTCTCATTGGTGCAATAAATGTTGTATCAATCTTTTTAACCAATCGGCTGGTAGTTCTCAGGGGGTTAAGGCAATTAATTATGGTCTATTTTACTTCCATGAGACAGTGACGCACTGCATCATTCACTGATTGCATTACATGGTCACACACACACACACCTACTCATCAAGACACTGTGTAAATGTTGCATCAGTGTTTTTCAGTGTGTGTGCAGTGTTTTTCAGTGTATGTGTAATTGTGCATCACTCATCTACAACAGTGCTTGCATCGTCTGTGTTGTGCCTATGTGAAGTAAATGACACGGACACGTCAAACAGAAATTGTAGATTGGTAATGCAAATATGCAGAAACATAATTTCAAACACAAAAAAAACATGCATGATTGCAATTCAATTGAGAACTAATTATTGATGTGATTTCAATTCAATCAATCTATGTCCTATGACCAAATTTTCAACTTGATGTTTTCTACATGTATTTAACATGAAAGGTCACCATTAAAATTTGTCGCATTCCAAAGTTTGAGTTGCATAACTCCAACAGTTTTATTTTATGAAGCACAAGGTCACAAAATATTTGCCCATTGAGTAGTACACAAACTGGTTGGTGGTTAACCACCTTTGGCAGTAATTCACCACATTTTAGCCTATAATTTCTATATGAAACATTTCTGGCCCCTAAGATTTTATAGACATAATGAGAAAAATATGAGGATTCTTCTGATATCAAAATATCTTGATGTGAAAAAAAATATCATAGCCCCAAAAAAGTGATCGGAACATCTACCTTTAAATCAAAACATTAGATTAGCAACCTATTTCCTGATAGTTTCAAATGTTGTCGGTTTTTAGCATGCATCCTCTTATTTAAATACAAAAATGCATGACATCTCTACATAATTAACTTGCTGCATGTAAACCAATAACGATCTCCATTGCATTGCAGGATGATGTTCACTTTGCTTTGCTATTGTACTTGACCAGTTCACTGCTGTACATATTGTGAGCTGTTTAGTGGCGTGCGGTGGTCCAGTGCACTGTACACAGTGACTTTTAACTGGCTAAATAAAGCCCAGGGATCTACATCGTATGTTGTTATGAATAGCGCCATCACTTTGCAAATGTTGTCTTCTAGGGGGTGTGCGCTAACCCATATTTCTGTCATAATTTTGGCATACGGGTGATTGAAATTAAACACGCCATCATCACATACATTTACGGGCTCCGCACAGAATGGAAACATGCTCAACCCGCAATAATGCACGCAGTAAAGTAGTTAATGTGAAAAGGAGTTGTTGAACATTTAGTAAACTATAGCAAACAGGGAATATTTTGAAACGGATGAAGTCAGTTTTCTTCCAGTTTGTGAGTTAAAGACCTTCCATATACTAGATGTCAATGGAAATTGTAAACAGACAATTGATGTAGCTAGGGGCACAAATCAAATGATCATGAAGTCAAACAACTTACCACTAATAATTCACCATTTTTCTCTTCGACTATTAATTCCTGTAGTCTGTTCATTCTGTTAAAAACAATATCATAAGTATTTATGTTATAAATGTTGACAAAATTATAAGACTTGCAATCAAAAGTGTATAATCTGATTGCAAGTGTACTATACCATAATAACTGAACCATTATTTATGTGTCTGTAATTTATCAAATGTACCAATGTGGAAATAATGGAGGATGTTACCATGAATTGTTTACCATCTACAGTATATCAATTAATGTTACATATGAATTGGGTTGATTAACTTAAAGAAATGGCATATCTTGGAAACAGAGGGTTTTCCAATGTTAAATGTGTACTGCTTCTAGAGAATATTACAAGATGTTAGTTTTTCTTCCTTTAATATTAATATAGAACTATTACTATACAATTTTAGTATCTCAACTTAAATACTCATCTAGAGTGGCATTAAAGCCAAAAACTGGGGTCTGAACAGGGAGACAGACCCCTAACTTACAGAATACTGCAAGATAATAGATCTGTAATAAAATGTTACACTCAGGTATACCATACATTCCTTTAGCTATTCCTGTATTTTGATCATTTGCTATAATCAAAACAAATAATTGTAGATCATACATGTAGCGTCACGATTCTATCAGCGTCCCAAGGGTCTGGTGCGCATCGCAACAGCTGGTGCCCCTGTTGTTTTGGAATGCAGTGCATTGCAAGACCGCGTTAAACTTTTGGATGAACGCGAGCGCTCAAATCATGACGCTATGATCAACAATTGTTGTTTTTGAATATAGTCATTTTGTTGCATTTGTGATTGCAAATACAATATTAGTGAGTTGGATTTGGAGTATAGGTGACAAAAACACACCCCACCCAGTTCTACGGGCAAAACCGACCCACTTTCTATAAACTTACAATTGCCATCCAAAATGTCTAGAATATGCCATATCAATACCACCGTCCATGAAACCAAAGCTATTGGCAGGTGAGACCTGTGAAAGATAATACAGTGTAAAAATAATAATATTAATGACTTAAGGGAAGTGTCAACCCAAAATATATGAATTTTATCAAGCACTGTAACTTTTAAACTAATAATGTAATGTACATAAAAGTATACATTTTTTCAAATGAAATGAGTCGGAGAATCCATTTTTGGTATTAAATTTTCCCAAAAATAGTGATTTCTAAATTTTTGCCCAAAAATCACTTTTTTGGCGCCAACAATTTTCAGACAACCTAACAAAATCAGTTTTTGATTAAAAATTTCAAAATTTCACCAAAATAATCTAAAGTCAATTATCTAGGAAGCACTTTTTTTTTTTGGCTTAACATTTTTTAGTTTTGAAAATATTGACCAAAAAGTGCCAAAAAAATGGTTTTTTATCTCAAAAATCACATTTTGGGCACATTTTGGTCAATATTTTCAAAACTAAACATTTTTAAGCCAAAAAAAAAAAGTGCTTCCTAGATAATTGACTTAAGATGAATTTGGTGAAATTTTGAAATTTTGAATCAAAAACTGATTTTGTTAGGTTGTCTGAAAATTCGTAAAATTCCTTCAAATTTGAACTTCTACAAAACATCGATTTAGTAAAAATATTGACATTTTTCACCATTTAAAAGCTAATGTTCTCGGAATACACGGGCGCATGACCTAAAAGGCGAGTATACTATTATGAACAATCAAATTAAACTATCAGATTCAATTTATATTGTCACAATGTGAAGAAATTGGAAGAAAACTGAAATTTAAATGATCGTAAGATTGGCCTTTGTTTACATTTTTAGGCATTGTTTTGCGCTCTTTTGTTTTTCGCGTCTTCGTCGCGTATATTAGGCGGCGCGTCTAGTATTACGCACGGGAAGATTCAGCGCGCGACGCAATGATAGAACAGCTGTCGCAGCATTTGAAAAGCGCGGAACTCCGCTTAAATTCCCGCCAAATAACCATGCGCCTTTTCCTGGCTCAAACTTACCAAAACAACAATTTTAAATCACCCAAAATAACGGGAAATAATCGCTTCCGATTAGTAACTTATGATGGTAATAATAGAATACATGTAAAAGTATAATATAATAGAGAAATATGAAATTCAATTTTTGAAACAAGTGCCGGGTTGACACTGCCCTTAACACTTTCCACACAGCTTTTGGTTTTACCATTTACAAAACATATTTTTGCAGAAACAGTTCCTAACTTTCAAAGTATATCTCAAGAATAAGTGAATTAATACTTAGTATGTTTGTACTTATTTTAATGCATTTCTCAAGGTGATTCCAAATAATGGTAATGAAATTCAATTATTTTGACATTTTTTGAAACATTTTGTGACATTTTGGAATGTCGTCTGCAGATGATCTGCCGAAGGAAAGTGTTAGCAATAATTTAGCGGGCAGCTGGGCAGGGCAATCTCACTGTACAAATATGTATGCCTATGATTGCATGAACTAATTTTACTCTTTTATTTCATACTCCACACACACACATATTCCAGTTCAATTTCCTCAGATCTCTCATCACTCAAGAAAAAGGATGTCATACGACAGATATCAGGCGTCGTTTGGCTATGGCTAGATCTGCAATGTCACAGCTCTCAAAAATAAGGGCTGACAGAGGCATCACTATATCAACCAAGCTACGTCTGGTCAAAGCACTCGTTTTTCCCTATTTCAACCTACGGCTGTGAGTCCTGGGCACTGACAACTGCAAGTTGCAACAAAAATCAATACATTTGAAATGTGGTGTTGGGGCCGGATGCTAATGATCACCTGGGTCATGAAGAGAACCAATTGCAAGTGTGCTTCAGGAGGTTGGTGTGAAAACAAGGCTACTTGGGCTGATCAATTCCCAAACTCTCTCTTATTTCGGTCATATTGCCAGATGCCAGGAGACTGTTACACAGCTATTGCTACTTACTATTGCATCTGCGGCAGGTGCATTCTTAAAAATGTCACCTTCAGAAATCTGAAATATATGGAGTAGAAAAAGGTTAAAAGTTAACAGATTTCTGGAACAATGGAGAACTTTGCCTTCAAAGGTGGCCATCCTAATTGAGAAAAAAATGATGTAAGAGCGTGTGAAATTAGGCTAAAAAGGCCCAAAACGGGCTGAAATTTAAAAGAAAGTGCAGGAATTTGTCAATTTGGACTAAAAAAACACACACCTGAATTCAGGTTTTAACCCAAGGGAGGGCTAGGGGCCAATTCCCCTCCCCCTCCCAGTTGGTCATTGTTGGTGGAGATTGGTACTGTTGGTTCATTTGAAAAGGGGAATTACAGAATTATGTCAGTCAAATTAGTACAATTTATACAAAGACAGCTCTATATATATTTCATGCAGATGTGCCCAAAAATTTACTATTTAAAAAAATTATCTCAATCATGGCCAAATTAGTGTAAACAGCGAAATTGTGCGTACAGTTGTTTTATAGTCAGTAAAGGCGTGCAGTGTTTTCGTTGGCAAATAAGCAATCTTTGGCCCTCTGACTTCCAAAACCTTGGAAACACCACTGTCCACTAATCGCTATTTCACAAAGTAATAAAGTATTGTCGGTTCATTTTTACTTCTTACCCTGACCTTGCGTTATAATTGCTGGTTCCCAATTTTAAATACGTTATTCCGTGTTTGACGGAATGAATCATATTTAAAATTGGGAGCCGTATTTAAAATTGGGAACCAACGTCATTCTATCGAGTGGAAATCATCGTCTTCCGCGCCCAAAGGCACCATGGACCTGCTTTATTATGCCACTAATTAATATTATCTCTAAAATATGGCTCTACATTTATATTGAATGGAGATTTATCATTCACATACCTGTACATTTTCATGGTCTTTAAACGATTCCCTCCAAGCGGCCACCAAATCTTTGTTGATATCCCTAAGTCTGTATTGCACACCTATTGGGGTCACCACCTGCGATGATGTCTCTCGGAGGTCAGGGGTTGAGGCCGGTTTATTGATCTTAATATCCTTGCGTCGGATTCCAGCTTTATAGTCCACGTCCGTGGACAGGATGCCATCCATGGCTAGATGGCGGGGTATGTTACGTGTACTTGTGTAGGCTGCAAACACAAGTCTTTCTGCTAATCTGTAACAATTAGATTTTGTAACAATATTGTTAGAATTTGTATTTAAAACATTCCTCAACAGAATGATTTCTCCACGGCTGTGTGAATCATACATTAATTATACAAAAGGCATACAAGAGATAGTCAGGATTAAAGCAAAGATGATATAATCTGAAGCAAAGTAAGACCAATTGTATGTCAGGAAAGTTGACAATATTGATGAAAATATCCGACGCCGACACAGATGCTTTCATTTCATACATTAAAGCTCTCAGACAGAGAGCTTAGAAGTTAGATGATTAAAAGCTACGCTCAACCTATTTCAATTTCCAAGAAAAACTTACTTGAATTTGGATCGCGTAATTACTGCTACAGTAAATGTACGACGCTCAACTTTAATGGTATTGGTAGAGCCTGTAATGTAGCTACCCCGCAACTGTATAAACACTGCAATTAACTGAGCAGACAAGATGTTGGATGAAAGAACTTGTATGGTCCTGTACAAAATGTACCTGTACAGCATTCAATTTCCAGCATTTTTTTGTGTAGCAAAAAGTGCGATGCACTATTAGTTTTGTGTAGCAATTCACAAATTTTGTATAGCACTTTTTTTTTCTAGTACAATAAAATTAATATTTCATCAACTTTGCACGTTCTACATAATCTGGCATGCGTAACACGTAACACAGTTATTTGAAGATGGTCATAAGGCTCATTCATGAAAGTCAATTGCGAGTTTCTCGACTTTTTCATTATTCATAATTCATTATTTGATCAGATTTCATTATTGACACGTAATTAAATGCAAGTTTAATCAACCCATCAATATAAAAACATGTTTTTAAGATAAAAAAACTGGTAGCCAGCGAGTCGGGGGAAATCCCGATGTTTTTTTGCAGAAATGAATAAATGCATCAAAATAATGTTCACTGAAGGTAGGTTTACGATTAACAAAAGTCTTGCTTATGAGCCTAGCCTAGTTCTCAAAAATTCATATTTTAAGAAAGTGACAAATGTGTTCAAATTGATACAACTAGCAACAATTGTGTTTAAAAATAAATAATGAATTTTTTGGGAAATTTTGAAATTTTGACACGGGTGAAAAAAAGTGATGCGGGCGGGTAACGGGAAACTCGATATCGACTTTCATGCACCTAATGTTGTACTTGAGAGGGATGAAACGCATCTGAGTAAAATAAATATTCTATTCCATATCAATTGTGAGGGTTAGTCTCAAAGCATGATTTTGCCAATTGTTTTGACTTAGTTATGAATGAAATGTTCTGTGCATGCAAAAACTATTTTGTGCAGGTAACTTTTCAAAGCTACATACACAGGTGGTGCATGTGGATTTTTTTTGCATCTCGACCACTGTGTGGATCCCGGGGGAGGGGTACAAATTGCGAGATTTTGAATAATAAAAAAACATGGCACTGCTGTCCGACCCAGATCTGATCTGTAGACCTTCCGCACACCATATAAGCGCTCCTAAACTAGCTAGAGACCTACCAATTGAGCTAAAGCAAACAAACAGTTCTTTGTTAAAGGCATATTATGTGATCTTTTCCAGATAGCGCCCTCTATTCATTATTTTTTTTAGAAAGTAGATTTTCTTGCAGATTTACATTTCTGATCATAAATCATACATACATTCCAAGTTATACAGAGCGATACGATTCCTAATTACCTCAAAATCATGGTTTTAGAGTGAATTTAGAGTAAAAATATAAACTGTCGGAGTTATCCGACAGTTTATTTTCACTCTAAAATCATGATTTTGAAGTAATTAAGAATCGTATCGCCCTGTAACTTGGAATGTATGTACGATTTATGATCAGAAATGTAAATCTGCAAGAAAATCTTCTTTCAATTTTTTTTTCGATGTTGAGGGCGTTCCCTGGAAAGATCACATAATATACCTTTAACTGTAACAGTAAGTAACACGCCAGAGCTGCCCACGATGAGCTCGGTCGACTCGATGACATCACTCAAAGCAATGTCAAAGCATGCGCTTGGGTAGGCATGTTCATAAAATAAAAAATAAAATTATCTCTTTGAAAATGGAATACATGGAAACAAAGTACTTTACAATAAAAAATGATGGTTCAACCATGTCTGCGGGCTGAATAATAAAAAAGTTATAACTGCATTGCAAAATGGTGGATGTTGTTCATGTGTGTTTATATGTCGCAACTTGGCGGCGCTGATTTAGCTGCTGCCTGGACGTTGCATTGTTTAGTATGATTCACCAGCAGCGAAATTACAGCGCTTTGAACCTTTGGAAAAGGCGCTATATAAATACTGATTATTATTATTATAACCAAAACTTTAAAGTAGTTTGCCTCATATTGCTGAAAACTGGGCAAGTCATGCACATTTTAGGTAAAAAAAGGTTTACTTTCATGATGTCTAGTTGCTTCTGCAGCGTTATATAGACATCAGTGAAAACATCCTAGCCACATCGTACTACATCGCTGTATTTAAAAGAGGTAAACATGGAGTTTTCTACATATTTTGGCCAACTAATTTTTTTTTAAATGTCGCCCTCTGTAGTCAATGGAATGTCGGACAACTCGGCCTTCGAGACAACTCAGCCAAGACAATTCGGCCAAAAGACAACTCGGCCTACGAGACAACTCGGCCACCGAGATTCTGCCTCCCACACAACTCTGCCATTCGACAATCTATAAGCATGATAAGCTTATGAATTAATTTTAAGTTAACATGTCAAACTTCAGAATATATTTGATTTTTTTTTGACAGTTCCTCATCACTGATTGAAATGAATTTCAACATTAATGACCACAGGCTGAAAAAGTAGGCAATACGGAAAGCTCCTTGCCGGGAAATTTGAGCATTTGGAGGGAAAATTTGGCATTTGGAGGGAAATGTTACTCTTTCATTAAGAAATGCATTCCATTTTGGAGGGTAATTTTGAATCGCTTGCCGGGAAAAAAACATTTTTTCAGGCCATGTTAATGACATTATTACATGATTAATTTGTATGAATTCTTTTTATGAGATCTTGCCACTGTCATGTTGCCACATTCACTCTAACTAGTCTTTATTTTCATTAAAAGAATGATTTAAAATATACTAATTGTGTAGGCCTATGTTTCGTTTTGTTTGGTGGCATTTAAAATTGCCGTGCAAATATACTGTGGCCGATATGGGCTAATTATCTAATGGGCTATGATTCACACCCACCACTAATGCGGGATCAATACATTTTCCTATGTTCTTTGTAATATTATTTATATTAATAATATTTGCGAGTACAATATTAAGTTAACAAATTAACAAAAATTAATGTGTGCGAGATGTTTCGTTTTCATTGTTTTATTGGCCGAGTTGTGTCGGAGGTAGAATCTCGGAGGCCGAGTTGTCTCGAAGGCCTGTTGTCTCGAACGAAGGCCGGGCCGAGTTGTCTTGGCCGAGTTGTCTCGCTCGAAGGCCGAGTTGTCCTGACACCAGTCAATGATATGAACATCCCTAGCTTGGGGAGAGAATTTCGCTTAGTAATTTGTAGTAGGACTGTTAAGATTAAAAATATATATAATTTTAATTTTGTTAAAATAATTATAATAAGCTTCCTTTTTTAGGCTTATTTTTTAGCCTTTAAAGTTTATAAAACTAGACTTTTTAAGGCCTTCCACTCCAGGACCATTATTACACTTACAGGCTTCCATTCCATCAGTTTCATACATACCTAATATTCTATTTCACTTAGAAACCCGGAGGCTCAAATAGTTGTAATGGTGAGCTACACACAATCGTTTTAAGGGAAGAATTCATGAGCAGTTTATTATGCCTAAAACATGAAAATATCACTCATTTCACCTTTGTGCCTTTAATTGACCTTTTATCCTTTTCCGGGTTAAACGAAAGCTGATCCATTAAGTAATAGGGGTGGTATGATTTTTTCGTTTTTGGAATACGAAATATTGGTAATATTAATTAATTGAAGCCTATATTTAGATATTAAAACTTACAATAATTGTGAATTATAATAATTTATTATAAACGGCATCAAATTTGATAAGGAAATGAATAATTTGTATGCACAGTTGCCTGCAGTTGTCAGTCAGTTTAGGTTTGATTTGTACTATAATATTATCACAAATTTAGACTCCCCTTATAAAATAAAATCGTCCAAGTAAAAGTAACCTATGACCTCTGTAAAAATGGCTGCTACATTGCGTTTCGTGCGAACGGCTTCGGTGAGATATTATTCCACGTTTTCTTTGCTCTGAACATATTCACAAGGGTTTGTTGTTCGACGAAGCTAAAATAATTTGTTAGCTATATATTTGGTTAGGTTTTTTAAGATTTCATGTTTGATCTTTCCGCCAAACGGTGTTGTAAATCGAGTCTGTAAATTAAAACTGTTGAATTCGGAAGGTTTGTTTGTGTGTATCAGTCACACATACTACACAGTACAGCATACAGCCCTACAACACACATATCATTGACTACAGAGGGCGACTTTTTTTTGAAAATTTGTCGCCAAAATATCATGTAGAAAACTCCATGTTTACCTCTTTTAAATCCAGCGAAAAAGGAAGACACGAGCTGGCCAACATGTTTGTATCCTTGGGCAAGGTACTTAGTCTCTATTGTCTCGTGGTTCAGAAATCACGTATAAATGGTGGTCTCGTGTATCGGAAGAGCAAAATCCGAGCACGTTAAAAGGTCACAGATTCCTTCGTAAAAGAGTAGGGGATCATCCCGGTCTGTGGCTGTACACACATCAGTCCTAGGTTACAGGGCAGGGGTTAGCACAGTTAACACGTCCTGTGTGTTTAAGCCCCAAGTGCCGAAGTCTTCAGAAATTGAAGTTGGTACTATAACTGGAAGAAGAAGAAGAAGAAGGGATGTAAGGGAGCGTGTGTGGTCTAGTGGATAAGACGCCGGTCTCACAAACAATGCAAAGGTTGTGAGTTCGAGCCCAATTGGCCAACATGTTTGTATCCTTGGGCAAGGTACTTAGTCTCTATTGTCTCGTGGTTCAGAAGTCACGTATAAATGGTGATCTCGTGTATCGGAAGAGCAAAATCCGAGCACGTTAAAAGGTCACAGATTCCTTCGTAAAGAGTAGGGGATCATCCCGGTCTGTGGCACACATCGTCCTAGGTAACAGGGCATGGGGTTGCGCAGTTAACATGTCCTGTGTATTTAAGCCCCCTTCGCGTTTGATTCCGAAAAAAGGAATGTTGCGAAGTATTCAATCAGATTCAGATATTCACTGATGTCTAACTAAAAGGCCAGCCCATGGTAATGAAAGTCTTAGATTTGCGTCCACCGCCCGCAAAACCTCCCGCATGAAAAACTCATTATTTGAGAAAAATTTCATTATTCGCGTAAAAACATAAAAATCCAGCGTTTCCTGCTTTGTGAGTCGTCAGTCAGCGAAAGAACGATGTTTTCAGCCACTTCGTTCAACGACATGCATATGCTGGTTCCCTGCATCAATGGGCTCCACACAACTTATCCATAGATGCAGGTACGCGCCGATTTCCACTCAAATCTGATTTGCTGGCATAAACGTCATGCATATTCATGATTGACACAAAATAGATCCACAAATAAATTTGATCAAGCCAGCGTCACGCTTAGAATGATAACAAATTTGCTGATTGGCACAAACTACACGTGTATCTGCGCTAACCACAGCGCCGGACTTCACACGCACATGCACGCATGTCATATCGCGCTCCCCATCGTGCCGTAGCTATGGCAGGGCGACAATGCATTCAGCGTTCGATGCGGTATCTCAGCTACAGTGTGTTGATCGTTATTTACCTTATGCCATAACAGAGCGACAATGCAATGTGTTGAGCTTACGGTTACGGACGGCAATGGATTTGCCTGTACCTGCACCTATGGATAAGTTGGGCCGGGGATCCAGGGTGCAGGGAACCAGCATACGACATGCATAGCGCAGCACTAGCGATGTGAAAGAAAACGAGAAAATGCGAGATTTTAATGAATCTAAAATGGCCGACCAGTGTAACGACACGGAAATAAAATCGGGACAAATTACACCATTTAATTAAATTTCAGAAGGAAAATAAGGGTTCAGAATGAAAAGTAAGATGGTATTTAAGTATAATTCATTGAAAAAAGTAACATAAACGTTATTTTGGTGATGGATTGGGATGGATAAAATGAATATGTTTTCTGTATCTAATTCTCCTTTGTGTGCATCTTTGGCTTCTTTCTCTGATATTGGTTTGTTGATCTCCAAGTACGAATCTGTCTTGTCAACATTACTTGACAAGCATGCTCCTCTTACAACGCGAACAATTACATGTAGACCCCATGCCCCTTGGTTTACGGAGGATATTCGCAAAGTTAAGCAAGAGGTCCGTCGGTGTGAGCGTAAATGGTGCGCCTCAAGACTTGAAATTCACAAACTTATCTTCTTGGAGCAAGCGCACATCTATAACCAATTAATTAAAGAGGCTAAATGTGACTACCATAAGAAGCAATTTGATGGCTGTAATTCACGACAACTTTTCCAAAAAGTGAATAAACTTACCTCACCAAAATCTTCTAAAGTTTTACCATCTGAATCTGACATCCCACTTGTTGAACGCTTCTCTAGTTTCTTTGCCGACAAGATTAAACGTATTACGGATGAGCTCCACAACTCTCCTAAAGATCATCTCTCTGTGCAATTTTCTGAATCCACCAGTGCTGTGTTGTCCAAATTTTCCACGCTTTCAGAAGAATCAGTCACAAAAATCATCATGAAATCGCCATCTACATCATGTGGATTGGATCCAATACCAACTTGGCTTCTGAAACAATGTCTACCAGAACTGATTCCCATCATCACTAGAATCATCAACTCTTCGTTAGAAGCAGGCCATTTCCCTGATGCACTGAAACATGCTCACATCACACCGCTCATCAAGAAACCTAAATTGGATCGTGAAATTCTAAAAAACTACAGGCCTGTTGCTAATCTTAAGTTTCTTGCCAAGACTGTTGAGCGTGCATGTACTGGCCAAATACAAGATTATTTATCAGAGAACAACCTATATGGAAAAATGCAGAGTGCCTATAGGTGTAACCATAGCACAGAAACAGCGCTTCTTTGTGTCTATAATAACCTACTTCTCGCTGCTGACAAGGGTCATGAAGCCATTCTCATTCTATTGGACTACTCGGCTGCTTTTGACACCATAAATCACCAAGTACTGTTAGAGCGTTTCTCAAATAAATATGGATTCACAGGTTCTGCACTTTCATGGATTAAATCGTATTTCACCAACCGTTCACAATCTGTCATTATAAATGGTTGCGAGTCATCGGTTCATGTTCCGCATGAGGGTGTTCCTCAGGGGTCAGTACTTGGCCCTTTAGGCTTCACAATGTATTCATCTCCATTAGAAGATATCATCGATTCTCATGGCATCTCCAAAATGACTTATGCAGATGACACTCAGATATATATTGTATTGAAAAATGATGATGACAGAGTAGGTGCAATCTCGCGACTGGAAGCTTGTGTGACAGATATCAAAACCTGGTCCACAGCTAATGACCTTAAATTGAATGATGACAAGACTGAAGTTCTCCATATATTACATCCCGCTTTAGGAAAAATTCTACGATTTCATCAGTAAAAATCAATGATTCTAACATTGAGCCAGCTTCCAGTGCCCGCAACCTTGGCATTATACTTCAAAACGATCTTATGATGGATGTTCATGTTAACAACATTTGTCGTGCGGCTTCTCATGCTCTTTATAAGATAGGTCAAATCCGGCGTTATCTCGATCAGCCAACAACTGAAAGACTTATTCATGCTTTTGTGACTTGCCGACTCGATAACTGCAATAGTTTACTTTATGCTCTCCCTGATACGCAAATCTCAAAACTTCAACGGATTCAAAACTCTGCTGCTCGACTTGTTACTCTGTCTAAGATTCGCTGTCACATTTCCCCTGTCCTTCGTGACTTACATTGGCTACCGATCAGATCTCGCATTATCTACAAGATTCTTCTGATAACATTTAAATGTACTCGAGCTCTTGCTCCTATGTATCCTGCAAGATCTTATTCAACAATACGAGCCCACTCGCAATCTTCGTTCTGGCTCAAAATATCTTCTTGCGCATGTGTCTTCACCTTCTACTTCATATGGTCGCCGTTCTTTTCAAGATGCTTCTGCTGAACTTTGGAACAATTTACCATATCATGTTAAATCCGCCAAAACTCTTGAACAGTTCAAATCATTGCTAAAAACTTACCTATTTAATGTTAATGTTTAATTTATTTTTGTTTTGTCTTTTGTTACTCATGTTACTGTGTGTTTTTTGTTTGTTTGTTTGTTTGTTTGTGATAGCGCATAGGGACTTAATTGTGTTATGCGCTCAATAAGTATGGTTTTATTATTATTATTATTATTAATACAGACGATGTATTGAGCGTTGTGTGACATCGCTACATCCACCTGCCGGTGATGCTTAATCTACCAACAGTCACGTTCATGTAAATACACACCATAGAGAACCATGCTTGGATAAAATAATGAATTTAATGAATAATGAAAAACTGCCGCATGTGATTTGAAAAATGTCCGGACACAAATCTAAGACTTTCATTTCATTACCATATGGCCTAAACGGAAACCACACAGTACACACAAGCAACTGGCTGGACATCATGATTTTAAAGCCCTTTTAAGCTAAAATTTGCATGACTTGACCAGTTTTAGCGATATAACTTATATCCCTATATATTATAAGGCAAACTACTTTTGGTTATAACTTTGTGGTTGATGAGCCTGCAGACATGGTTATGGTTGAACCATCAGTTTTTATTGGAAAGTACGTCTTTGTTTCCATTATTCCATTTTCAAAGTAGGCAGTTCAGTGTATTGGTTGAACAAGGTCATCTATTGAGTGCACAGTTAAGATCTGGCACCATGTATTAAACACTGTTAACTCAGTAACAGTGTTGCTAGAAAAGTGTGGGCATTATTTAGAAAAGCTCAAATCCGGGAGCAGTGGCTTGTTTGCACACTTCAACAAATTGATTTTCCATTAGAAGGGCTCATCATGAATAACTACCATGTTGCATGAAAATCGGCCCAGTGAGAGCAATTTTACAGTTTTTTGAAATTTTTGGAGTGAATTTTCATGTTGAAGGTTTAAAGCTATATTTAGGAGACAGTACCAATGTAGATGCCTATAAAGGTATCTCAAATACACAGTTTAAAAGAAAACCTCCTGCACAGACAGCTTGAGGATTTGGAAAAACCTATTTTTCTAGGCAAAAATTGGGCTTCTTATGAGGAAAATCGTCTTCAGTGTTGCCAGTTTCTGCTTCCTGAATAGTAATTAATACAGTTTTTAGACCTTTTAAATGAAGATAATTAATCTTTTTTGATACTTTAATACTTCTGCATGTGTTGGCAACTTAAATATTACTTGGAAGTAACTATTTCATGGTATTCATTAGGAAAAATCACAATTTTGATTGACAATTTTGAGACGAAAATGAGTGAAAATTAAATAATTATGCAAATTAGCAATTTTTCGTTAAGAATTTCAAGATAAATTTGAAGAGAATTTGTTTACTAATATTACTAAGTATGAAAACACCATTTGAGAATAAATTTATTTGAAAAGAAAGGAAGAAAAACAGACATGCTATAGTTTGTATACAACAATTTCTGGTGCCATGTCAAAATAAAGACTATAATAAGAAAGTTGTTTGCTAAAATGTTCAAAGATTTTGGCAAATTATCGTGACAAAACAAGCCATAACTCGAGAACCGAAAAGTATTTTTGAAAAATTGAAAAAGCATTTTCATGTTTAACATGAGACCTGTCATCACAAAATGAGAGTTAAGTCGAAAAATTAGATTCTGAGGTTTATCCAGATTCAGAATGCCCAGAAAACAAGCTTTAAAATGATATGCAACATGTCATAATTCCTCAATGTATTCCTGATCAAAAATCAAATTGAAAGACAAATAATCCTTTGTTTTGTATTGTTTTTTGGCATGTTCATTAGACCATATCTCCTAATGCACACTGGTGACTTAACGCTCATTTTGTGGTGACAGGTCTCATATGTTCTCTCTACATATATTCCTTATTTTACCATTAAGTACTGTTTTAAATATTGCATGAAGTGCCTATTCAAAGAGATATTTTTATTTTCAAAATTTTATGTAATCGCGAATGTTAATCTTATCATTTTGACAAATTCATCATAATTAGAAGCGTTAACAGGGCCGATGACTGTTAAAAATAATTCAAACTGGTGCACTCCCGTTGCCATATTGGGTCGTCTGAGAGACGTGTGGCCAGCGTCGCGTCGTCTGCTACAATCACGCCTTATCGCTATAGCGCCACCATAATTCTAAGACATTAACATTGCCCTGCCCCAATTTTAATTTGTTTCAATGAGAAGTGTTTTGTTATCAATTTTCTTGATTAACAATAATTTGTATATTTTGGTTTGTTTTTTTCTTCTCTAGTCTAGGGCAGGCTTTGATGTATCATATATGGTGGAATTGTCAACCACATATTTATTTTAATAATGGGTCAGTGTTTTATATTATTAAAAATTAATCTTTTTGATCTCAAATAATATTTTGTTTATTGTATTGTTTTATTTGTTTTTTCTAGGCTTTGAATGCAAGGATTGCTTCAAGAAGTTATTCATCTGCACAAGGGTTAAACGTAAGTTTAAACAGACAAGAAGCTAAACGCAACTAAAAAGGAACACCAGCGCACAACCAAAATCCTTCTCACTTGGCTCCGGATTAAGTGTCGAGAAGTATCACTACAGATACATTGTTATGTAAATAATGGACACAATAAGTGGAACCTTGTTAACACAAAGTTGCCTGGGCAAAATGCAAAAAACATTTACTTTTGCATTTACTTTTACGCTTAGTTTTGTGTTTAGAATTGCGTTTACTTTTGAGTTTACTTTAAGTTTGTCCAAAAGTAAACTCTCATAATTTGCAGTGTATAGTGGAGTAGTGTTTGTTACTTATTCAGGTTAAAGCATTTTATTTTATTTATAGTCCAGTGCCCTGATTAATTCTACCATTTCAATAGTTGTGGGTATGAATCCTGCTATCCTTACACGTTGAGTAAAGTGCTTTATCATAGTTACTGCTCTCAACCCAGGTGTATTTAAAGGGGTTTGGGTATTCTTCAGTGCTGGGAAGATTACAGACCCGATGGAGGTGTAGCCATCCCTACACAGCAACATTATATTATGAAAGGAGCAAATCTGGCCCAATTCTTGGTATTCGCATTAATATGCAATGCGCTGCCAGCGTTTGTTCTTGCCAATTCAATTTTTGGCCTCTAGGGTAGACATCACCGTTCTAGCTACCATTGGTTTGTCACGCAAGTGTGATAATAATAATGTTGAATACAGCTTCACAAAGGATCCTGTATGAGTAATTCAAAGAAAATGAATAAATAAAATGGTGATTTTGGGGTGTGCATTCGTGTGTATAACCAAAATATCCAATATATTGACATTTAAACACACAATAACATGTTTTCCTGTGTTGTATTGGTGTTATGGGGCTTTGGATGTCAACTTTTTACCATGATGCACTGCATATTTTTGCCTCCTATAACCAGCTGCTGGCGGCGCATCGTATTGAGAATATCAAGAATTGAAGACAGGATCAACTACCTAATTATATCAATATTATTTTCAGGATGTTGTCATTGTCAGTGCAGTACGGACCCCTATTGGGTCATTCAGGGGGTCATTGTCATCAATGGGGGCACCTAGGTTAGGAGCTATTGCAATAGAGGCTGCTATAGAAAAAGCAGGTAAGCGACCTTTAGTATGTTGTCTGCAGACTTCAATGATTTGTCAATTTTCTAACCTCTTTCTAAAAACTACTGTAAACCAGAAATGTTTGTGTGCATTTAACTTTCACTAATTTCACGAGGAGTACTTACTCTCGAAAATGTCATGCCATGAATATTTCCAATCTATCTTGTTATCAGTTCATTGCAAAGTTTACATTCGTGAAATGTTGATGCTGTAAATTAGGCTGATTCACACAATTTTAAACTCGCAAACATTTCTGGTTCTACAGTAATTGGGTTGGAAGTTGTGAGAGGCAGTTGAGCGTAGAGGGTTGAGTTCACTTTTCGGACGCCATTTTGAATCGGCGAACTCTACCAGGGACCTCTAGGCTACCGTAAATTAGTAGTGCCGTATAGAGTTCGCCACTATAATTTTCGTGGGGTAGAGTTCGCCTGTTTATCGTATCATAGCCTGAGTGTTAATACTTGAGTTAAGTGTTACTTTGGGCAAGTTGAAAGGAGTTGTGTGTTTTGATTGACCAGATGAATAAATTAGTATAGTGCCGTAAAGGTTCTGTTACTATTTTCGTGGGGGTAAGGGGGGTAGAGTTCGCCTGTTTATAGTGTTAAATATCATAGTTAGTTTTTGTCAATAGGTCCGATTTGAGAAATATTTTGGTTGAAGGACAATAGAAGTGAAGACATGGTAGGGGTAGGAGTGATAGGGCTTATCCCTGTAGGTTGGGTCACACAGTGTATCCATGTGGCCCTACATTTGTTGTAAAGTGGTTCAAATCAAGGAATTTGCAAATGAACAGTCCAAAGAATGATAGAAAGGGCTGGTTGATTTACAATTTGCATGCCATATCCAAGGACCTTCAGAATAAGCTGCATTAAAGCATCTCATGTATCAAGCAAACTACATTAATTACACCAAGGGTTGTCACACTGGGCTATAGGATATTACCATGCCGTATTGTATCTTTCAATCCATGTGGTTTGGATAAATTTTGATTGTACGAGAAGATGCATAATCACATGGTCCAATGTATTCCTCGTATTAATCATGTCGGGCCATGGTATATTTTATACAGGAATTGCTAAGGAAGATGTCCAGGAGGTGTACATGGGTAATGTGCTACAAGCAGGCCAGGGACAGGCACCAACAAGACAAGCAGCATTAGGAGCAGGTCAGTAAAAATGCACGGGAGGTCACTCAGATACGTTTTTGGTAGGTAGGTTTGGCAGCAAAATAAAAATTATCCAAACATTTACCAATTTTCGGGGGAAATGGACCCATATCTTTACCAGAGACCCATAATTTTCTATTGTTTTCCAGGCCTACCTGTCAGCACACCATGCACCACCATAAACAAAGTATGCGCCTCAGGCATGAAGTCCATCATGCTGGCAGCACAAAGTCTCATGTGTGGACACCAGGATGTCATGGTAGCAGGTGGTATGGAAAGCATGTCTAATGTCCCGTTCCTGATGGCTAGGGCGGAACCTTCGTACGGAGGCCACAAATTGGAGGATGCCATCGTAAAGGACGGCCTGTGGGATGTGTACAATCAGATTCATATGGGGAACTGTGGGGAAGACACAGCCAAAAAGCTGCAGATATCGAGGGAGGAGCAGGATGAGTTTGCGATTGGGTCGTATCAGAAGAGCCAAGCAGCGGGCAAGGTGTGTACAAGGACAAAATGTCTGCGGTTTCTTGAAACAGGGTTGTATTTGTGATTCAATTTTGTTGTTGAAATGTAGACTTAATTTGTATTGAAGATGATTTATAAGAGGTTGATAATTTAACTGCAAATATCTTATTGGTTGCAACTTGTTGCTCAGAGCACTAAGCTACGGTTAGGGTTAGTATTTGAGTTTCATATAACTAGGCCACAAGTTGCAAATGGAGTTGATAACACCTGCCATCGTCTCGGCCTCTCTACCATTTAGGAGGCCTGGTAGACTTCCACTGATTGCAAGGATTCCAGAAATGATAGTTTTTAACCATCTAGAGTGTCTGTGGTACCTTATAAAGGGGTCAAATGGTCAGGTTCCATATAGGTCAATATACCTTGACCTTTTGACCCACACAAAATATTCCCGGTGGTATTCTCGGAGCAAGTTTAAATTTTGAGTGAACCATGTTGCAAACACTTTTGCGTTGGCAGCTAATCCAAATCACAGAATATCTCTATTCTAAGAAAGTGTATAGACTTTCATAAATAAATTGAAATATTTGTTACTAGTAATTTGAAATCAAAATTAGAAAAGAGGTTTTTAATTCAGTAGTATTTGTGTCTTTCTTTTTTGTTTAACAGAGTGGCATTTTCCAAAAAGAAATAGTTCCTGTTAGTGTACCACAGAAAAGAGGTAATTCAATGTTTGGTGGTTGGGTGTGTTTGTGGGCCAAATGGAGTTACTAACACTAAATATATTTGCTTGGTTAAACCTGCCGTGGTCGTGGTCTAGGCCTCCCTATCATGTATTTCGTTTTTGTGTAACAGAGTAGAATCCTCCAAAAACAAAGAGCTCCTGCAGCAGCTGTTAGGGTACCACAGGGTGTTGAAGAGAGGTTCCACTTGTTCTGTGAATATCTTATCGCAAATAGGTAAAATCAATTGATTGTTCTTTTCTGATGCATTGTGGGACTGAAAAGGGACAAAATTTGCCCCCTTTTCTATCCAACAATGCATCAGAAAACAATAATAGATTGATTTTTACCTATTTGCGATAGACCTTTATTAAGAGAGGTTCATTGAGCACTCAGGTCTTGATTCTCTAAAACTGTCTTCTAATTGGGTACTGTAAAACACTATAATTCCGCGGATACTTTATTTTTAGCGAACATGACTGCTATTTTAGCGGGCATTTAATTTTGTTGATTTTCAATGCAAAATTGTTGATTTTCAATGCAAAATTGTTGATTTTCAATGCAAAATTGTTGATTTTCAATGCAAAATTGTTGATTTTCAATGCAAAATTGTTGATTTTCAATGCAAAATTGTTGATTTTCAATGCAAAATTGTTGATTTTCAATGCAAAATTGTTGATTTTCAATGCAAAATTGTTGATTTTCAATGCAAAATTGTTGATTTTCAATGCAAAATTGTTGATTTTCAATGCAAAATTGTTGATTTTCAATGCAAATTGTTGATTTTCAATGCAAAATTGTTGATTTTCAATGCAAAATTGTTGATTTTCAATGCAAAATTGTTGATTTTCAATGCAAAATTGTTGGTTTCGCGGGTATTTAATTTTGCAAATACACATCCTCGCGAAATTCGCGCTGTGTGAACAACAAATAAAAGCAAAGTGCATAGTATAGTGTATGTATGGCGCGAACATGGAGTGCAATTAGACATTTTGAATGTACTTTGCGTATTCTATTGTCCAGCTTCCTTATTGATTCGTAACAACTAAGAATAGTAAATAACCAATACGCACCAATCACCCATATTTGTCCTCGTATTCAAAACATACCATTTATGAATTTCATTTTTGTATCTGATTGCATTTTCAGGGAAAAGTGACATAGTCGTTTCAGAGGACGAAGAATACAGCAAGGTCAACTTTGACAAAGTAAAATCACTCAGAACAGTATTCCAGAAAGATGGTACGGTATTAGTTTATTGAAACTCAACATACCCTTAACACTTTCCACGCGGCTGCAGACTACATTCCAAAATGTTTCAAAATGTTTCAAAAATTTCGAAATAATTCAATTTCATTACCTTTTTTGGAATCACCATGTTCAGTGCAAACATGCCTAGTATATGTTCAATAATCCTTGAGATAGACTTTGAAATTTGGGAAAGGTTTTTGAAAAATCTGTTTTGTATTATGGTAAAACTACATAGCCGCGTGGAAAGTGTTAAATACAGAATGAAGCACAGATTCGTTTTATAAATAGAATGTAATCCAACTATAAAAATGAATACTGCCCTCTCTGTATGTGTTTGTTTGTTTGTATGGGAGACCTATACGGAGATTGCTGACACACATAATTTTCAGGTGTTTCATGTTTGTTTTCAGTACCCATCAGGCCTGAAAAAATAGGCAAATTGGGAAGCTCCTTGCCGGAAATCTTGGTAATTGTAGAAGGAAATTTTGCTCTTCCATATAAAGAAATACGTAAGAAATAGTGGGAAATTGTCCATTTTTGAGGGAAATTCGGGTAAGCTTGCGTGGAAATCAACATTTTTTCCAGGCCTGGTACTTGTTATAAATAATTCCTCTGTCACCATAATCTAATCATCTCAAAAGTCTTAACATCGCTCATTGCCTACCCCCTTTAAATCCTTAACCCCCTGAGAACTAACTACCTGCCGATTGGTCAGAAAAATGGATACATCATTTGTTGCACCAATCAGAGACATTGTTAGAATAATTGTATCCCTGATAAAGATTGAGGTGAAAGAGTTTAAAAGCTGTATCGTAATTGGTTATTAAAATGAGTATATGTTGTAATGAACCAATCAGAAATAATGTTAGATAGGCAGGTAGTGCCCAGGGGTTAAGAAATTCCAGTGAAAGCCCTCAAGAGTAAATCAAGTACCACTTCTGAGGTTTCTCATTCGAGATCCAATAACTCAGATGGCATAATATATACCGGGTGGTTCAAAAAAAAGTTGACCCAAGTTCAAGGTAATTTTTCAACCACATTTAAAGTTTCAGAGAATTTCTGTTTACTTAGTCTTGATAAGCAGTAAGTTTTGAAATTATTCTGATAAAATGGTACATTTATCTTGGTTGGTTCTTCAGATATGATTCATTACAGAAAGCATGCACAAAACTGCCTTGGCCATGGGAGCGTCCTTTAGTGGAGATGGAATGCACAAAGTGGACTTGCCCACGATTGGTCACAAATTGTAAAAATAGGAGAAAAAGAAAAAAGGAGACATCTGAAACATCTGTCTGGTGCTTGACATTACCTACCTATACGTATCTACGTTTCTTTGTTGAATGTGAATGGCACATAAGCATAGAGATTGGGATACTTTTTCAGGGTGGGCTTTTCAATTCTGAAACTAGAGCATGCTGTTTTGTTCAAGACAAAAACTAAATGACGCTCCTGTGGACAAGTCAGTTTTGTACATGTTTTCTGTAATGAATCATATCTGAAGAACCAAACAAGCTGAACGTGCCATCTTTACAGGATAATTGCAAAACTTACTGCTTACTTATTAAGACTAAGTAAACACAAATTCTCTGAACCTTTAAATGTGGTTGAAAAATTACTTTGAACTTGGGTCAACTTTTTTTTGAACCACCCGGTACAGTAGGACATAAATCATATGGCAACAATATAGACATTATTCATAATTGGCGCGATTACATCAAAAGAGGGCCATGCTATCCAACTGAGCATGCTCAGAGGCTAGCAATGAGGCGAGAGTGATGTAGTTTTTTCAATATGGTGAACTTTGCACTAATCATAAAAATTCTTCATACTTCTGAACTGCTCAATATTTGACCTTATTACATTCGTAAAATAAACTTGAACGTATAAACTATCTATTTTACTAGTTTGAAATGAAATGTTTGCTGGTAATCGACACTATCTAGAAAATGTAGAAGTTCACAGTTCATTATATTGCAGTAAAAGTATGAGTTTGTATGTTTATCGGCGTGACATCGAGTATGTGTCCCTCTTTAGACATGAAATTGCCAATTATGAATATAATTGCTATTGAATTGACATTTTGTGAAACATATGTTTTAACATTTTCTGTATGTGTATCTTATCTGTAGGCACCATAACAGCAGCTAATGCAAGTTCATTAAATGATGGTGCAGCAGCAATGGTATTAATGACGGCCCAAGCTGCCGACAGATTGAACGTCAAACCTCTTGCTAGGATAGTAGGTAAGATAAAACAAATTATTCATTGAAGTGGCACAAGTATACATGGCTGAAGACAGAACTGTAATAATTTAAGACCCAAAACAAATTGTTGTATTGTCCTCAAGTGCCAAGAATCTTGAGGTTGGTCATTCTATTTTCCTTTGGGGTTTTTTGGATTTTTTTTTTTTGCTGAAAAATATTACAGACTGTCGTGGTTCATGGTCAAGACAAAATTGGTAAATGTCAACGTTATCAATATTTCTAGTGTGATAATAGTTCAAACACTTTTATTCTAGCAAAATCATTCATTTCAAGCAGAATTTTGTTTACAATTTGGGTAAAATTTAAATCTTAAAAAAATAAATGCGACCCTGATTTTTGAGATTTTAGGGTTGGTCGCTGAGGGCAACACAGCAAATTTGTTTGGCCTTAGATGTCATATATTTTAAGGTTTCATGATTGGTTTTCCATCCTAATAGCATCCAAAAATGGTTTCTCTCCTTCTGACACCCGAGAAGCATTTCAATTTTTTTAGAATTCAGGTCTCTTTAAGTAATCTCAAAAATTCTCGCGATTCGCAATACAATGCGCCGCCAGCTAAATTTGTTCTTGCCAGTTTAATATTGACCTCTAGGGTTGACATAACTGTTCTAGCTACCATTGGATTGTCACACAAGTGTGATAATAATAATGTTGAAAACAGTTTCACGAGGGATCCCGTACGTATGAGAAATACAAAGAAAATGAATCTACTATAATTGTAAATTATTGTTGGGGTGTGCATTCACCTCTATAACCAATATATTGATATTTCAACACACAATAACATGTTATACTCTGTTGTATTTGTATTACACGGACTTTTGGATGTCGTATTGCGGATACCGAGAATTCAAAGGTCCTGATACATGGATGATTGGACTTACTCAGTAAACCAGTTTGGATATTTATAATTCATCTTTAAAATCAAGTAACTGTAAAATAATAATGAAGAATGTCTTGAAAAACATTCCACTATGAAGAAATGTATGGATTCCTTGACCCAATTAAAAACTCATTCTAAACAATCTTATATCCTTAAAGGAGGTGTCCAGCAAGCTCAACATTGTGCATTATATGTTCGAAAAATAATTATCTAGCCCAAATTGTGTAGTTATATAGAATAAAACATCATACTTATCATGAAAACAAACAAAAACTGCCATATCTTAATATGCATTTTTTATAAATTTTGCACAAATTTAAGCACCAAATATCATGACGTCTTTGATACCGGGACTTTTGATTGCCACAAATTTTTAAATATGGCATGTTGAGAGATGGCGGTTTTTATGATAAGTATGATGTTTGGTTCTATATAATTATGCAATTTGGGCTCGATAATTATTTTTCTAACATATAATACACAATGTTGTACTTGCTGGACACCTTCTATAATCCTAAATAACCATGCTAAATCCAACAGAATCCAACGAGCCAGGCTGTTTGTTCCACCCGACATGGAAGTTTTTTCGAAGAAATTCTGGCCCCAGCCTATATACTTGCTGCGCTAAGTAGCCTTGGCACCCGTGGTGTACTGGAAAATCCCAAGTCCTGTGTGCTGGAAGTCTGTGGTTCAAATTCTAGTGGGTCGCGGCGATAATTTTGGTCACCTTTTGCCGCAGGAAAACAAAATCTGAAAAAGTGACCAAGTGGGTTAGGTTAATAATGTGGATGATTAATTTTCAATTTCAATTTTTTTTCACTCTTGATTTCCAGGATTTGCTGATGCTGCTGTGCCTCCCATAGAGTTTCCAATTGCACCTGCCTATGCCGTGCCCAAGGTAAGGTTTAATCAAAGAAGATCTTAAAGACACCACCACAATGCATTGCGTTTTTGCACAATGCCCTTAATCTGGTCTCGAATTCATCTTGGTTCCCATAGACATTATACACAAAATCATGGCATCATAGTGCATTCATCGTTGGAAATCTTAGATTCGAGTTTACATCAATTAATAAATTAGTTCTCAGTGTTCCTTTTTCTTATTTCTAAAACTTAAGACCTCCACATCATGTGAAAAAAGCCATAGTTGCCTGGTACTCCCACAATGCATTGTGGGATATCCTTAAAATCTTCTTTGGGGTTTGATATTATACCAGTTATCAATGACTTGGCATGAATGAAATAGACTAGGAGTTGACTTATATCTTGAGCCGAATTGACAAAAGACTTGACTTGGTATGGTGTATCCTTGATATAAGACATTCATAGGTTAGACTAGTGTCAAGACCCCATTGTAATCTATATTATACCAGTTACCAATGACTTGGCATGAATGAAATAGCTTCGCCTGTTAAATACATCACTGTCCATAGGAAGCCAAATAAAGTATTGACTAGTGTCAAGACCCCATTACATGATCTGTATACATTGTTTTGAACATATTAGGCAACTAAAAATAGGGGGAAAAAGACCCCCATTACGGAATAAAGCTGTATAATCCTTTAATCCGTAAATAGAAGATTTGGTGCTAGGTTAATTCTGTGCTATCTTACACCAAGGATAAACCCTTGATATTCATGACTTAAATATGGTACAACTTAAACATTATAAGCTGATATTACATAGCTAATAAACTGTCTCACTTGTGTCAATCTATCTCTGTGCAGTGATGTCAGGGCAGATTTTAGTGATCACAGCATATTGTTTGACTACTGTAAAACCGTTTAATTTCGCGAGGGTTTTTAATTTTCGCAAATTTCGCAAGGGATGTGGATTCGCGAAAAATTAAATACCAGCGAAACTGACAATTTTGCATTGAAAGTAGCAATAACATTTCAAGATTCACGAAATTAAATGCCTGCTTAAATAGCAGTTATTTTAAATTCACGAAAATAAAGTATTCCGCAAAATTATAGTCTTTTACAGTAATTATTCTAAAGCACTTGTGTATGCACCCATGTGATCAAGACAATTCCTAGCACTCTTGCACAATACAGAATTGATCACTGGAATGTGCTTTGACGTCATTCAGTAGGCATGAATACTGTAAAGTCAATATTTTCGCGAGAAGATATTTTCACGAAAATGGTCATAACAGGCAGTTTTGCGATTTTTTATTTTCGTGATTTTCAACATTTGTGAACAAAAGTCAATGGAAGTCAATAATTTTCGCGAGTCTATTTTTTCGCGGATGAAGATTGATTCCCGAAAATAAAAACCTCGCGAAAATTTCTACTTTTACTACTGCAATTTCATTGGATATTAGCATTTTGATATATTTTCGTATCACTTTGTTGAAGTCCAACTATATGTAACCCAATATGAGTAAATGAGGCACAATGCGGCAGTAGCTAATTTTTATTTAACAGCGAAAATGTAGGACAAAGTTAAAATAGTTCAAATTCATAAAAAGTTGTATTTCTGTATCCAACAAAAGACTCAAATTCATGAAAATAAAGAGATAAACTACATTTAGAGATATTTCGTTTTCATATACTCCATTGATTTGTTAACAAAACCAAAACTTTATATGCCCACAATCTGACAATTTGTATTTGATGTTTTAAGACTAAGTGATTTTCAGTCATCTGTAACTTTGGTTTGGAATGTGATAACATTGATTTTGGTACCAAAATGACCCTACATATATAACATCATGATATCAATAACTCAATATTCATATTCAGGGTTGTAGCCAGAGCATTTTGAGTGCCGGGCTCAATATTTCGCTATTTGGTTACATAATTCTTGTGGCTCAGGGGCCGGGATGTTTTTATTCTTTTTTAATGCACGTTGAGGGTTCCTGCCACATAATTTCTTGTTTTATGAGGCAGTTTAATGATTTTATCCACAAATACATAATTATTTACAATATACATGGAATATAACAACTATTTACATAAAAATATATATACAAAACCATCAGATAAATTCAGCAAGAAACTGCAGAATTGTAATATGCTTTAGAACACAAAATTTAAATTCCATGGATCTTTGTTTTGAATTGTTGCACTGACATATTCTCAAGCTCGGTCCTGATTGTTGATGGCAAATTGTTCCAGGCATATGCTGCCCTAACATGAAACATTCGCATACCTGAGTTAGACTTAAATTTCGGTACAGCCAAAGTATTACTTGCGTTGGGTTACATATGATACATAATTTTGTATCACATAGCGCATATAGTGCATTCTAGTTTATTGCAAGCTCCATATCTTCAGATCGCGTGCGATGTTGTGCAAGCATAAAGTGCTCAGTATTACCCCGCGAAGTCATGTTGTTGTTTATTACAAAGTCATTGTAATGTAAATTTTGAACATTTATGTTGTCCGATTTGTTACCTTAAACTAAGCATTTTATTACTTCATGTCTAAGCCCACTGAATGATAAATTTGTTATCCCCTGTTTGTTCTTATATGCAATACAAAAAAATATTAATGGTTTGGGTAAACCATATCTTTTCGTATTGTATGAACAAACAGGAGATAATACATTTTACCCATAGAGGTAGATGTACAGAATGTAACCATAATTAACCATCGCACTTTTTCTTCTGAAGTGTCATTCTGATCAACTTGTAAATGTTTCATCTTTCAGGTTTTGAAACAAACAGGATTGACCAATGACGACATTTCCATGTTTGAAGTCAACGAAGCTTTCAGTGTTGTAGTTCTGGCCAACATTAAACTGTTGAACCTTGACCCTTCAAAGGTGAACATCCATGGTGGTGCTGTTAGTATGGGTCATCCTATTGGGTAAGTAAACTAATAACAGTGTCACTTCTAGGGTAGTAGACCTTTATTATTTACTGGTACTTAACACTTCTAATTAAGAATTAAGCCATTTGCCCCCCCCCCCCCCCCCCCCCCCCCCCCCCACACACAACAAGCCTGGCCGGAGTATTTTGCTTGAGCCTGGTCCCAAGCGTGTGTCCGTACGGACAGACCGTGTAAACAAACAAACAACTGAGTATCATATTATCCCTATTTTTAGCGCCCAGGGCGGTTAGCAAAGTCATTTTGGGTGGGCGCTGATTAAGTTACCTTTTTAAACTCATTTATCGTAAACACTGTCGAATTTAGCGGAAAAACATGTGCGATCAAAAAGTAAACTGTTTAAAATTTGGGGGGAAATCCACATTGCGGCGTCGCAGTGGTGTCACTGTAGCCACATTACATGACGTCAATGTTCAGACAAGCTTCAAGTGCCCTTCCAAAAACTTTGTTTATTCTTGGTAGGTTTGAGCATGCGCGATGTTGTATTTAAGCCATGAAAAAAATAAAGATAGCGGCTCGCATCGGGAAGAGCGTGCGGCGGCGGCGATCGAAACAGGCTTACTGGTACTGCTTTACTGAAGGACGCAGTGGCGAAAATGTTGTTACAGTTGTTACAGTGCTACGGTAATTGAAAAGGTGGGCACTTATAAGGGATTGTTTGTTGGTAGTCATTGAGAAAAATGGAGGTGGGCGTTTATAAGGACATGGGCACTTAATAGGGATAATACGGTACTTGTCATTGCAAAACAAAACAAAAACATTTAATAACAATTTTGTATTTAGAGGTTAAATACTGCGTACTGGCTGTGTTGAGGTCATTGTTGAAAATCAAAACAAATGGTTTTAGGCCCAAGGAATTTTCCCGAGGGGCGAAGCCACGAGGGAAATTCCGCGGGCCTGAAACCATTTGTTTTGATTTTCAACAATAACCGAAAATCAGCCGGTACAAAGTATTTAACCTCATTCATTATCAAATATTTGTATATAATTGGATACAAATTCTCCTTTTAGAACTCATTTTTAGGCGATTCTGAGAGGGATTATATTTAAAATTAGTAAACAATAAATGCTCTTCCCTGTGGCGATAATGATTCAAACCATTCGATTCCCGGGGAATCCCCATCCCAACCCCCAAATAAGGTTATATGAATATGAATGAGATGTGTCACTTACGAAATAAGCCAATCAATGACTGTTGTCAAGGGAGAAGCCGTCGTAAACAGATTCAGGGGCCCAAGTAAGCGTTGCCTGCCCCTACGGTTATTCAGCAAGGTCAAGGACGAAAAATGACCACACTGTTGTTGTGGATGAATTTTTAACATGTTTAAAATTAAAGCTTCTGTAATCGTATTTATTCTTCATCAAAACCTAGATAAAAAAGATGCTGCAAGTGTAACTACTTCGACCACGGCCTAGGCTTTTTCAAGCTAAATGCTTAGCTAGTATCAAAGTATGGTTGTAATATAAAACTTTAATAAGGCCTAAAAAAAAAAGAGGTTTGTTTGCCCAAACGCGACCGACCCATAAAATCTCAAAACCCCATGCTTTTTTCTTTTTTTTTCTTTTTTTTTGAGATTTCATTTTTTTTTTAAATAATGTTTTATGTTGAAAAATATATGTATAAAATTATATTTTCATCTTAATTTGCCAAACTAATCAACAAAACTGCCCTGTAATTTACTTATTCCCACATATCCACCCTTTATAACACTAAGGCGATGTAAATCCAAGATCCTACCACTATGTAGTGAAAATAAAAACATGTCAGACCATCCAGCATGGTCTGAAGGTTTGTACTACATTGTACAGGCTGCACTATTAAACCAAAATACACGTACCAGCCAGGCTACGTTTTACGGTGTGTAAACCGGGGGGAGGGGGACAAAGTATGATTTTTTAAAACCAAATAATCGCCGCGAAACTCTTGGATTCGACCCCCGGCCCCTCCGATCACCGAGCCGCGTGCCTAATCACTCGGCTAACCTGACAACGTTCACCCGGGCAGCGATTTTATACACACATATCAGCTTGGTTGATGACGTAATCGAATGAAATGCTATAGCATGAGCGTGGACATCATTTTTGCCGTAGTGAATCGCAGTGTAGGAAGGTTAGGGTTTTAAAGAACATTAAAGTGTATTAACATCAAATTATCAAATTGTATAGTACCTTTCTTCTCTAAAAGTGTCTATAGCCACAAAAAAAAGAAAAAAAAGAAAAAAAAAGATAATCGACCTACCGACCCACTTTTTTCAACTCTTGTTTGGGCAAACAAACCTTCTTTTTTTTTTAGGCCTAATAATAGCTCATTCAAAATGGCACACATGCATTCATGAACTCGGAAGTTGAGAGAAGCCAGATGTCAAACTACTTTCTGTAACCTGTCGGTAACAAAAACCAGGATGGAAATATAAGAGAATATAAATTGGAATATTATATTCTCCGACGGTCAGTTTTGTTGGTTGACAAAGCCTTTTCTTCACCAGGCAAGTTAAAATGCTTGACCAGGCTAGGCTAGGCCTAGTGAAACATATTTCTAAACTAAAGCAGTAAATAAAAGGCATTCGATTTCTAAAACGTAATGATAGGTTTAGGCTTAAATTAAATCTAACTTTCCGAATCGTAAACTCTGATCGTAAACTGGTCTCGACCTGATTCGGTAATGATAGGGATTGCCTAAAACGTAGTCCGTTAGGCGTTAATTCTTGTCACTGTCAGTGCAGTGCATGCATCAAAACGTATCCCTGATCCGTGCAAATCATGGCGTGTCATTGACTTGCTTCTTGTAATCTTGTTAGCATTTAATATTTTCTGACTTTTTCCTTCTACTTTTTTCTGCTAGTTACGTCGCTATTTATTGTACCGTAGGCCTAGTCATAGTAAGGACTCAGCCGGGCAAATCGTCTGCACTCCAGATTAATTTAAAGTTATGGACGATGGTAGGCCTGGTCATGGACTGATTGAATTGATTATATAAATAAGCTTTTACTAATACAATTCTTAATTGACAGCTTAAACTGACCGCCTTTCGTCAGAATATGTGAATAGGCCTAAGTTTATTTTATATCTGCAAGTTTTAATAAACGCAGGGGCACAAAATCAGCACCAAGAAGCGTACGATACCATGAGAACTTGAATTTAGCCTAGGAATTCTCCGGGGAATGCTCTTTTGAATAAGCTTTTTAAATTATGTTTTCGGACAAAATCGGAACATGGGAAATCTTTACAAGGTACAGCAAATGTAGGTCTATGCTGTTTCTGTCACTGTAAGATTTCATAATTTTAAATTTTATCGCCATTCAAAATCTGCTCAGTAAAAGTAAAAATTGTAGTTACAAAATAAACAGGTTCAGGGCCAGCGATGTGCGCGATGTTTGCTGCGCTTTGATTGATGTACGCTTGTGACAAATAAGGTTCGCGCCGCGGTCATCTGTTGTGTTTCAAATACCTGCGTCCGCGTACAGTATTTGCGATTGTGAGACATTTCATTGGGCCACGTCTGACTTACATATTCATGAGGTAATGAATGTTTTTTAAAGTTCTTTGAAGCTTATACCGTCACTTCTATGATTTCATGCCATATAAGGTCATATTCAAACTGATATAATGGACGCACGTCACATGAGGTTGAGCTCGCGTCAACCTCATTTCAAAACGGTACAACGGTCATCCGTGGTGCGCACTACGTAATCTCGACCTCACGGCTCTGATTGTCTGGTGCTAAAACATGAGTACTGATAAACATTCACGCACCATCTCGCGCCACTGCGTCGGTGGTTTCGGCGCAGCGGGATCACTGCGTTGGTAGTTACGGCCCAACGTGACGAATGTTAAAAAGACTTCAGTTTAAATTTGACCAATCAGGTGCTTTTTATGAGTTTTCAAGCATGCATGCAGACGATGATGGACACGAACGGCCGTTAATTTTGAATTTCCGTTGGTTTCAATGCAACAATGGATTTTGATTATATGACCCCATAAAATTCATCACACGTTGGAACTAAATTATTTCATCCTAAAACCACTGTGGATGGCTAACCATCCCCAGTATCAGTATCATTTTTTGAATTTAAACCGTTGTTAAGCGTTCGTCCAATTCACTTGATCACGTAACCTCGTTCGCATATTTTAACCTGAATATTCGTGAATATGCCCGTGTTCAGCGTCGTCTGCATGCATGCGCAGCCTGATCGAAGTGCGCCACTGATGTCGAACTGGGGCCAGGAGATTATGTGCCGTAGATCCATTAAAAAAATGGTTATTCAGCCATCTTACTGATCAGTGTATTAATTGTTGCTATTTTCAGCATGTCAGGGAATCGCATCACCGGACACATGGTGCATAATCTACAACCAGGACAGAAAGGATTAGCTGGCATCTGTAATGGAGGCGGGGGCGCTTCAGCAATAATAATAGAGAAATTATAGCCGACAAAATTAGCGGATTTAGTGTGAAACACTGATAATACAGTCCTCGAAAAAAGTAACTCACCAGGTAATAAATGCACTCATAGTTCTAAAAATATATAATTCCAACTTAAAAAATATCAAATTACAAAATTATGGATTCATTTTTCCTCTTCAATTTGAGATATTGTTCACGAAGATCGGTTAACAATTAAAAATGCTACTCCAAAACTAATGAGGCCCAAGTGAAATTTTCATTTTCGACAACACAGACTTTGTTGTGGTTTTTGACAATTTCTTAGTTAATATTTAGTCAATCTTCATGTGCAATATCTCAAATTAAAGAGAAGACATTTCTTTCCAATTTTACAAATTGATATTTTTTAAGTAGGAGCTATAGGGCCAAACAAAAAATCAAGTTTGTTTCCAGTAGTGCGCGCGCATTTCACTGAGACGCTAGATTCTTGCGCATTTAAATATTTTTATAGAAAAAACAGAAAAAAATATTGTTAGTGCGCCTTTTTTTGCCGAAATTGTGTCCAACATGTTTCTAGATGGCGATTGGCCACAACAGCAAACACGAAAGTGAATATCAAATGTTAGCGGTAAAGTAAAAGAAATGCACAGATTTGACTTTAATAAAACCATTTCGAGTGAATCTGCACTATGAATTTGCGCAAAAAAATAAAAATAGAAAAATGCATTTCGCATTTGACTTTTCAGGCTTGCTACTGGAAACAAACTTGTTATACAGGGTGAGTCAAAAAGAAGTTGTATGAGAATGAATATTTGTTTAAAAATAAACCTAACCAAATTGACAAACCAATGAGGCACGTTTTCATAGAGCAACTTATTCCGCTTATATGAAGAAAAAAGAATCATTGAAATCGATCAATTATATCAGGAGCTATGCCTGTTTTAATAAAAGAGACCCTTTTTTTAGCTGTCCATGGAATGCTTAATCTTTTTGAAATCTATCCACTCTAAGTGGGCAGCAAAATGTACACACGGGCATTCATATTCAAATGAGATTAAAGCCCGGGAGTTTCAAACACAGATGGGAATGGTGTGCATGAAATAAAAAAACAGTGACAACAATAAGAAAATTATTTAACATTGAAGGCCCACTTAAAACGATTTAGAAACATTAGAGGACAAACATCAGCAATCATTTTACTGCCCACTTAGAGTGGAAAGATTTCAAGAGAATTTAAGCGTTCCGTGGACAGCTAAAAAAGGGATTCTTTTATTAAAACAGGCATAGCTCCTGATATAATTGATTAATTTCAATGATTCCTTTTGTCATATGAGCGGAATAAGTAGCTCTTTGAATACGTGCCTCATTGGTTTGCCAAATTCGTTTAGTCTATTTTTAATCAAATATTCATTCCCGTACAACTTCGTTTTGACTCACCCTGTATTTTTGGGCCTAAGTTTGGAGTTATAAGCATGTTCATTACTTGGTAAGTTATTTTGTGAGCAGTGTATATAATATATAGAAAGAGAAACTATATTTTCACTGACTACTGTAAAACCAGAAATGTTTGCGAGTTTAAAATTTCGCGAATCTGCATACTGGCCTAATTGACGACATGAACATTTCACGAATGTAAACTTTGCAATGCACTGCTACAAAGTAGATTGGAAATATTGCAGCATGAGTAAGTTGCTCCGCGCGAAATTTAAATGCACGCGAACATTTCTGGTATTAAAGTATACCAGGATATGACTTCTGTGAGAAGTAAGCATAAATGGTATTGTGGTTTACACATGAATTCTATAGATGAGGTGACATTTGTTGACATTTAGGACGCCCTCTGTTGGTTTGAGACAAAACACACCGGGCAAGAGTTCCTATAGTTTACATAGGCCAGATCAGGTTTTTTAACTAGATTGTGGTGTCACAGCAAATTGTTATCAAAACTGTCTTTAAACTTGCTTAGGAATGCTATAAGCTATCGCATTTCACACAAAAAACTAAAACTAAATGAGTTTACAATTCATTAGAAAGAAATTTCATGTTGTCTTCATTAACTTTACTGTATATTCTGCCTGGAGGGAAACAACAGAGGGTGTCCCATTTGTAAATACATGACATCATAGGTCACCTCATCTATATGTTGGCATCAAGATTCTGGGTAAGATGTAGTTACCCTTATGCGTGGCGGTATGCTCTACTACAGCAGAAGGATTGGCTTTCATCATCACCTTTATGTAGAGCTATAGGAGGTAACAATACGATATCCTTTTGAATACACTACACTATATACAGTGGGGATGTAGGAACAATTTGATACCACTCATGCTTTGCCCCTACACGTGGTACCGATTGACCATATTTTGGCACTTGGCCCAAGCACTACTATGCCATGATTGCAGTGAAGGACAGAATCTCTATTAGAGACCAAAGGTCGTAAGAACCAAGGGAATGTGCAAAGATGGGTTCATTCTTAAGGTTGGGTGATGTCACACAATATCACAAGGAGGAATATGGGTTGACTAATCAGGGGTAATCAGGGATGTCTGTTCTTCCAGAAATCCTAAATTATCCCCCAGCGCTACCATCATCTGACCAAATCCTTCCCCAATTTGTTCCCTTTCTTTAATGCTACAGTAGCCACCCAACCAAGGCATTAACTAGAGACCTGCCTGGGCATCATATGGACGCCCTATCACGAAAATGGGCGTCCTAAAATTGCTAAAGCCGTCCAAGAAGCTGTCCAAAAAACCACTTATTTGTTGAATTTTTTTCACAATTTGAACCCCAAAAGGTGGGTATATACTTTTTTATGTCAAAAAACACTGTTTTGTGCACAATATTTTACCTTCGGACCGATTTTTATTTATAATAATTCGGAGCTCACAGCTTCCGATGCGGTCAATTTACACAGGAACGTGAACGCTCCGCTCACGCTGCTCACTCCACTTTATTTTGATCCCACTTTGGACACCCAACTTTCAAATCCTGGCTAAGGCCCTACACCCAACTGACCCATAACACGACGAGAGGGGTTGGGTTGGGAGGGGTGGATTTCCTGGTCAGTTCCTTCCCTATCTTTTTATGTAAACATGATACGCCTTCTATAAATGTGTATTCTATTTTATATTTATCTAATATGACTATTATCTAGTCAGTTCAAAATTGGCGAACTATCTTACAGTGTTGAATAAACGTGGGCGCACATGAGACTTACAAAATGCAACAGGTTTCACTGTGTGCATCATATGAGTGACGTGTGCATACCCCAAGTTGTGCGCATACGCTTGGATTACTTTTGCACACGGAGAGATATAAACCGCATATTTCTCGCCTATTTGCAACCGACTAAACTATAGAATATGTGCTGATGTTAACCTCCCAACTTAATGTGACACAAAGAAAAATTGTTTATCTGACTTATATGAACTGAAATCAGGCCTGAAAATAACACCCGCCTGCCCATTACAGGTAACCTTTGCGTCAGGCAGGTGAAGATGCAAAAGTATCCGACCGGCTGGCAGGTAAAATTGTTCAAACTCACAGTATAAGTGAGTTATACTGGCTGGTGCAATTTCTGTCGGGCAAGTAGTTTTATAAGTTACCTGCCCGACTGGCTGGTTGGAAATAAATCTGAAGTTCCAGCCCTGACTGAAATTAAATCTTACAACAATCTGCTTCTCGGAAGATATGTTTCCAATATGTTTTTGGTTGTAGTATCTTGCTAAAGTTCAATCAGTTCCAAATTGGCAAGAAATATGCAGATCTATCTCTCTGCATACTAAAGTAATCCAAGAGAACAATTTTGGCCATACCCACATGAATTGTTGCCAAACGCACGTGTCATTCATTTGATGCACAGTGTGCTTGTTGCGTTCATATGCACCCACACCCTATGAGGCTCACAAATTTGGGGCTGATCAAACTATAGCTTGATCTAAAACAAAGCACTTAACTGACAAATATCTGAAAAGACATCAATTAAATATTTCAAAACTTTGGGAATCATTTTTATCAAAAAAACATATAAAGTAAAGTATATATCAAGTAGAATCACTATACAGGGCATGTCAAAAAGGTGTCCCATGAGTTACAAAATCAATTAAAAATACATCCCATGTTTTTATGTTTTAAAAAATAGACCGTGGGTAAGCGCCATTTGTCTGCCATTAAATGCATTTTATCCCATTGAATTTTACCACATATCTACTGGGATATGATCAATTCAGTAACAAGAGTGTGAATCCCACTTCAGCCACTTTTGAACAAAAAGATTTCTTTCAACTGAAAAAAATGCCTTTGTGATTTTGATGATGATTATAGGATATGTCAATGGATGAATTTTTTTTTCTGATCAAATTCAATTATCTATCAAGATTTAGTAGGTAGATTATTATTGATTTTACTGATTATGTTCAATTACACACTGAATGGCAATTCTAATCAAATAGTTCTCTGCACATGAAAAGTGGCCAAACCGGAATTTGACCATCCTGAGTAGAGTTGCCATAATTTAATAACGAAAGTTCCAAAATGGATAGAAAACAATTCTTATGACACATTGCTGAACAAGATTATTAGTTTTGTATTTTTCATGGCCACAACATTCATGTGTCACATGGGACACCTTTTTTTGACACACCCTGTTAGGTGCAGTTTGCTACTTTGGGTTTCTCACAACATGTTCTACGCGATCTTCAGGCAAACTAAATGTTTGCCTTGCGGTTAGCAAAGTCAGTATTTATACGTAATAAATCCCTGTACGATTCTATGTACATTAAGACCGATATCACCTAAATACCACCAGGTTATGGGCATGATCAAAATGGCAACAAAGGTTTTTTGAAATTTTAAAATGCATTTCAATGTGTTATATCATAAGACCTTCCACCATACCTAATATAAGGGAAATCCATATTTTGATCATGCACATAACCTGGTGGTATTTAGGTGATATCGGTCTTAAATGTTGGGGTACTGTAAAAGCCAATATTTTCGCGTACAGATATTTTCGCGGATTTTGATATCAAAGACATTTCGCGAATTGTTTTTTTCGCGGGCGACTGTCTGAAAGCATTGCATGAATGTGTAAAGCAATATTTTCGCGTGTTATAATTTTCGCGGAAAAAGATTTTGCGCGAAAAGCGCGAAAATAAAACCACCGCGAATATTTCAGCTTTTACAGTATGTACTGAAATGTTTATTTTTTTTGTTTACAGTGATGTATTCCACAATAATAAAAGACAGCTTATGTACAAATTCTGGATTTCCAAGAGAGTGATTTGTGATTGATATCTTGAAAAGGGGGAATGCGGGGAACATGGTAGTATATGTGATGCGATCTGACAAAACCCGTCGGATGTCGCAAAATGTGAACTAGGGATTATGGGTAAAATAAAAAATAAATAAAAAGATTTTTAAAGATTTTTTTAAAGAAAATTAGTTTCCATTACTTTGTGTCATCATCTGTCATGAAATTTCACCCTCGAAAACTTAAGTCACTTTTATTATTAACCTTATAACGTTATTATATTGAATTATGTATCTTTTTTGGCCTGTTTTCTTGTTTTGTAGCTTTTGATGACATCACACTCATCATTCACTCATAACTTTTTTTTGTAGTGATCGTAGAAAACTGATCGAAACAGTTCTGTAATCAGCACAGCTTTCTTATGATATAAATATCTCCAATATGAAAAATGCCACCATGTGGCGGGTTTTCACAGATCGCATCACATATGAAGAAATGAAGGGTTACTTGTCCATGTAAGATGGGAAATTGGGATCTTTTGCCATATACCTATCTCAACTGCAGACCATGTCACTTCATTGTTGATCAACAACTTTAGGTGCCCGGTTCCATGGGTGAACATGCATTGAGTGTTGCAATAACTGCTGTAGTATACAGACAACTGGTTTGGTTTCGTGTATGATTTATAATTCAACAACTCCCCCATACCTTAAGTACAGAAGCAAAGGAATTCAAGCAAAGCGTTGTTGATTTGAGATAAACCCACTGTTCATATGCAAATTTAGTAGGATGGCAAACCTTATTTGGACACCACTATATGCATCATGCTACGTCACGTATGTATGAACATAATAAAAATATGCATGCACACCCACACTTGACCAAACTTGACAAGGCAAGTTTAGCCACACACAATTATGTGGCAACATTTATGAAACAGGAAAACCCTTGGCTACCCACACAAAGTTTCCTCTTTTCATTACCATGATTACTTTTCCCAAAACAGTCACATTTCCCCAAAATGATGTTTTCCGAAAAGTGGCACTTTTCAACGATACAGGTTATTGACGTGAATTGGCTAGTCATGAATTAAATAAAATCATTTAATTTTTAATTTCAAATAAGGACCCGCTAAAGAAAGAAAAGACTTTCTTTTAATTGAAAATAAAGACAATTCAAATTAATTTTAAACAGCACTGGAGACATTTTGGTAACTTTCTTGCATAAGATTTTAAAAAGTGCCACTTTTTCTAAAAACATCATTTTGGGGAAATGTAAATGTTTTGGAAGAAGTAAACATGCTATTGAAAAAGAAAAAAAAATGCAATGGGTAGCCAAGCGTTTTTCTTTTGATAAACGTTCCGATTGTTGAACCAGTCGAATGGCTCCATATCTCGTCTATGGTGGATTCAGGATATTGTAACATGTCAGGAGGAATAATGAGCTATTTCATTTATGGACTCAAAGAAATTGATCGAGATATTACTTATTTATTTATAAGATTTTATGAATTTATTTATTGAAATGAAATAAAACTAATTGAAAATTTAAGTTCTCTTAAGGGGGGGGTATAGGTTGAAATGACCAAATGTTTGACAATGAATTTCACCACTTTCCCGGACTTCCACTAAGACATGTTATATACCAAAATGTCAAGCCTGACCCCTAGTTTTAAAAAACATGTTTTGTTTTGTTCGGGTTGCCATGGTAACCAAGCAGGGCCTCTGATTGGCTAAACAGCTCAACGAACAGAACTCAATAAATAAATGTCGCATAATTACCATATTTGGGGAATGGGTGCGTATGGACAATACGCACAAAACTATGAAGCCGGATTTTTTTCACGGTTGCCATGGTAACCGGGAAGCAGCCAATCAGGGTATTTTGCAGCGCCATTTAAAAACGCAAGGTCGTTTTAAAAAAAACTCTTCATAGTTTTGTAGGCCTCTGTATGCTTAACATGTGTGCCAATTTCCATGGTCACACGACTTTTTGTTTTTGAGTTACGTTTGTTACGGTTTCGCACGTTTGCGCGTTTCCTTGTTTTGAGATATCAAGCGAAACGTATACAAAAATATTAAAATTGCTTACAAAATTATAAATTGACATATGAGATGAAAATAATTGTTCATATATTGTAAAGCTTGAATTTAGACACATTTTGAGTCCATTTTGATGAAAATCGCATGTAAATTAGGATTTTTATCGCGATTTTAAAGATAAGGAGCTTAAATATAGCCGGGTGAGAAAAAATAAAGAAATACATAAGAAATGGCGTTGACTTAAAAATTTGATAAATAATTATGCGCAATGGATTAATTTAATATTATTACCAAAAAAATTATAGAAAATTACAATTGTTTAATTTATATATAATTTTAACTGAATTTGCTAAAAAACACAGGGTGAGCGTTTTCTACACACAAACGAATACAAAACGCCTCCGATTTTCGAAATTCCGTCAATTAAAGTGACCATAAAATCAGAACTGAATATCCGATTTGACTCAATTAAAAAGCATTTTAAAGCTAAGACTTTGCAGTTTTCCACTGTGCTCTTATCTCATTTTTTGTAAAGTAACTAAATTTTGAAATCCGGCCATCCTATACCCCCCCCTTAATGGTCCTTGCATGATACCCTAACCATTACATTTCAACAAACAAGATTGTATTATATGCTGAAAGTGGCCCAACCCGATTTCTAGACGACTTAGAGCTTGTTTCTACTGGGGAACTTAACGTTAATTACCGATAAACTTGCCCAGTAGAAACAGCCAGATACCATTATTTAACGGTAAGTTTTGTAACCGCAAAAACCTTCACGAACCAGGTTTGTTACCCGTAATTAAAGGGGCATTAAGAGATGTGGTAGAGGCACCGCCCTCAATTACAAAAGTATATGATAAAAACTGGGATTTGTATATTTTTACAATTGTATTACATGCATAAACTTGCACCTATAAGGATAAGAAAAATCAACCCTCTTTGTACAACAAAACGTTGATTCAAAAATGCTGGTAGAGCCGCAACCAGCATTTTACATGGTTAAGGGTGGTATTCCAACATATTTAAAACATTGTTTTAATCAAGTTTTGCTGGGTTTTTTTTAGTAGAATCAACAATAATGGCAATTTTTAATGTTCATCTTGAATTCTGAAGTAAATTAATTAAAATTAAAAAAAAATCAACATGACATTGTGTCCCTTTAACGGTAGGATCAATAAACTTCGCGAGTAGAAACAGGGGGATTAAATCTTACCGTTAACTTTGCAGTGCCCCAGTAGAAACACGCTCTTAGTAGATTGGTCATAAAATAAAATAAAATTCCTCTGGTAGTCAATACTTCACGTGTAACAGAGTGTACAAGATTTTGACATTGCATGATAAATTATATTGGGTTGAAAATGAATGAAACTGCAATTGTATATATATTTTGTTGTTACAGTCTGTATACAGATTTTCATTTACGCGGCTGGTTACATATTCCATGGACTTATCAGACAAGTCCATGCATATTCATTCTCATTTCAATTAGCCAAATCTGTTGAATACTTTGATAAATGCATTTCTTCATGTTATAAGGGTACTGAGTAATCGATTGTTACACTCGTATAACGACCAGAAAAGAAAAACAATACAACTCATCGTAAGGGGAGAGATCTACCATTACTCCTTTAATCTAAATTAACGTTAATTTTGTTTTCAATTTCGTTAATAAATTGAGCTTTGTGCATAATCATGATAATTGGCAAAAGTAAACATGATATCAGCCTTTATTTTCTTCAACTTGAAAATGTGAAGATAAATGTTTATATTTTTTATGCGCCAGGTATTGGTTATCTTGAACTTGGTCAATAAACAGGCGCGTGCCCAGGGGGGGGGGGGCTTTGGGGGCTCAAGCCCCCCGGGTCCCCAGAGGGTAAAAAAAAAAGAGGGAGAAAAGGGAGGGGAGAGGAGGAGGAGGGGAGGGGAGGGGAGGAGAGGAGAGGAGGAGGAGGAAGGGAGGGGGAGGAGGAGCCGGGGGCACTGACATTGTAAAAAAGGTATAGATATAATAAGGTAGGCCTATGTGCCGCGCTGAAGACCCCTTTTTCACCCTCTGCTGCTAGTTCTTATGACACCCCTTTTGAGCCTGCATCAGTTCTTAAGACTCCAATTTGATTGAAAATTCAAAAATCGCGAAATTTTGCGTTCCAAACCCAATTCTTCGAACATTTTGCGTTCTTAAGCCCAAACAAAATCCCAAATAGGCCAGTTCTCAAGACCTACTTTTTTGAAGAAAAAATCAGTTCCTAAGGACCCTATTTTTTGTCATAAAATCCACTCAGTTCAATTCTGTAGCCCCCTAATTGAGACCCTGGGTGGCACACCCCTACCCCAAAAAAGTTGAGTGCCCGGGAGGAGGAGGGGAGGGAAAAGGAGAGGCCGGGAGCTTTTACTAGTGTCTCTCACTTTTTCTCTACGTCTCTGAACCACCATGTGAGTGTTTTATAACGAAAGTAAATATTGATAGCAAGGAGAGTTTTAGGTCATCCAGGCAAGTTAAAACCCAACAACTCGGCCCTCTGAATCACCAGTGGCGTAACCAGGGAGACAGCCCCCCCACCCACATTTGCAAAAGAGTAAAAATAAAAAGGAAGAAAAGGAGGAAGGGTAACGAGCATAGACAGTGTAAGCGGGAAGTCCTCCCCCCCCCCATCATTGTCACGGTGGGGACGATGCCCCCCCCCCCCCAAAACAAAAAAAATCCATTTTTATTATTCCCCCCATCATTGTCACGGTGGGGACGATGCTCCCCCCCCCCAAAAAAACCATTTTTTTTGCGCGAATTAGTTTCAATATTTAACTATTCAACAGGTCAACAGGGGGGATGAAAGCTTGTTTAAGAGTCAAAATGTACCTCGATCGTGCCAAAAATAGGTGTAAAGTCGAAAAATTTCGCGCGCTTCGCGCGCATTTCTTGGCTCACAAAAGTCTTGTCGGTTCATTTTCATTTCTCGCCCCCACCCAATATGAATAACCTACACCTATACGCCATTGCTATTCAAGCTTAACAACATGCTTTCAGTATCGTTTTCTGGACCATTTTAGGGGGGAAAACTAGAAATTTTGGCGCGCTTCGCGAGAGTTAGATTCAATGTTTCTTTATTCAAGTTATAAAAAGATGGCTTAAGGAACGTTTATCTGGACCATTTAAGTTTTAAAAAAGTGACAGTTTGTACGCTCAGGAACGTTTTTCTGGAGCTTTTTAGTGTTAAAATAGCATTTTTTTTGCGCGCTTCGCGCGAATTGCTTTCAATGTTTATTCCAGCTTTATAACAACGTTGCAACATGTTTCAAGAACGTTTTCTGGACCATTTTAGTTAGTAAACTAGACATTATTGCTCGTTTCGAGCCAATTGGTTTCATTTTTTTATTATTATTCAAGCTTAAACAAAATGGCTTTATGAACGTTTTTCAGGACCATTTTAGTGTTAAAATAACCAGTTTTTGCACAAATTATTTTCACTGTTTTATTATTCAAGCTTAACAAGATAGTTTCAGGAACGGTTTTTTTAACCTTTCTTTTTACAATACCCATTTTTTTTTAAATGTTTTGTTATTCAATTTGAACAAGATGGCTTCAGAAACGTTTTCTGGACCTTTTTATTGTTAAAATAGACATTTTTTGGCGCGCTACGCGCGTATTAGTTTCACTGATTATTTATTATTCAAGCTTAACAAGATAGCTTCAGAAAAGTTTTTCTAAACCTTTATTTTTACAATAGCCAATTTTTTCGAGCTCCGCGGGAAATATTTTTTATTTTGTGTTATTCAATTTCATTATAGATGGCTTCATAAACGTTTTCTGAAACTTTTTAGTGTTAAAATAGACATTTTTTTCGCGCTACGCGCGTATTAGTTTCACTGATTATTTATTATTCAACATGGCTTCAGGAACGGTTTGTTAAACTCCCGGTTAAACCTTTCTTTTGACAATAGCCAATATTCCAAAAAATCCAATCCAAGCCAAAAATCCAATCCAAGCCAAAAATCCAATCCAAGGGGGCACATCCCCCTCAGACGCGTTACCGCGGATAGCGGTGCGAACCAATGAAATTTATTTTTAAGCCCCCCGGGTAAAAAAATCCTGCGCACGCCTATGATAAACTGGCATTGTTCAGACTATTTTCAATTGTGATAAAAAGATCGTATCGTGCAAATTGGCAAACTTCAACATTTACTATAATATTAAGTTTAAAATGTGATGAAAATAACCTTGACAACGTTTATGTGCAATATTATATTGAACTGTGTTATTAGCTGGCATGAGGCTGGCATATTACTTAGTTTAAGGCCACGCGTTTTGAACTCGCCACCCAAAAAAGGTGGCGTCGTTGCGCTTTTCCGAATCGTGTTCTGCTCAAATCACGACAACTCGGGAACGCAAAAAGATATTGCCATGGTTTTGGTCTCATTTGAAAGCTAAATAATTGCATTACATAACTTGTAAATATGAAGCATATGACTTCTTAAATGTGGTTGATTGAGTTGGGAACAGACGAGGTGGTGGAAGGTGGAGGGGGGGGGGGGGGGGTGGTACACATAAACTCTATGAGGGAAATGCGTGCCAGGCGGTGCGTTTAAACTTGAATCAATTCACTTCTGTAAGCTACAAACATGATTTTGGTCTCTTCTTTATAAAGGTTATTTAATAGTCTTTATGTCTGTGTTTTAACAGATTAGTCAACCTTATGTAACAACTATTAATTATGGATTAAGTCGCATGATCATCGGCTTTTTCCCTATTCGCTACACAGTAAAAGCAAATATTAACCCCAATTTATATAAATTACTCTAACGGAAAAAGTATTCAATCTATGATAGGAAAAGTATACATTTTTGGAAAGCTCTCAACAAGGGCAATTCAAAAATGCAGTTTAAATCAGTGTAGGGGGCATAGATAACAAAATATTAGTGTAAACTCTAAAAAATAAAAAATAAATTGGGGGCCCATTCATCAGCCGGTATGTTATTTTACCAATATAGTAACCCTTAACAATCATAGATTTGCTTGTTAGCAATGTCATGAGGAATTCAAAAATGCAAAGTTTATTATGTCATGGGTAGGTATAAGAATTACATGGATCTCAAATAAATTTAAGAATTCTTTTTAAAAAATTGAACATTGTGAATCATAACATGTTACCACTAGGTCCTATCCTTATTTCAATAGCTTAATTGGATTCCTCATGGAATTTCCTTTAAGAAAATGTATACTTTTTATGGGGTAGGGCAAGTAGTTATAGGGTGATATGCTAACTTGAAGTGCATTATGGCGTAAAATGTTAAAAATCGGATACGCAACGCAAAGGGTGGCGAGTTCAAAACGCATGGCCTTAAACAATTAAAAGGGAAAATATAACAAGAAAAACAAGTTAATGAATGTTATCTTTGAGAGAAGTATTGATTGAATTCTTGTCTATACTGTCTGAATCACTCAACATGAGCAAACGTGGATGGAAGTGTTCTTTGACTACCCGTTTACGTAATCGCTCATTTCTCCGTAATTACTTGAACCGAATCCAATGCGGTTTTCTTCAAATTATAGCCAACTAATTTGACTTTATTTTTTTCGTTTGAGTTGTTCTGGTCCAACACTTATTTAGGCAGTTACGATCACCTGAAGGTGCGGTGTAATTTGTTTTGAGACACCCTGTAGGCCTATATATAGTTGTATATGAAGGGTTTTTGCTAATACATATTGGCCGAGGGAGTGGAGGGGTTGTTGTCCAGCGCGGGACGGCACACACTGGGGAGGGCGCTGTGTGATGGAATCGAGATTGTGTGTATAGCTCGCGCCTGTCACGAGACTCTCTATGTATACTGATATAGTTAGGTTAGGGCGCTATATCACTTTCCCGCTAATTAGATGACACGATCACTTTGACCTGTTATCTTCCGAAATATACACAAAGCATGAAGAGGGCGGATCAGTCTAGAGGGGGATCAAGCTCCATAATTGATAAATGGTCTTCAGGTGTAAACATAGAGATAGGCCTAATGTATGCAAACTATTCACGGTGCACATACTAAAATCAGGAATATCATTGGAGAAGTGCAATGCAGAAAGTGGTGTATGGGTATGAATGCATAGTTGTAACTTATTGATATAAATAAATTGTGTTGAAATTGAATGAAATGTGTTAATCTGTAATAATTCGCCTCGCAAACAGGTAATTGTTATTACTCAACGAGCCCGTATTGTCACATCGCCAACTACCAGCAATGCTACGTAGGCCTACGGGTAACAAAATATGTTGTTGGGTCCGCCTCATGATCCCGCTCAAGAACCAGTGTTTGTTGTAGTGTCATATTTTTAAAGAATTAATTATTCTCAACCCTTAATGTAAATTTCGCTGAATATTGCTATAATGTCATCAATCCATTATATTTCGGTTCAACATAAAACCCGGACTAAAACTAACCTATAATTTTGGGTAGAATCTCTCTTGAAAGTAACAAATAATTTGTAGAGTTTTTAACTGTCTCGATGGCAACGCATACCACGCTTGTGATCGTAGCTTCAACATTGATAGATTGTAACGACAGTGTTGGCTTCCCTAATACACCCCTGCATTGCCGTCTTACGTCTATGCGTAAGTCAAGTGTACTAGTTATTTTAGTCTTGGCAATATTACCTACCTAACGTGTGAGCAAGTGAGTTAATGAAGCGCAATAGCAAACAAAGAATAACATAAGACTGGGGATACGATGCAATATTGCTTTATACGTGAGTTTATTTTCGGGCTTCAACCGTCTGGGCCAAATAAAAAAAGATCATGGTTTTCCTCGACACATCTCTCACATGATGAGTGGATGGGCAGAATTTTTTTCTTCTTCAAATGATCTCCAAATCTGGTTAATACCCAACCTAATAACTGTATAAAGCCTGAAGTTACATGTATAAGATGCTGAGAATAATTTATAACTTTTCCACGACGTGAAATATTGAATCAAAACTTTCAAAAGAAATAAAACCATATGGGTTTGCAAATTTGGCAAATCATGGTATACGATATTCTCCAGTAAAGTAACGTGAAACCAACTATTTTTTATTTTAAAAATCACGAGGTGGTAGTGTATAAGAGTTACAAAGTATAGGAGAGGAATATTTTAACACTTTCCACGCGGCAGTCGTCTGCAGACGACAGTTCCAAAAATTCACACAAAATTTCAAAAATTTCAAAATTATTACATTTCATCACCATATTTGGAACCACCATGAGAAATGCATTAAAATATGTATAAACATTTCTAGTTTTGGTTCAGTAATTAATGGGATACGACTTTGAAAGTTGAAGAAGGTTTCTGAAAAATCTGTTTTGGCAAATTGTAAAATGGTATTTACCCCCTTTTGCTTTGAGTCTCTTCATTTATTCTTTGGCCGTCTCTGATTGGTCAATCATAATCGAATGCAGCAATATTGGAGGATATGTGATGCATCACGTTCACGGCACACAAGGTATAGTCGGCCAATAAGGCAAACTCGTTTGTAAAATACGACTAAAATAGAAAGAATTCCATACTTTCTTGTTATAATAATTTAAAAAGTATAACTCTAATTTTCAAAACCTAGGTATCAGTGCATAGCTTGATTTATTCTTCTTCAGATATTGTCAAAATCTCATTCTTTTCAGAAGTAGACAAGTTGTAGTTCTATATCCCCCAAACTTCGATATTACCGCACAGTCGCTTATAAAGCTGTACTCATGGAACAGGCAAGATAGCGACGATGAGGGCGACAGAGAGTCTTAGTCTAAGACAAGCTGTATCTTTTAAGGGGGGACTAAAGGAAGTTTTTGATTTGATTTTTTGAATTTTGTGAGTGCTGTAACCATTGAACTATTAAAGGGGGAATTAGGGGTTGAGAGCACATTTTACCAAAACTAATTTTTCTCCAATATTAAAAGTACTGTTAATGTTAATTGGGTATGTAGGCCCTACTTACACCTTAAGTGTTGTAGGTTAAAACAATATCGGTTGCTCATGTGACCTGTTGCCATGGAAACGGCGGCCATCTTGGATCATTTTTTTTTACTACGAGGACACCTTGCGCGCAAGATATCTCAAAAACTATTTATCGTAGAGTATTGGGATAAAGAGCAAATGAAAGCTGATTGGTAAGGCTATAGAATGAACTATATAGAATGAATCTAAGCAATTTGACAGTATTAACTAGGGTAAGTACTTGATTTTGTGTTCACCAGAAACAATAATTTATTTATTTTACGGAGATGTAAACAAATATGTTCTCATAGGGTCAGAGTATCCATTCTAGTTCATTTTAAGCCGTTATCTTATTAAGAGTATTCTGGCCAAATTTGAAGGTCCTAGCGTATAGCCCCTTTAGTTTTCCAGATATCCTGCGCGCACGGTCGCAAAATGGTCGAAATTAGTTACGGAGATATCGTCAGCTAAAAGTCGGGTCATTAGTATACGAATAATTAATACTCATTAAAGATAATTAATCGTAATATTTTGTATTAAATTAACTTAATTTGATTTAAAAATGAAGTTTTCACTTATTTAAAGGGGCACTAATATGAGATGTGTTGGAGGCTGCGCCCTCAATTATGATAAAAACGGGGATTAGTATATTTTTATAATCGTATTACATGTATGAACTTACACCTATAAGGATTAATAAAAATCAGCCCTCTTTGTACAAGAAAACGTCGATTCAAAAATGCTCGTACAGCCGGGACGAGCATTACGTCCGGCAGTATCCCCCTGCGGTACGCGTGATACATAACGCGAACCATATTTGCATAGAGGGCGTTTTTCAATAAATAGCGATGATCAGACTGGCGATGATATTGTTTTAATCAAGTTTTGCTGTGTTTTTGTTAGTAGAAACAACAATAATGGCAATTTTGAATTCTGAAGTAAATAAACATTTAAAATTTTCAACACCACTCATGTCCCTTTAAGGCATCTTAGAACACTAAGCATTAATTATTGGAGTAATCAAATAAAATATGACATTTTTGACCAGAAATGAGATACAAAAAACAATAGAATACATAAGAATTAAATACAAGGAGAGTTGCATGTCTTCTTTCGTCACGTAGAGTGCTCAATCCTTTCGGAGAGCAATAATATACGGGGAAGAAGAATACAAATAAATTTACTCCATATTTATTTCACAACAGTCTGTTTCGCCCAATACATGCGTTAATATACGAAATTTTCGACTTCGCGATGGACTTGGACGCGCAAAATTTATCATAACTTTGCAGAGGAATATCCGACTTTGTTCATTTTTGAAGCAAATGAAAGCTAATTCTCTGGGCTGTGATTTAAAGCCAAAAAAACACCTCTCAAACCCTAATTCTCCCTTAATCAAATGCATATAAAATTATACATTTTTGGAAAGGAAATGGATCAGAGAATCCAAATTTGGCGTCAATTTTGAAATTTTGACCAAAGAGTGCAAAAAAATTGAAAAAATGGAAACTTTTTTGTTTGGCACTTTTTAGGCAAAATTTCCAAAAATATTAGATTAGGTTAAAAAAATTAATCTTCCCAAAGTTATTGTCTTTCCATCATCATCAATCGATTTGGGCATTTTTTACTCAAAATTATTTTTGTTAGCCTTTGTTCAAAAAGGTGATTTATTTTGTGATTTCCTCAATAAATCAACATTTTTGGTCAAAATTGATGCCAAATTGGATTCTCAGATCCATTTCCTTCCAAAAATGTATAATTGTAGATACATTTGAGACATAGTTCAATAATTACAGCACTCACAAAATTCAACAAGAGAAAATCCTTAAGTCCCCCTTTAAAGGAGATAAGTCGTATTTCTATAAAATAACTCAGTATAAGAAGACATTTGGCAGACTCTGATTGGTCAATTGCCACACGGAATAATTTTGCAATACTGCAGTGATCATGCAGAATTGGTGCTAGACTACATCCCCCAGTCTTAAATATTACTGCACGGCCGCTAAAGCTGCAAGATAGCGACGTAAGAGGGCGACTGAGAGTTACAGTCTAAATTGGTGCACCACCGGTGGGCGACAAACTCTTGTGGTGGAGATCTATTCAAAATATCTTTGAGAGTCAGACGATCGAGTACTGGACTAGCAGTCTTCTTGCATTATATAGCGTAAAACCATAGTGCATTGATAGTTAAATATCGCCAACATTTTACTGTAAAGAGAAACAAATCTATCTACAATATTTTCTTCATCCGCATCTTTACTGCACTTTCAGTCACGGTAACTGCAATGGTGTTACAACATTAGTGCAGCAGTTTGTCACCAACCATTTACTTCTAAGAGACACAAATTTTTCTACAATTTTCTTCATTATCTTTGCTGCAATTCCAGTCACGGTAAGTACAATGTTATTATATATATATATTTATCAGTTAGACCTATAGCTACAATCATCATCAAAACTGTTGGGACACTTCCTGCATGTCCTGTGAAAACGGTGGTCCCTACCCCTAAACGCAATATTGGTTTATATAAAAGCATCGTCCAGCGACGGGCTGTGTTATACATGTATATATAAGCCCCAACATTGTGGTGTTTTTGTGTTGTTGTTTTTTTTTGGGGGGGGGGGGGGTGCCAGCTTTACATAAACTAGTTTTGACTATCATACTTTCAGCTGACCAGTTTTTTACTCATTTTGGAAGATATTTCATGCGCACGTGTATAGTGTCCCAACAGGTTTTGATTAAAGCATTGAAAAAATAATGTACTAGATTCATAAGTCCTTGTAACTCCATTAAAAATGTTTCAAATTATCTCATATTTGGCAATATTAGAGAGCGATAATGTACGATTAGTATCGTTTATTAAAAAAATTAATGGGTTAGTAATGTCTTCAATTTAAAGGGGCATTGTCTGAATTACGCACCTAAATTGTACTTTTGATAAAGACTTCTTTATAAGATATAGGTAAAACCAATAATGTCATTAAGTAAACTAATGAATTTGTTATAACAAACTTTCAACGTTTATATCACTGTAGTCTGATGGGCCGGATTGGGGTGTGTGGTGAAGGGGTAGGGTGGGGGAGAGTGTTGTTGGGGGGGGGGGGGGGGGGGAGTTACCGTTTATTTCGAATTAAAATACTCTTAATTGAAGCATGTTAATTGAGACGCCATAATAATTAAGATCTGTATCCGTATTTTGTATAAAGGTAGATGTCAACAAACACAAAATACCCATTTAACAACATAATACATTACCTATAGACCGCATGTTATATTATACATACTAGCGGGCATCCGCGCTTCGCGCGGACCGGCTAGAAGATTTCACGGGGAGGTAAGTAAACAAAGCGTAAGAAAATTTGATACAATATCAAGAACTTGTCTTACATGTATACATAATACAGACGGGCCCTAAATAATCCGAATATCGCAGGTGCTTTTGATAATACAGATACCACTTGTGCCTTTACTAATCCAGACACTCTATAATAATCATGATAATATACTACACGTTCCGTTTGTCCAGATGCCCATGTGTCCTTATATCCAGATTATCAATAAGGGAAGTGCGGGGAGGAGGAGGTGGCTTTAGGGTATGATGGGGCAATACCGCACGTTCCGTTTATCCAGATACCCATGTGGCCTTAGTAAGGCCGCCTTACTATATCCATATTATCAAGTAAGGGAAGTGCGGGGAAAGGGGGCTTAGACCTAAGGGTATGATGTGACAATCCCGTAATTTACGTGCTATAAGCCGCACGGCGAATAAGCCGCAGCACCTCAAATTAAGATTCGGACCTCATCATAGTATACAGTAAGCGGCGAGTAAGCCGCACCGCTGTATAAGTCGCACACAGAAAATGAAAGGGGTGTGTGGGATGGGTGTGTGTGGGGGGTTGGGGGGGGGGGGGTCGACCCTGATCTACCAGCCCATAGCTTCATGACCAGCCATGGGGTTACAACTGCATGAATGACTCCATCAAATGTATTTTCCCTCAGTCACTTCATTCACTCTAATACATGTTATCCTGGATAAGGTTTGCGCCTTGCTCCCAGTTTCTTGGTCTTGGCTTTATGATTAATGTTTTGTTTGTGTCTTGCTCTCGTTACATTTTATTGTACTGTACGGTATGCACCGCGGAGCAACCGTACGGACTGCCTGCTTTCACTGCATGCTCCGTTTACAATGTACAGTTCGCGCCACAAACGCGTACACACCTTGTCTGCGTCATTACGTGTAATAGAATTTCATCATTTCGGATTTTCACATGTGATCCTTTCTGCGCATGTCTAAAAACGGGAACAAACGGGCATTGAACTATCTAATTAGCTCGTGTATTAGAGGCACAATAACCACGCTTTTTCAGTTGAAGAGGGACGCGAGTGTAAAATTATATTGAACTATCTAATAAAGCCATGTTCCGAAAATTAGTATATAGATTATACCGGTCCATACGTATATCCGGGAAAATGAAATCAAATTTAGAATGAAAAGTTACAAACATTTCTAAAATGAAATACAAAACAAAACAAACTAAAACAAAACCATAAAAACACGAAAACCCTATCGGGATTCGAACCAGCAACCTACGTATTCTAAGACAGGAAACATCAAAAATGAGCACATTGATGGTGTTGTGTATGCGACTGACTAGACTTTAAGGTCCGTATGCACAAAAGAGTTAGACCGGGTCTAAAGTTAGACCTGGTCTACATGGTCTAAGTGGATTTTAGTTTTTGTGAAAGCACACCTTTAATTACATTTCCTTCTCAAATAAGCTAACAAATTGTAAAGATTTGGATGCAAAGTTCAAAAATAGCACAAAATATCTCATGAAAATGCAGAGGAAAACAGATTGTGAGGCATGAGTAAATTTCACTTAGACAGGGTCTAACGTTAGACTTTTGTGCATACGGACCTATGCCATGCATGCGTATATTATCTTTTATAAAGGGACCTCAGAAAAAGCCGGAGAAAAGGGGTTACATTTTAGTTAAAAAGGTGCAAGAGTTTCACAATTCTATTAAATGTTGTATCATTAAACATGTTGAGTAATGGAAACTCACTATTTCCGACACATTGGTCCAAAATGTAAACCAAAATATGTGCAACTTTAAGAAAAGTGTGAAGAGCCGGAATAAAGAGTTAATCCTTAAAAAACCTTTTTGTTCATTTAAGACATTATGGAATGTATCTACAATATTTTTTATTATCATCTTTGCTGCACTTTCAGTCACGGGATCGGTATAACTACAACGGTGGTACAACGTTTAATGCCTCAGTTTCAGTGTCACCAACAATTTACTGCTACGAGACACAAATCTGTCTACAATTGTCTTCATTATTTTTGCTGCAATTCCAGTCACGGTAAGTACAATGTAATTATATTTATCAGTTATACAGGGTGAGTCAAAATATTCTGGTCCCTGTGCATGTTCATTGATTTTTTAAACCAATTTAAAAACAGAAATTAAGAGATTTAATAGGATGCATACAATGTACATATTGCAAGCTATCATAGCCTATCATTCAAATCGATCATTCCTAACGGAAAATGTTTGCACTTATTTCACCAAAAGTAAAAAGTGAGCTAAGAGTTAATCATTGAAAGTACTTTCTGTTCTTTTAAGTCATTATGACATTTATCTTCAATAATTTCTTTATCATCTTTGCTGCACTTTCAGTCACGGTATCGGTATAACTACACTGGTGATACAACGTTAGTGCCTCCGTTTCAGTGTCACCAACAATACTGCTACGAGACACAGATCTGTCTACAATTGTCTTCATTATCTTTGCTGCAATTCCAGTCACGGTAAGTACAATGTAATTATAGTTATCAGTTATACAGGGTGAGTCAAAATATTCTGGTCCCTGTGCGTGTTCATTGATTTTTTTAACAAATAGGATGCAGTCAATGTACATATTGCAAGCTATCATAGCCTATCATTCAAATCGATCATTCAAATCGATCATTCCTAACGGAAAATATTTGCATTTATTTCCCCAAAAGTAAAAAGTGAGCTAAGAGTTAATCCTTGAAAGTACTTTCTGTTCTTTTAAGTCATTATGAAATTTATCTTCAATATTTTCTTGATCATCTTTACTGCACTTTCAGTCACGGTATCGGTATAACTACAACGGTGGTACAACGTTTAATGCCTCAGTTTCAGTGTCACCAACAATTTACTGCTACGAAACACAAATCTGTCTACAATTGTCTTCATTATCGTTGCTGCAATTCCAGTCACGGTAAGTACAATGTAATTATATTTATCAGTTATACAGGGTGAGTCAAAATATTCTGGTCCCTGTGCGTGTTCATTGATTTTTTAAACCAATTTAAAAAACATAAATTAAGAGATTTAATAGGATGCATACAATGTATGATTGCAAGCTATCATAGCCTATCATTCAAATCGATCATTCCTAACGGAAAATATTTGCATTTATTTCCCCAAAAGTAAAAAGTGAGCTAAGAGTTAATCCTTGAAAGTACTTTCTGATCTTTTAAGTCATTATGACATTTATCTTCAATATTTTCTTTTTCATCTTTACTGCACATTCAGTCACGGTATCGGTATAACTGCAGTGGTGGTACAACGTAGTGCCTCAGTTTCAGTGTCACCAACAATTTACTGCTACGAGACACAAGCTATAGGGAACAGGGGGGTTGTGTACATTTGTTTAAACTATAAAGATGGTGGTGATTGGAGTGATTTTAGAGGCTATTTTGGAGTGTAAATGCCTTTTTTTTCTATGTTCGCGCATATTTTCTTAAAACCTATCGACTTCAAAAACTTTTACAATGAGACGACTTCAAATCGACGACATGGTGGAAAAACATATAATCATCAACGGTCGAGACATTAGAGCCACAGGGTGTTTAATGTTACAAAATCCAATTTCATGATTTAAAAATGTGATTTATTGCATGCTTTTCACCTCATCTCTGCTTTGCACAATGCTCACAAAAGTAGAACGTTTCACTGGATTATACGTTTCTGCTCAGAATGTTCTAACTTGTTCGGGTTATAAAGACTCACAGAAACCACCCAAAATGTATAAAATATGAAATTTCCAACTCGCTACGCTCGCCATTACTAATTTCACACAATAAAAAGAAGGGGCATCATAAAATTATTGGCCGTTCAGATAGGGCACAAACAAAATTTGCCAACGTATCCATGGACAAAATTCCAAAGGTAAAGACAGCCCCTTAAGTATGTGACAAGTTGATTTTTTTCGGGGAGGGGGGGGGGTGTCAAAAGCTACTGGTTAGCAGGGGGGTCATGTAATTTTCAGTTTCAGCTGTAGGGGGGGGGGGGTAGGTAAGTTTAACATACGAGTCACGAATTTGTCCCCCCCCCTCCACCATAAATAATGAACGGTCCCTAAGAGTTAATCATTGAAAGTACTTTCTGTTCTTTTAAGTCATTATGACATTTATCTACAATATTTTCTTGATCATCTTTGCTGCACTTTCAGTCACAGTATCGGTATAACTACGACGGTGGTACAACGTTAGTGCCTCAGTTTCAGTGTCACCAACAATTTACTGCTACGAGACACAAATCAGTCTACAATTTTCTTCATTATCTTTGCTGCAATTCCACTCACGGTAAGTACAATGTAATTATTTTTTTATCAGTTATACAGGGTAAGTCAAAATATTCTGGTCCCTGTGCGTGTTCATTGATTTTTTAAACCAATTGAAAGACAGAAATTAATAGATTTAATAGGATGCATACAATGTACATATTGCAAGCTATCATAGCCTATCATTCAAATCGATCATTCCTAACGGAAACTATTTGCATTTATTTCCCCAAAAGTAAAAAGTGAGCTAAGAGTTAATCCTTGAAAGTACTTTCTGATATTTTAAGTCATTATAACATTTATCTTCAATATTTTCTTTATCATCTTTGCTGCGCTTTCAGTCACGGGATCGGTATAACTACACTGGTGGTACAACGTTAGTGCCTCAGTTTCAGTGTCACCAACAATTTACTGCTACGAGACACAGATCTGTCTACAATTGTCTTCATTATCTTTGCTGCAATTCCAGTCACGGTAAGTACAAATGTTATTATTATCTATCTATTAGTTATACAGGGTGAGTCAAAATATTCAGGTCCCGATGCGTGCTCATGAAAATGAACCGACAAGATTTGTCTGATTAAAGAAATGCGCGCGTAGCGTATATTTTTGGCACGATTGAGCTCTAAACAAGCTTGTACCATAGAATATTTCATTTTGAGGACTCATATGCGCGGGTCGCCCCCCCCCCCCCCCCCCCCCCCCCCCCCCCCCCCCCCCCCCCCCCCCTCTGGCTACGCCACTGCCATCAATAATAATTATAAAATATAAGTAATGCAGATTTGGCAAATAAATATTGGGTACAGAAATCTTGCAATATAATGCAAAATAAGTGTCTATCAAGCACAATGTACACATCTAATTTGTTAATGATAAAACCGATAAATTTAGTGAAAGTTTTCACCATTTAAAACCTTGTGTCTTTTACCTTTGATGGTATAATCGGAAGATACATGTACAGGTCAAAATGAGAATCAGGTTATTTCTAATTAACAGTGTGCTAAATAGCGCCCTCACTAATTCAGACGGTCTAAGGGTATTGTACCCGGTGAGGCATACGTTTTCTCGATCCCATATCACACAGCCCCCTCCTGATTGTGGGCCATCCCCCCGGCATACGAACTCGCGGACTCCAACTACCAAATCTGCCTAAACTCACACCAACTTCCTTCGTACTTCCAACCTTTCGGCTCCGGACCTTCATACAACTTAAGCCTATCCACATGGAGAGAACTTTGGGCTTACTCCTCTCAGTCTTCTGGATCCTACACGTCACGTCCGACAATTCAGTAACGATCAGGTATGGGCCTTCCCACGGGAGCATCAATTTCTTTGATACTCTTGGTCTTCTCTGAAAATTGTGTAACCACATGAACTTCCCCTGCTGAAATTGAAATACTGACTTGCATGCCGAACGGTCGTAGTTCCGCTTCTGTCGTCGCTGACTCAATTCAAGCGCATGCCTTACATGCTCATGTACGTATGTCAAGTATATTGTCTCGCAGCTCATCTGAATACCAAGTATTACATTTCTGCTCATGCGACACTGCTTCAAAACTAAATCCACTGGCATGGTAGTCTCGCGTCCCAACATCATTGTATTCGGAGTCTGACCTGTCGACGCTTTCACGAAATTTCGACCTTGGTCGCTGTGTAACACTGCTTCGGTACGCCATTCCAACATATGGTAGATATTCAGACTAGTCCTTCTGATGTTGATGGGGTTGCATCATTAGAGAGACTGCATTAACTATTGTACGGTTATATCGCTCCGTGAGGCCATCTGACCTAGGATTCAATGGAGTGGTTCTTGTCTTCTTTCCCGTCTTCTTTATACCCAATACAATATCTTACACATCTCGCGAAAAACATGCGACTCGAAATTTCGACCTTGGTCGCTGTGTAACTCTACCGGTACACCAAATCTGCAACTTACTTTTTCACTACAGCTTCTGCTTGCTGATCCTTTTGAATGTGTCGTCATCCGCTTTCTAAAATAATCTCCCACGACTAGAACATACACATTCCCCTCATGTGTTTCGGTCATCGGACCCAAGACATCAATTGCAGTTTGTTGCATAGGTGCTCCAACCCTGTATTGTTGAAGTGGGACACATCGCTTCTTCGGTGGGTTCTTCTTCCTGGCACATAACACACACTTTCGAACATAAGTTGCCACATCTGCACTCATTCCAACCCAATACAATCTTTCACGGACTTAGCTTTCGGCAGGGTCTTCCCAAGTCGTAATTGGGCAGTAGACTGGATCCTCCTGTCTTCCCGATTTTCCACACGGCCCCTGCGAGGGTGCTCAAATGTGAAGACTGGAAAAAATACAGTTCTAAAAGTGAGCGCTGATAAATTCGTGAAAAAATGAGCTTATTCACGCACCATCACGCCACAGAGCGCCGGTAGTTTCACGCGGCGTTGTACATCGCGTGACGCGATAGGGCGCACGTTTGCCTCCCGCTGGACGCAGCGTGACGATCGTTCGACGCACTGCCTTTGAATTGGACCAATCGGATGCTATTTCTGTTGTTGCTGTGTACAAATGCGCATGCTCGGTATGCAAAATACTCGTGGAATTCCACGAGTAGATGCACACTTTTTGGGCGTACAATTTTCCCAGTCCCTGTATTTGGTCCGCCATTTTTAAAGATGGCGGCCATATAGAGGGACGCGGGGACCCAGTCTAATTGGGCAGCTGTCTTCGAAGCATGTAGCTGGTCTAATATTCTTACAATAAGTTCTCTCGGTAGTGCCGTTAGCCATTTCACAACTTTTCCATCGTCAATCGACCACACTGACGACAAGGATGTCGCGATAACCCATCAGCGTTCTGATGTTTCTTGCCGGGCCGGTATTCTATGTCTTGATCAAAGCTTGGCAACACTTCTAGCCACCTCGCAAGCTGACCCTCAGGGTTCTTAAAACTAAATAGCCCCCGTTGGGATCCGTGGTCAGTCCTGACTTTAACCCGACTACCACCAACGTAATGATTGTACTAAGTTTCTAGGAACACTATACGATCGCCAGCAATTTTCTCCGAGTTACACTATAATTACGTTCCGCCTTTGACAGTGACTTGCTACCATATGCTACAACCTTTTCTTCGCCATCTTGTACCTGTGATAGCACACACCCAATAGCAAAGTTGCTCGCATCAGTATCCAACACAAACTATCCTTCGGCTCGAGGGTAAGCCAATATTGGGGCACTAATGAACGATCTTCTTCTTGCTGTTGACAAAAGGGAGGACGCTGTACTAGTATTACTTGATCTCAGTGCCGCGTTTGACACCATAGACCACACAATCCTTCTCAGACGTCTCAATCACAATTATGGCATTACCGGAACTTCACTTTCGTGGTTCGAATCATACATGCGCGGACGCAAGCAAGCTGTCAAGATCGGTGACACTCTATCAACATTCCATGAACTCACCTGCGGTGTTCCTCAAGGTTCGGTCTTTGGTCCACAAATTTTCACGATGTATACTGCTCCAATTGAGAACACTGTTAGAGCTCATCAAGTCGAAGGAATGTTTTACGCAGACGACAGCCAGCTGTATACCTCTTTCACTGCAGCAAGTAGGAGTGAAAATCTTGCAAAACTCGAGGACTGTGTTAGAGACATCAAGAAATGGACATTCGAAAATAAACTCTCCCTAAACGATGACAAGACTGAGGTGATCCACATACGCTCACGCTACGTCGAGTCCGATTCTATCAGTGACTTAAAAATTGGTACATGTAATGTTCCAATCGCCCGGCAAGCAAAAGACCTCGGTGTTATTGTGGACACGAACCTTACCATGTCTTCGCATGTTAATCAGATCTGCAAGAAAGCATGTTATGCCATCAGGAACATCGGCAGGATCAGGAAATATCTGGACAGAAAGAGCGCTGAAAAGCTTGTGCATGCTTTTGTTTCTTCGCAACTTGACTGTGGAAACAGCTTGTTGTTTGGCCTTCCCGAATTCCAATTAGCGAAGCTGCAACGTCTCCAAAATTCAGCTGCACGCATGGTCACTCTTACTAAGCGGCGTGAACACATTTCCCCGATCCTTCGAGACCTGCATTGGTTGCCTGTTAAAAGTAGGATCCTGTATAAACGCTTGCTGATAACCTACAAGGCATTAAATGGTCTAGCTCCATCTTACATCCGGGATCTTGTTGTCATTAAAGATCCCGTTCGCTGTCTGAGATCAAGCGCAGCTCTTCAACTTCACCGTCAATCTGTGAACACTGTGACATACGGACAACGCTCATTCACATATGCTGCTCCAGAACTTTGGAATAAGTTACCATCACGCATAAGAAATGCTTCAACACTCGCAATTTTCAAAAAACAACTCAAAACTCATCTATTCGCCATTGCTTGAACTCATTTTCTGATTTTATCTACATTTTGTTGTATTTTAATGTGTGTGTTCTTATAATATTGTATGTATTTTAAGGTTTTAATTGGTGTAATTTTAGGTGTTTTTAAAGTTCTTACATAATGTGTGTACAGCGTACTGGGACTCCCCCGTGTAGTGCGCTATATAAATGTGTTTTATTATTTTTATTATTATTAATCAGCGTTTGCTTCAGCTCTTCAAATGCCTTTGTACATTCTCCCGTCCACAAAAACTTGGTGTTCTTCTCTGTCAATTTATTCAGCGGCGCAGCAACATTTGCAAACCCTTTAATGAATCTTCTATAATCATGATAATATGAAGCCAGTCCAAGGAAACTGCGCACTTGCGTCTGCGTCACTGGTACTGGCCAATCTTTGACAGCCTCAATCTTTGCTGGGTCAGTATGAATGCCTTCTCTTGAAACAACATGGCCGAGGTATGCCACCTCCTTCTGAAAAAGGTGGCACTTCGAGGGCTTCAACTTCAGACCAGCACCTCGAAATATGTCTAGCACGGTAGTCAATCGCTCTATTGACTTTGCTATCGTTTGTCCAAAATACAATGACGTCGTCCAGATAAACTATCACCGTCTCCCATCGCAACCCGGAAAGAACGTTGTCCATCAAGCGCTCAAAAGTAGATGGAGCGTTGCATAGACCAAATGGTAACACGTTCCATGCATACAATCCACTAATAGTCACAAAAGCCGACTTGTCGCGTGCTTCGTCTCCCATTTCCACCTGCCAGCACCCAGAAGCCATGTCCAAAGTCGAAAATAATTTCGCACCACCAAGGGCATCTAGAGAATCGTCAACCCTCGGCAACGGATAGGCGTCTTTAACGGTAACATCATTCAGCTTGCGATAGCCAAGACAAAGGCGTTTTGATCCATCCTTCTAATATTGACAAGAACCACTGGACTCGCCCAAGGACTATAGGAAGGTTGTATCAAACCTCTAGTAATTCATCAACTTGTCTTTGAACTTCTGCTCTCTGTGCAAGTGATGACCGTCTTAATGACTGTCGAATTGGCCGTGCATTATCGGTGTCTATCGTATGCTTGACCAGCTTCGTTCTCCCGATATCAAACTCTCCTGTAGAAAACACGTCGGCATACTTCATCAACATGTCCACGACCATATTCCTTTCACCATCATCTAACTCGCCCGTACACTTATTCAGCAAATCTTGCACATGTTCCGGAACCTTCTTGGGGCATGCACCATTGGGTGGATCCTCCTTCGTTGACACGGTCCTAGCCATCTCTATGTCTTTCTCTTCCACTAAGATCAACCTCGCCAACATAGTCCCTTGTTTCACGACCTTCTCTTCTGGCGTCAGATTAATGATTCTTACTGGTACAGTACCGATATTAGTCTTTACCACGGACCTAGCAAGCAGCATGCCATTCTAAATGAATGGACCCTTATCCACCGGATCAACTAGGCCTACGCAGCCATTTTTCATGACTTGTCTGTCGTACCCATCCAAACAATTTGAGACAATTTTTTATTAAAATCTGAACATTTTGAGAATTTGACCCATGTACAAAGAATATGAGTAAAATTTTGACTTTTGATCTATTTTGCCCTACATCTTGGAAAATAAATATTGGGTGGCTATACAACCATTGGATTTGTTCCTCCTTATGATCTCAGGAAGAGTTTGATATGCATAACAACATAATGTGAGACATTTTGCAATTTGACCCCTATATGACCTTTGATCTTTGATCTTTGATCGATAGCGGCCCCTGTACAGAATGTGGCCCGGCAGCAATGCAGTGTATTGACTCTTGGCGCCCAACTAACATAATCAGTCCATCAAACCTTTTGTCCCTTTTCAGCTGAATAAACTCTTTGGGTTCCTGGACGATTGGTATTAGTAACATCATTTGTTGATGAAATAGATAAGATTTATAACTTGATAAGAGAAAATGACCTAGGTCCTTTGTTGGTTAAATCATTGAATTGTGGGTATTCAAATGGTCAAATGTCGGTTTCTCAAAAGCAAGCTATAATAACTTTAATTCCCAAACCTGGCAAAAATCAAAAATTGATAAAAAATTGGCGTCCCATATCTTTGCTGACATAGATTATAAAATAGGTACAAAAAGTATTTCCAAAAGGATCGAACACATTTTACCCAGTATTATTGGTGAAGACCAAACAGCGTTTGTAAAAGGTCGATATATTGGTGAAAATATTCGTTTAGTTGAAGATGTCATAGAATATTCAAACAAAACAAAACATCCAGGTATGTTATTATTAGCTGACTTAGAGAAGGCATTCGATTCCGTGGAGTGGAATTTTATGTATGCAACTTTAAAGAAATTCTATTTTGGTCCGAGCCTAATATCTTGGATAAAATGTTTCCATAGTAATCTAACGAGTTGTGTAATTAATAAGGGATTTTTTCCTCTGGTTGGTTTAATTTAACACGAGGTGTACGTCAGGGTTGCCCTTTATCAACAGTATTATTTGTTTGTGTAATAGAAGTTTTAGCATTAGCAACACGAAAAAGTAAATAAATTTTAGGTATTACCTTGCCAAGTGGTAAAGAACTAAAATGTTCCTTTTTTGCGGATGATGCTACTTTTTTCTGGCCGATGACAAATCTGTAGGTCACCTAATTGAGCTTATGAACCAATTTGGAAGGCTGTCCGGACTAAATGTAAATATGGAAAAAACTGAGCTTTTGAATTTGGGTAAAAATAAAAATGACAACATTCCTATTGCAAATATTAGACCATCCAGAGGACCAGTTAAAATCCTAGGAATATTTATTGGTCATGATCAGAACGAATGTTATAATTGTAATGTACATCCAAGAATGTCAAGACTCAAAGATAAATTGGCGTAGTCGGGATATAACACTCAGGGGGAAAGTATTACCTATTAAAAGCCTTGGCATTTCTCAAATGACGTATGTAATGTCAATGCTTTCTGTTAAAAATGAAACCTTATCTGCTTTAAACAAAATTCTATATAACTTTATATGGAGTGGCAAACCAGATAAAATCAAACGTTCGGTCATGATTGCAGCAACAGATAAAGGTGGAGTTGATAAGATAGATGTTTATAATACAGCTATAGCTTTAAAAGTAATGTGGTTAAAGCGTTTCCTCAGCGAAAAAAAATGCTACGTGGAAAGATATACCAAATTATTATTTTGATAAGTTGGGAGGTCTTGAATATATATTGCAAACAAATATGAATGAAGATTCATTTCCGAAATATTTTCCTAAGTTCTCCTATAAAGATATTATTCTAGGTTGGCAGAAGTTAAACGATTGCGATCAAAAAGATCTACAGCTTGATGAGATCTATAACATGCCACTTTGGAATAATGCATTGTTAACTAATCCAGTAAATACTGTATTTCATACAACAGCATTTAAAGCTGGTATCGAAAGATTTAAACATATAATAGACGAGAAAGGTTCTTTCTTATCTTATTCAAAATTATGCTGTATGTATGGAAACTGTATTGACTTCGTATCGTATTATGGTATCATAAAAAGCTTTCCATATAAATGGAAAATTATATTAAACAAAGCATCTAAATATGATATAAATAATGTTAAAGGTAAAGATATTATTACAAAACCAAATATTAGTAGGTTAACATCCCGTGGTATACGAAACATCTTTAATCTGAAAAAAATGACAATACCATCAAGTCAGATATATTACGAGCGTCTACTGAAACTCCCACTTGAAATCAATTGGAGAAATATTTGGTCTCTTCCTTTCAAAGTAACGATTGAGGAAAAAAATGAGATATTTCCAGTTTAAGCTGCTTCATCGTATTATTCCGAGTAATTCTTTTCTAAAGACTGTAAAAATTATCGATGATAAGAAATGCCATTTATGCCTAGAGAAAGAAACTATTGAACATATGTTTTGGCTATGCCCTATAATAAATAGTTTTTGGAAAAATGTCGCATTATGGATAAATTATACACTGAAAATCAAAATACAAGTTGATTGTAAGGATGTCTTTTTAGGTTTTTCGAACCACTCAAAATATGTAGTGATTAATTATGTGTTATACTGTACTAAGTATCATTTGTTTCAAAATAGGTCTATCTAAAGTAAACCTGATATTGAGATATTAAAAAGTATCATTGACTCAAAGATCAAAGATGAAAAAAGCTATTTCTACAAAACAAATCAAGTGAGCAATTTTGAAAACAAATGGAAAGGATTTATTTAATGATGAAATTGTACTTCTAAATATTAATATATAGATGAGGTGACCGTTGTTTACATCAGTAGTGTTTACAAATTGATTAGCGCCTGGTCTAAAGACATGCTAGAGGTACTATATAGTCCATGACTACTGCATACATTACTATATGAAAGCAAAATACACATCACTGAGCGCCAATTTTAAAAGCACATGCCCTTATGGTGCGCACGCAAACCGCCGGGCAACCAGATTTAGTACCTGGTCTCTCATTGTGCTTAGGGATGCATACCATGACTACTGCACTATTACACCGTAAGCATGGTAAGTAATGATCAATCAAGTGTGAATTAAAGCACCGTTCCCTGTAGGTGCGCACGCAAACTGCCGGGCACTACGTCACCGGTCACACCATCTATAAGATAATATGATTGTACATTGAAAGTGCTCAAGTTAAAGTGTATACATGTATCATTCTAAACAAGTGATGTAAGAAACTATCTCTGTCCCACTTGTCTTGTCTTGTCTTGTCTTGTCTTGTCTTGTCTTGTCTTGTCTTGTCTTGTCTTGTCTTGTCTTGTCTTGTCTTGTCTCTTGTCGTGTCGTTGTAGGTCATGTTGTGGCGGGTCATGTCGTAGCATGTCATGTCGTGGCGTGTCATGTCGTGGCGTGTCATGTCGTGGCATGTCATGTCGCGGCATGTCGTGTCGTGTTGTGTCGTGTCGTGTCATGTCATGTCATGTCAGGTCATGATGTTGCATGTCGTGTCATGTCATGTCATGTCATGTCATGTAGTGCCATGCCGTGCCATGCCGTGTCGTGTCGTGTTGTGTCGTGTCGGGTCATGTCATGTATTGTCTTGTTTTGTCTTGCTTTTTTTTTCAATGGTTAAATGTACATCGTCTTTAGTGTTAATATAAATTTGTAATATATCATTATAGGTATCTTTTAAGTTAGCTGTATTTTGATGTAATATGTTGCAAACCAAAGAATTTAAGAAAAAAAGAAGAAAAAAAGAGAAAATGACAATTTCCGTTTCCCTTCTCTAAAATTCCTCATACAGTTGGAGTCGGATGGAAGCTACACAACTTTGAGTTTTGCTAATTCAATTAGCTCAGCCTCTTCACAGACACCTTTCATGCAGCGTTATAAAGTCATCTTTTGCTATTTCATTTAACCAAAGCACCGACTTCATCTATTCACGTACCATGGCTAGACGAGCTCTCAGTCTTACTCTGCGACTATCCGTCATAATCATCACAGCTTTGATTCAATACAACATGTCGCTAGACCGATCGGTAGCTGCAGGCAGTTGGAGCTCACTGTCACCCGACCGATCGGTAGCTGCAGGAAGTTGGAGCTCACTGACATCCGACCGATCGGTAGCTGCAGGAAGTTGGAGCTCACTGACATCCGACCGATCGGTAGCTGCAGGAAGTTGGAGCTCACCCTTATGGGATGTTGCTGATGGTAATGATTTCCAGGTGTGTAGCATTGAAGAGAGAAATATGACTCAAGAAACATTTTTATTGTATGGAAGTGAACACCAGACTTGCAGAATCCAAGTCAAAGTGTCAACGGGGGTTTACACTCGTATAGAAATACCTTACAGTAATGATTCAAAGACAGAATCGTTCATTTATATTGAAAGACAAGGGAACTTGTCATTATGTCCAAATCGGTTTGTAGTTTTTAACAGATATGATAAAGTATGTAGTAGTATGCTTCAAGACAGTGTTAACTTATATCTACAAGGTAATGTTAGTATCTTAGTCAGCTATGGGATATCAGCATTAGAATCACAGCCTGTGTGTCCTGAATCTAATGCTGATACATTGCCTAGCCCAAACGTAAATCAGACACCGCGTTGTATCAATGTAAAAGGGTATACAAGTCAAATTACCTGTGAGTTTAGTCATTTCTGTAAACTGGTAATTCCATCTAACTGCAATACTACGCTTGGATATAGATACATTATTCTTCTGTCTTATAATAATAATATTCTTGAAACCCATGAATCATTGATTATCTACCCAGATGGTTTGACCATATTAGATCTAAGCTATAACAACATTGTCAAAATGGAAGGCAGTCCGTTTCGCGGGTCCGAATATTTACAAGTACTATATTTATTTGGAAATGAATTGGTTACCTTGAACGAAAGTACATTTCTTGAACTAAGACAGCTGACCTTGCTCGATCTGTATGACAATAACTTGACCACGTTGCCGAATGGTTTGTTTGACGGATTAGAAAACTTGAATAAACTGTCCTTGTCTTTGAACCAATTGGTCACCTTGAATGAAAGTATATTTTATGAATTGACACAGCTGACCATCCTTGATCTTGATGTTAATAAATTGACCAAATTGCCAGGTAGTTTGTTTGAGAGTTTAGAAAAGTTGAATGAACTGTACTTGCAAGGAAACCAATTGGTCACTTTGAATGACAGTCTATTTCACGAATTGAGACAGTTGATCGTCCTTGATTTATATGACAATACATTGACCACACTGCCGAGTGGTCTATTTGACAGATTAGAAAACTTGAATACACTGTCATTGTATGGGAACCAATTAGTCACCTTGAATGAAAGTATATTTCATGAACTAAGACAACTGACATTCCTTTTCCTTGATGGCAATAAATTGACCACATTGCCGAGTGGTCTGTTTGACAGATTAGAAAACTTGACTGAACTGTCCTTGTGTCAGAACCAATTGGTCACCTTGAATGAAAGTATATTTTATGAATTGAGACAGCTGACCAAACTTGAGCTTGATGTTAATAAAGTGACCACATTGCCGAGTGGTCTGTTTGACAGATTAAAAAACTTGACTGAACTGACCTTGTCTCAGAACCAATTGGTCACCTTGAATGATAGTATATTTTATGAATTGAGGCAGCTGACCATCCTTGAGCTTGATGGTAATAAATTGACCAAATTGCCAGGTAGTTTGTTTGAGAGTTTAGGAAACTTGAGTTATCTGAACTTGATTGGAAACCAATTGGTCACTTTGAATGAAAGTATATTTCATGAACTGAGACAGCTGACTGTACTCTATCTGAATCGCAATAAATTGACCACATTGCCAGGTAGTCTGTTTAACGGATTAGAAAAGTTGAATAGGCTGTTCTTGGATAACAACCAATTGATCACCTTGCCAAGTGGTGTCTTTGACAGATTAACAAACTATCTTAGAATCCTTGTTATTCACAATAACAGGTTGGTAATATTGCCTAATGGCATATTTGGAAGAATTAGTAATCTTGAAGCTCTTGATTTGAGCTATAACCAATTGGTTAGATTAGGCACAAACATGTTAAAGGGATTATTTAAATTGACATATCTGTATTTGCAAGATAATGAACTTAAATATGTTGTTTCGGACATATTCACGGATACTATCAATATTACTCACATTAATTTATCATTTAACCAGTTGACACGTTGTCCAAATATTAAACACTTGACTCAATTAAGTTCGTTTAAAATGGAAAGCAATCCATTGACAGCCATATCGTATGATACCTTCAGTGCCCTCCCTGTAAATTCAAAATTGTTTGTAAGTCAACAAGAAATATGTGAGTGCTATGTGCCTGTTGATGTTACGTGTAGCGCATCAGATCCTATCTCACCTTATCTCACTTGTGATAGGCTGTTATCAGACAAAGCATTAGTTGCGTTGATGTGGCTTATTGGCTTAAACGCACTTGGTGGAAATATATTTGTTTTAGTTTGGCGTAAGAAACATTGGAGAGATTATAAAGTACAGGATATACTGCTTAGCAATCTGGCCATGTCTGATTCACTTATGGGCATATACATGGTTATTGTTGCAAGTGCTGATTTCTACTATGGGGAATATTTCCCAATGCAATCTGAGGCCTGGAGATCTGGCATAACCTGTAAAATCGCAGGATCAATATCGATAGCATCGACACAACTATCAATCTTCTTTCTTAGCCTTATTAGCATTGATAGGTTTATTGGTATTAAGTATCCATATTCTAATAATAAATTGGGGAAACGATCAACAATGTTGATTGCTATACTTATATGGTTTTGCTCCCTAGCATTAGGTATTATTCCATCCATATTATCAGGACGGAACTTCAAATTTTATGATAATTCCCATGTGTGTATTGGTTTGCCATTAGCTTTAACAAAAACATACACAACTAACGTTAATAACACATATACATTTATAGGGATAAGTGAATATACCTCAGATGAAATATATACTGTTGAATTTACAGGTCTTGCTAATGGCTTGTACTTTTCAACGACACTTTTCCTAGGTCTCAATGGCTTATTGTATCTGATAATACTTGCGTGTTATATAGAGATATTCAGGGCTGTTAATAAGTCAGCAAAACAATCTGGACGCACTCCTGATACGGATGAACAGATAAGACTCATTCGTAACGTAACTGCTATTGTTGTTACAGATTTTATGTGTGTATTTCCTATAATTGTACTTGGAATCATGGTTCAAACAAGGGTCATTGAACTGCCTTCGTCAGTTTATGCGTGGTCAGTGACCATTGTTTTACCAATAAATTCAGCAATTAACCCATACCTGTACACAATTGCAGAAATTATCTCAACTTATCGTAAGAAAAAAGCAGAAAAACAGGCCCAGCAAGCAATAGCTCAACAGCAAATGAAACCGTAATAAAGGAATGTTCAGCAATCTTCTTTTACTGTTGATCTCTAAGGTTCCATACCATTTTAATTTTTGTCACTATACGGTTGGTAGACCTTTGGTAGAGTGTAATCTGCACTGAAAAAATGGTGGATGTTACAATCTAAGTGCGGATAGGTTTGCGCCTGAATTGGCTGCACCCTAGTTGGTGCGATCTAATTCTGATGATTCACCAGTGGCAGCGACATAACAGCGATTTGAACCCTTTGGAATGGCTATAAATCCAGTTATTATTATTATATACGGTATATGCTTGGTGTAAGACATTCATTCATATTCTTAAACAGCTAAGAAAGTTTAAGCAATCTCATTGGTTCTCAGAGAAATCGGCGACATCTAGATGAGACAACTTAACACGGGGAGGTGGGGCTTACGTTTTAACAGTGCGCCCGACCTTCACAATGCGTGGTTTGCTCCATAACGCGCACTTCTGCAGTGCGTCTTAGCGCTTTTCATGCGTTTATGCCGGCGCTGCGACGCTTACGCATGGTTTACTCATCGCATGTGATTGGATGGAATGTTTGTGGGCTATTCGATCCTAGCAGGGGTAAAAGTTGTTAAATGTGGACAATAAAATGTACTTATTTCTTTGATAAATGTCTAAAGTATGATTGTTTAAGAATGAGAATAAAGGTATTGTTTTTAGACCGTACCCGTGTTATATTGTCTGACATAAATGCGTTCGATAGTATTATTTTTTGCGTAGAACAACTCCGCCTGCGGCGTCGTTGTTCTACTTAAAATAATACTATCGTCCGCATTTATGTCAGACAATATAACACGGGTACGGTCTAAAAACAATACCTTTATTCTCTAATTAGTTACTAGTGTAAAGACCCCTACGGAACTTAAAGCTGTACTAGTATAATCCTTTAATCCGTCAATAGAGGATTTTGTGCTAAGTTAATTACATGCTTCAATACACCAAGGATTAACCGCCCATGTTCCTTCCTAAGTTTCTTGGCTCTCTCTTTGTGATCTTGAATTAAAGTTCAACAAAACGGGTCATATGTCATTTTGAAAATATAGTTCATTCAACAGTTACATAATGACCGCAGGTATATAGTAATTGTTGAATCAGGTCAATGGGTCAAATGGTTTTCATGATAGACGCAAAGTACACTTTAAATTTGTCCAATACACTTTTTATAGCATAAGCAGTCTGCTCCGGAACGAAGGTGCGTTCGTCTTGAGGGCGTGCTATTTAGTGACGCACTGCCTTAAATTTTGTAAGTACATCTCGCTCTCACCTGCAGTAAGACTATAGTCATTATTGTAAAAGAGTGAACATGTCACTCGTTGTTCAGATTAAAGTCATTGTCACTCGTAAAGAGTGATTTTTACTCGGTGTCGAGTGACTTTTCACTCTGTGCGGTTGATGAGTTCAGAGTGAAATTATTGTCGCTCGTAAAGAGTGATTTTTCACTCGGTGTCGAGTGACTTTTCACTCTGTGCGGTTAACAAGTTCAGAGTGAAATTATTGTCACTCGAAAAGAATGATTTTCACTCTGTGTCGAGTGATCAGTTGTACCAGATTTAAATAATTTGAGAGCCGGAACACAATCAAATAGAAAAATATTCAAAAACTCAAAATATTCTTTATTTTATTAAATTTAAACATTATTGAAGTGATAATTAATGATGATATCAATGTTAATTGTTTCTGTAATAATTTTAAAGTCCAAATAATGATTAAATATAAATTACACTAATGAAACGCGTAAAACATCGATAAAAAACACCATAGAAAGTAGATTTAGATACTTTACATAGAAAATAGTGAAACGATATATAAACGATATATGATATCGTTTCACAACCGAAAGGAAGTGATAATGTAACATAGGCAAATGACAGCAGTTGTTTGGTCGTGAAAAGGTAAGTATAGTTTGGATAATGACTCTTTGTTTGTTATTCAAATTTTCTATTGAATTGCAAGTTATTCATGTGAATGTGATTAAGTAATTAAAATGTTCCATTATTGTTCACTCTCAATGAGGGTGAAGTTCACTCTAAATTAGTGAAATTCACTCCTTATATATTCACTCTTTTTTCACTCCAATGGAGTGATCACTGTAGGCACTCTTCGAAGAGTGAAAATTCACTCGTTCCTGGAGTGAACAAAATTCACTCTTTTTTTGAAGTGAAAATGGTTCCACTCTTTCTAGGAGTGACTCTCACTCTATTAGAGTGATCACTGTAGGCAATCCTTTGAAGAGTGAATATTCACTCCATTAGAGTGGAATTTCACTCTTTTACATTTAGAGAGTAGCGTGTTCAGAAAGCCCGATGATATATTAGGGTACTGGTAATATATTTCAACTACAGCATACCTCATATAGTAGCTGATGGATAAATAAAACAGGTCTTTTTTTACAAAAGAAGCAAAGGTGAAAGTTTAAATATTTGTTATATTTTAAATTTAAACAAACATACCACGATGCCAATTGATGTAAGACTACGAGTAGACATCTGCTTTACCCTGTTATTAATGCAACTAAACTCGAACCCGTAAAGGGCTCAGCAGACTCGAACTCTCCAACACTGAGCGCAATCAGACTGCGTAATTTTGTTGTGGTGGAGCTACTACGCATGTGTGAGAGCGCAAAGAGTTCGAGCGTTGTGGAGTCTGCTCAGCCCTTAAGTGCGATGGACAATTAATAGGCCTAAGCACATCTTCTCAAATCGAACGAGAATGACGTTTCATTATTCTGCAGTGTGGAGGACTACACAGGCTTTTGTGTTGAGCGATCTTAATCGCAGTTTCAAAGGAGAATCCCATTTCTCCGTCTGTTTCTTTATAATCTATAATCAAATTGTGCCACTCATCTTTCATAGCAGTAAATCTTTAGGAAAAAGTGTACTTTAGGTCCCAGATACTGGTACACAAGTATCGTTCAATACGGGAGCATACAAGTTGCCAGTACCGGTCGATACTGGTACGATGTATCGAATACTGAAACACCAAATTGTGTCCCAGTATCGAGCGATACTGGAATGTTTTTATCGGTCGATACTGGTACACATTATACCAGTGAGATTTGTCCCAGTATTGAACGATACTGATATACAATTATGTTCCAGTATCGCCCGATACTGGGATACTGGAACACTGACTGTATACCAGTATTAGTACACTAAAGTACACTTTTTCCAATCTTTATATAATTCTGTATTCTGTAACTTCTGTGTCAATTGTTTCTGTATGGTCTCCGTGGGTTTGTTATAATGTAAGGTGGATTATATGGTACAGTCCTTACCAGTTAATAAATATGCTTATAATAAAACTATAGTTCATCATAGAATTTATGGGTAATTTCTCCATTTTAATTTGTGATGTTGTTCTCGAAAAACGGTTAAGAATGCTACGACGAAAAGAATGAGATAATTATAGTTCAATGTTCTAGTTTTAAATGAGCGCTAGCAGAATGCTTTAACAGGTAGGCATGTGGACCGTATTGATCAATTGAGCATCCCCGATCCTCATCTTACTATCGACCGGTGACTGGCTGCGTGTTGAAAAACCAAATACAAAAATTAAAAACGTACTTTGCCTCGGTCTGTAACAAATTACTTTTTGATAGGAAACCAATACATAAAATTAAAGAATAAAAATAATCATTTATAATTTGATATTTCTAAGTACGCGCTATAGTTTTAAAATGATGAGCATATAATATTATATTACCTGGTAAGTTACTATTTGTACGTATGCTTAATGCTTTATTGACTGAAGATCTTTAAAACTTCTGTTGGTTGTAATTATACGTTATTAAATGCGTATGTGTTGTATCAGGAGAAAATGTAGAAAAATCAATGCTCACGGGCTGCCTGGTTGATGTTGGTGTGTGAATGATGGCACAACCCCGTAGGGTCAGGGGGGGGGAGTGCTCCAAGTATATCGACATTTGTGCAAGTGTACTATTGCATTGATTTGTCTCTTTTCTTGAGTAACAAAATATGAATTGTGAATTAAATTATTTAAACTCTTCAAGCCTAAAAAAAATTTGGCATGTCATTTCCATCGCCAATTTGTCGAATACTTCGTGATAGTGCGTAGTTTGTGTTACAAATCACTGGAAAGCTGATGCTTTATAATGCTTTCTAAAGTACACTTTTTCCAATCTTTATATAATTCTGTATTCTGTAACTTCTGTGTCAATTGTTTCTGTATGGTCTCCGTGGGTTTGTTATAATGTAAGGTGGATTATACGGTACAGTCCTTACCAGTTAATAAATATGCTTATAATAAACCTATAGTTCATCATATGAATGAAATTATGGGTAATTTCTCCTTTTCAATTTGTGATGTTGTTCTCGAAGATCGGTTAAGAATGCTACGACGAAAAGAATGAGATAATTAAAGTTCAATGTTCTAGTTTTAAACGAGCAGAATACTTTAACAGGTGGGCAGGTGGACAGTATTGATCAATTGAGCATCCCCGATCCTCATCTTACTATCGACCGACCGGTGACTGGCTGCGTGTTGAAAAACCAAATGCAAAAATGAAAAACGTACTTTGCCTCGGTCTTTAAAAAAATACTTTTTAATAGGAAACCAATACATCAAAATTAAAGAATAAAAATACTCATTTATAATTTGATATTTCTAAGTAGGCGCTATAGATTTAAAGTTATTAGCATATATATTACCTGGTAAATTACTTTTTTTGTATACGTATGCTTTATTCTTATTAACTGAACATCTTAACTTCTGTTGGTTGTAACTATACGTTAATAAATGCGTGGGTGTTGTATCAGGAGAAAAAATAGAAACATCACTGCTCACTGATGTGTGACGTGAATGATGGCACGACCCCGTAGGAGGAGTCAGTCAATAGTTAGGTCACCCAAGCCCTATTATGAAAGCTATGAAGACTGTTAAACGGGGTCAGTCGTCACAAACATGCACAAACACAATAGTCAAACGACCTTGCTATTGTCATGCTATTGTCAACACTCCCTACACAGAGGTCTGCTGTGCAAATCTGTACGATGATATTCGCATGTAATGTCTATGGCAGATTTCATTCCGTGGTATAAAGCTATGAGGTTTCCGTGGTCTTCGCTATCTCCAAGCAGATAGAGCAATACGTACACAGACTTTTTTGTAGACGAGGGTTCATTTCATGATTTGGCGAGGTTTAGAATGAGTTAGGATTCCTGTAATTTTGAAGACCACGGATTTTCAAAACGTGAATTGTCCAACATTTTACGACATAAATTTGGTCACCAAACGTATTTAAAACTATACATTTTACCATTCTGCAGATGTTATTGACCCTCCTCTATAATTCTACATGATTTTTAACATGTTTCTCAGTTTTTGAGAAGCCCAAATAGACCATTTTCCGAAGCTATTTCTAGCAAATATTGCAGTCACTGATACTCCATTGTTTTCTTGCGTATGGCCATGTGTTTTGAACTCACCACCCAAAAAGGGTGGTGGCGTTGCATTTTTGGTGACGAATCATCCATCTCTCTCTATTAACTCAACAACTAAATGTGGTAGAGCTATGGTTGAGGTGTCATGTGAAAGCCTATTTATCTAGCTACATTGTGTTAATAAATCAGGTATTTCTATAAATGTTTGGCTGAAATATGATTGATTATGTTGTGAAAGTCAGGGGTGGTGGCGGTGGCGGCGGCGGCGGTGGCGGCGGCGCTGTGTGCAATCTCTATGGGGAATATAGAAAATGTTCCCAATTCTACGTTCAATTTACTATAACTCCTCATTCCTGTATGGTACAAACATGATTTTGCTCTCATTTTATAGATTATTTTATATTCTATAAGATTCTGTTTCAACAAATGTGACAACTATTGTGCAACAATTGTAATCATGAATCGATTGCGTTGTCCTTGGCTTTTTCCCTATTCGCTACACAGTGAACTTGCCCTAATTCATCGGTTTTACATACATGACTATAACAAAAGAAATATTTAACCGATGATAGCAAAATCATACATTTTTGGAAAGCTCTCAAATAGGGGAATTCAAAAATGCCGTTTAAATCAGGATAGGGTGCATACCAAAAAATATATACTTGTAAACTCTAATAATTATGAAATTTAAACGTTTGTGCTCATTTACTTCTCGATATAGTATATTTCAACACGTTTACCATTAACAACTATTATGTTCTGATGGGTAATTGCATGAGGAACTTAAATATGCACAGTAAAATTATGATTGGGATAGGTATCAAATTATTATTGAGCTTAAATCAAAATATGAAAAAAAATCGATAGTTTTTGAACATTCTTAATCACAACATGTTACCATTAGGTCTTATCTAAATTCCAATAGCATATTTGGATTCCTTGTGAGATTACCGTTCAGAAAATATATACTTTATATGGGGTAGAACAAATAGTTATTGCGATATGCTAATTCGAATCTCAGATGGTGTAAAATGTTAAAATCTGGACATGCAACGGTAAGGGTGGCGAGTTCAAAACACACGGCCGTATAACAAAATATGACATGCAGCGTGACCTCCCTATTGGCTGGAGTGCTCCAAGCATATCAACATTTGCACAAGTGCACTGATTTGTCTCTTTTCTTGAGTAATATAACATGAATTATGAATTAAATTATTTATTATACAAAATGTATGTAGTTTGTGTTACAAATCACTGGAAAGCTGATGGGTTATAATATTTTCCAACGATATCCCATTTGTAGGAACTATTTGTTTCAGTGCCCATCAGGCCCTTGATTGAAAATGTATTTTGTTAAATGTTACGGGGGGCGCCCGCCCCCCCCCCCCTGTATCCGCCACTGCACTTACTCATATTTTGTGCGTAAATGTGATTTGAAAACAATGTTTACCACACTTTTTATAATCGAGAGACAAAAATCGTCGTGTAGTAAATTAATTTCTCTTGATTTTTAGAGTAAATCATCGAATCGTTTTGTAAACCACTTCAAGTTGTCGTAAATGTTTTGTAGAGGTTAATTCATGTTTAAAGGTTATTTAAAGTTTGTAAAGATGTCTGAATCTATATAAATGTTTCATTTATGTTTAGGAACAAACGCTAACTTATTTAGCTGTTGATGCGCACGACACAGAATTGCGTACAGCCAATCAGAATCGTAGGCAGTATATCTATTTAGCATGTTTAGAGCGAGCCAATTAGATTGTTTAAAAAAGTCTTTAGCGCGTTTAGATGCGTTTCGAATGTTTTGGAAAGTATTTCTCGAGATGAATTTTGTCACTTCGGGGCTCGTTGTTCCGGGGTGCAGTTGAGTAAACCAACCACTGCAGAAAATCCTCAAAATGTTAGCTAACAAAGTCCTTCTAAATATTCAGAATTTGAGTAGGAGCTTTGGGAAGGAGATGATGGATTATCTCATCGATCTCATGGCACGGGGAAACACCTTTAATGCTCATGATTATTCTGGTAATGGATGTCGTAATATATAGCATTCGGCATGCATTAAATTAAAAGCATTATCAAGTCATTATTAATGCTTTAAAAATCTTGACGTCAGTCTAGCGTTATTTACGTACAGACAAACTATGAGATTGTGAATGCGTTTAAACAGCTGATTTTTGTCATCAATTCCAAGAGTCGTAAATGAAAGTAAAATGCTAGATTTGTGTAGTACATTGTGATCTTATGGTAATTAATATTAATTTAATGTTTACCAATAATATGAAAAGATTAAAGATAAAAGATAAACCCATTACACGGGTGTAGAAATAGTAATTACATTCTAAACCTGTGTCAACACACTGTCAGTATCTATTTATCTCCTCCATTATTGTTATTGTACTCTTAACACTTTCCACGCGGCTATTATTTTTACCATATTATAAAAACAGATTTTTCATAAACCTCTCCCAAATCTCATAGTCTATCTCAAGAATTACTTAACCAATACTATGAATGTTTGTACTTATTTCAATGCATTTCTCATGGTGATTCCAAATATGGTCATAAAATTCAATAATGTTGACATTTTTTAAACATTATGTGACATTTTGGAATGTCGTCTGCAGCCGCCTGCCGCGTGGAAAGTGTTAAGATCTAAACTGGATCATACCAAAATAAGAAGGCATTCTGACATCTCAAAGACGCTACCAAAACGTTTAAAAAAAACCAATCCTATGATTCCAACGAATCAACATTTCAATATGACTGGTGTTCCGAACGTGACTCATTAATGCTCCAGTCTAGTATAGTCAGCAGGTCCCGGTTCTATATCTGGATGATCAACACTGGCTATTATGATGCGTGTTGTTACAACAAAATTATTTACACATATTCCTATCATTCTAATTGACGTAAGACTACAGTTTAAACAAATGTATACAATGAGCTATTCCAATTGAATTCCATACACCCCCTATGGAAGACATGACCTTAATCTTCCACACAGGGAGTGTGGATTACAAATGGAATCACTCATGCGTCTACCTTTCAGAGCAACAAAATGAGTACATGATCAGTGAAATGAGTACATGATCAGTGAAATGAGTACATGATCAGTGAAATGAGTACATGATCAGTGAAATGAGTACATGATCAGTGAAATGAGTACATGATCAGTGAAATGAGTACATGATCAGTGAAATGAGTACATGATCAGTGAAATGAGTACATGATCAGTGAAATGAGTACATGATCAGTGAAATGAGTACATGATCAGTGAAATGAGTACATGATCAGTGAAATGAGTACATGATCAGTGAAATGAGTACATGATCAGTGAAATGAGTACATGATCAGTGAAATGAGTACATGATCAGTGAAATGAGTACATGATCAGTGAAATGAGTACATGATCAGTGAAATGAGTATTATGAGCAAACGACGCAATCCACCATCTAACAACATCCATTTTTGATCTTGAACCAATAGACAATCGACAACCTTGAACCATCATTCATTGAACTCCAACCCAGATGGAATCGATTTCCTTGAACCGCTCATTCGGGGGTGGGGGGGGGGATTTGATCTTAAACCTTGACCAAGATCCCGACCAACCAGATCCACCTACCCGTGGAAGCACCTAACTACTATTTGGTAGCAAATGGCCCAGTCAAGATGTAGTGCGACAATTAAGTGTCTCCAAATTATATTTAAAGAACTGATTGTAACATTCAAGGCGAGGACTCCTTCAATTAGTATGGACTTTTCCCCCATATTATACATTATTATACATACATTATTGGTATTTATATAGCGCTGCTACATCGAGATCGTAGCGCTTTATGACAAAACAAAAATAAGCATACTCAACAAAACAAAACTAATTACTGTACAAATGGGTTTTAAGAGCTTTTTAAAAATGGCTACAGATGGAGACTCTCTGATGTGAATTGGGAGGTCATTCCAGATGGAGGGGGCAGTGTAATAAAATGTCCTACGTTCAGCAGACTGTAGGAGCTTGGTGGTTTTATGAACAGTTAGACGGGTGGTGTCTGATGCTGAACGCAGGTAAGGTCGAGCAGGGTGATAGATGGTGAGCGTTGAAGCGATGTAACTGGGTGCCATATGGTTGAGGCATTTATATACAAATAACATAATTTTAAAAACAATCCTCTTTTCAACAGGAAGCCAATGTAATGCAATCATGTAGACATGGTGTGGCATGGTCCTGTTTACGAACTTGACATATCATCTTCGCGGCCCAATTCTGAATACGTTGCAGCCTGCTTATGTCTGTCTTGTTGGCACCAAGAAGCAGGCCACTTCCGTAATCAATCTTGGACAAGATTAGTGCGCGGATAACAAGATGGCAAGTATCGCGATCAAGAAATCTCCTTATTCGAGAAATATTGCGAAGATGATATGTCAGGTTTGAGCAAAGACATTTTACATGTTTGGACATTGACATACAAGAATCGAATATTACCCCTAAATTACGGACATTATCGGTGGGGGAGATTAAAACATCTCCAACACGCAACAACACAGGGCCCATGCTACTCCGAAGGTGAGATGGAATAGCAACAAAAAACTCAGTCTTGTCGTCATTGAGCTTCAGCATATTGCACTTCATCCATTGTTTTAGAGCATCAATGCAACATGACAGTTTGTTCAGAGCAGCGGTGATGGAAGAAGGGTCCTGTGGATTGAAAGTAGTGTATAGTTGTATATCATCAGCGTACATGTGGAACTCGAGATCAAATGATCTAATTATACGGCCAATAGGTAAAACATAAATAGTAAGCCAATCTCCGAGGTTTGTGGTTCAGAAAACATACCATTTATGCATACTCTACTAGGTCTATTAGACAGATATGACTTAAACCATTGAAGGACTCTATCACGTACACCAAGATCAAATAACCTGTCCATAAGGATATCATGACTTATGGTATCAAAGGCACTACTCAAATCGAGCAGCACCAAAAATACGCCTTGCCGCTGTGCCAGCCTTGTCAAGATGTCATCCTTAACCTTCATTAAAGCAGTCTCGGTACTATGAGCCTTAACGAAGATGAAAGGCAAATATCTCTGCAAGGCCATAAATCTGAATTATTGAACAAGATTATTCTTGATTCAGTAAAGATGAATTATGGTTCAGAAGACTAGTATTAAACAGAGTATCTTAAACAGAGACACCCGCAGATTCTCCCTTCCAAATGTGTACAACGCCACTTCGAGCTGACGGTCAACGTGGCACTATATTATAACAAACTGACGTAAAAGGGAGCTGATGACTTCTGAGCGGATTTTGAAGGCAGTGGGCAGTGTCAAAAGAGGTGAGTTCATCAATATTTCTTATCAATAATATGTGATTGCTTGCTATTGATCCCGGCTATTGATTGATCGAATAACGCAAACGTCCATAATTATTCCATTCCATAAACATGATAAAATGCTGACCACTCGCTCGGGCATCATGCAGGGAATCTCCAACATATATCTCTCTAAATGTAAAAGAGTGGATTTCCACTCTTTCAAGGAGTTAAACGCAGGACAAGACGTTGTTGAGTGGAAAAACACTCTAAAAGGAGTGAAAGGGGATTTTATATGACAATGTTCCACTCTATTGAGAGTGAAAAATTAACTTTCACACTCATTTTAGAGTGGAAATTTTCCACTATAAAACGGGTTGTCCTGCGTTTCACTCCCTTCACTCCTTTTCGAGTGAATTTCCACTCTTTCCACTCGTTTTTACATTTAGAGAGACAAATGTGCAAACGTTCAAGCAGAGCTGAAGTCGAGTATGAGTCCTCATAGTACATGGAATCTCAGTCAATGTCCGATTTCCTGCCATTTCCCTATGTCCGAGTCTAAGATTCAAATGTCCGAGTTGAAGTCCTCAATGTCCGTGTGTCAAAATCTAAGTCTACAAATTCAAGTCCTAGATGTCCAAGTTCAGATCCGAGTGCGACTGCCTCATGTTTATAAAACCACATTCATTTTGTTCACCAATCACAACATATTACTACAACAAACTTTGACTTTACCTTTCTTGATGACTGGGCCTACATGTACTAAGAGCTACTAAGGGATCACGTCAAAACTCGACCGCCCGTTGACCGCCGGTTACGGCCGGTTCCGCCCGGTTCTCACAAAACGTGTCGTCTGTTATAATATACACACATAATGAGGTCAAATAGTTACACTCTGGTAAACACGACCGGTTGATAGTGCCTCGTCACACGCGTGAGCAATAGTCTTGAAGTAATGGGTTCTCAAGTCTCAGTTTTCAACCAGTACAATACAGCTATTGATTTTCGCTGGGGTTGGCTTGTTCAATCTGTTTATAGCTCAATTAACTTTTTAAAATCAATACCGAAAGTCTAAAATCATCTACCTTTAATAGCAAATTGTGTTATGTTTAACTGCAATCCCGATCACATTTTCATAACACAGATTTTTCTCAAACATATGGCGATTTTCATATCATATGAAAGATCATATTTTTCTGATTAACATACTGAAATTTGACGGTCCAAATCAGTTTGATTACGAAGAAATCAGTGAAATAACATCGAATTACCGCGAAAGGTGGTTAACCACCAATATAGTTTGTGTACAACTCAATGGGCACATTTCACGGCATCTTGTGCGTCTAAAATAAGAACCATTAGAGTTAAGCAACTCAAACTTTGGAATACAACTCTTTTAAGGATGATCTTTCATGTAGAATAGAATACTTCAAGTTGAAAATCGGAACATCTACCTTTAATTATAACCCGTTTTTATGATATTTAAAATAGTTCAGAATAATCAAAATTCATTAATAAAAAATATTTTATAAAATGTATGCATAAAAATGTTCAGTTTTTAAGGTTGGTAGCAAAGGGCAAGTTATTTTCTTTCTTTTTTCTCCCTCCCTCTAAGTCAGGGGTGGGCAACCTATACGGCCCGCTGTTTGTGGCCCACGAGATGCCTCAAGAAAAAGAGGGGAAAAAAAGAAGAACAAAAGGCAAGAAATCAATCTATTTTACATCACCACAAAAAGCGAGCTAGCTCATTGAATTAATTAGCATCTATACTGTATTGAGATTATTTGTGAAGATAGATTATTAAGCACACACACTTAATTGCTTGAAAGGCTTCGGAATCAAAGGTTTGAAATCAACAGCAGGTCATTGGTAGAAAATTTGGTAACGGTGTGGCCCAGTCAATTTTCCACTTCTTTTATCTGGCCCATTCATTAAAAAAGGTTGGCCACCCCTGCTCTAAGTGATAATTCCAAGTCAAGTACACACTAGCAACCAAAAGTTTTGGGACTCCTTGCATGCTACAAAATGAGAGAATACACTGGGAACCCATTGAACTACTGTGTAAGCTTTTTAGTATTTTAGGTTAATAATTTGATGAAAAGTTCTTATAAGTTTGTTTAAACAAATGTGAGATCTTTTTGAGACATTGTTAGTTTATAGGAAAGCATTTATAACAAAATTCAGTGATTTAAAATGTTCTCTTTGATTGTATTAGTTAATTTAAGAGTACAATTAGCTTGATAATTATACTTAAAATGAATGTATGAACTTTGTAGAGTATGCCCAGTTCATGTGGGTGCAATGAGAAAGTATAGGGAATTTCGATGGATTCAATTTATCATAATTTATCATAATTATGAAAAAAATGTGATTTTCATGATTTTGGAGGTAAAAAATCACTTTTTGGCACTTTTTGGTCTATAACTCGAAGAAGAAAAAAAAGATATTAAAAAATAAAAAAAAAGTGTTTTTTTACGATTTTCTCCGAAATGGTCAATTTCATTATCATGGTTGGATTCATTAAACCCTCTTCTGCAAAAAAATGTATACTTATATAAAGATTAAATGAATATTGAAGAAGTTACGGCAGTTTTACGGAGGCTGTACCTGAGAGTCCACACCCCCCTTAATGAGAAGAGATTCAGCAACACATTTATTCAACTCATAGTGAAATATTCCCTGGGGAGTAGTACTCCGATACTTTTTGGGTAGGGATCTGCCGCCAGCAAAATGAAAATTGACCCAAACATTTACCAATTTTCGCCGGAAAATGGACCCATATGTTTACCAGAAACCCATTATTTTCCTACAGATTTGACAGATTTGGCAAAAATGTGAAAACAGCAACATATGGGTTTTAGACTCATAAATTTACCAAACGTTGCTATAAAAAGGGGTCATCCATTTACCGAGGTTAAAAATGGAACCCTAATTGGTGGCACAGGCCTGTAACCTCATATCCACTAAGTACACCCCCCCCCCCCCCCCCCCCGAATTATTACAGTCTAAATTTATTATCTGGGATGATTTTGACAACATAACCAAGTGTCCCAAGACTTTTGGTTGCTAGTGTATTTGACTGGAGTCATCACAACACCATCAACAAGTCATAATCATTAAAGGTATATTATGTGATCTTTCCAGGGAACGCCCTCAACATCGAAGAAAAAAAATGAAAGCAGATTTTCTTGCAGATTTACATTTCTGATCATAAATCGTACATACATTCCAAGTTACAGGGCGATACGATTCTTAATTACTTCAAAATCATGATTTTAGAGTGAAAATAAACTGTCGGAAAATCCGACAGTTCATTATTTTCACTCTAAATTCACTCCAAAACCATGATTTTGAGGTAATTAGGAATCGTATCGCTCTGTAACTTGGAATGTATGTATGATTTATGATCAGAAATGTAAATCTGCAAGACAATCTACTTTCTAAAAAAAATAATGAATAAAGGGCGCTCTCTGGAAAAGATCACATAATATGCCTTTAATTTGGAAACAGGATGAAATTGCATATCACAGTCCAAGACACGAATGTAAAGAAAGAACGCACACATCGCATTAGTTTATATAACTATAGAATATTGTTTATTACTACTATTTCATAGCATAATTATTTTTTGGATTTTTGTGTTGTTTTTAATGCGACATAAAATAAGTTCATAATGAATCAGACATTGATTACGTAAAAGTTGTAAAGGATTTATCCAAGGGGTTTAAAGGATTTACAATCAAATCACTTAATGGCAATAAACACTCAACAGATTTGCATTGACAGAGAAGACATTGTAACAGTACAAACAAATTCAGAAATCTTATAATGTGACCTATAATACTCTCAACTATATCCAAAATATGCAGTGTTCAAGATTAAATTATACATATGAGGTTATGTATGTTGATCAAACGAATGGCACGGACGATGAAATCAATTTTTTTAAATACAACTCCAGCGGTTTTAGGGTGAAATTATTTCAATTCCAACGTGTGATGAATTTTCTAGGGTCATATAATCAAAATCCATTTTTACATTGAAACCAACAGAGATTCAAGATTTACAGCCATTCGTCTCCACCATCGTCTGCTACATACATAAATTATATAACAATAACATACGAACAATCAGATTCAGTTATCAACCCTACCAAATATTGGTACTTTTTAGTTCCAAGATTATGTATTACGCCAAACAATGTCTAAAATAATTGGATACTATCCCTTGAGGTCCCAACAAAATAATGAGCATCTCAGAGACTACAGTCATTTTCTTATGTGCGGCATCATGGTAACTCTGCTGCCAGTACCTGCATATGTACTGTAGTACCTGCATATGTACTGTAGTACCTGCATAGGTACTGTATGCCCAATACCTGTATGTGTACTGTTAAAGTACCAGTGAAGTACCACCAAAGTAACTGCACAAAACCAGTAACTCTGTTACAGTACGGCTATGTTAGTTGTACCGCAAAGGTACTGTTACTGTACAGTATTGTACCGCAAAGGTACTGTACAGTATTGTACCGCAAAGGTACTGTACACTTCCCATGCAGGTACTGTACAGTACCCTTACACTAAGCATACAATACCTGTACAGGTACTGACAGCTGGGCAACCATGATGCCAGAAAATGGCTGTGTAAGTGTGTAGGACATTTGAAATCAAACAGCTGCTGTAGCCATTTGTGGTGGCCAATCAAATGGGCAAAGATTTCAAAGATATCCATAAATCAACAAGTATTCAAACACAAACACTCCAACTGGGATATTCGGCAATATCTACTTTTATGCTCCTAACAGAATAAGCTTAAGCTTACTCCACAGCGCACTGCTTTATTCCATGAACAAAGTGATGTCACGGCTTATAGAAGAAGATATTGCCGGATATTCACTCACTTTCAATTGGTACAGCACTTAATTACACAAATCTTAACACTTTCCATGCAGCAGGCTTCTGCTGATGACATTCCAAAAGTTCACAAAATGTTTCAGAAAATTTCAACATTATTGAATGTCATTACCATTTTTAGAATCACTATGAGAAATGCATTAGAATAAGCACAAACATGCCAAGTATTGGATCAGTAATCCTTGATAGACCTTGAAAGTTAAGAAAGGTTTCTGACAAATCTGTTTTGTTATTGGTAAAACTAATAGCCGTGTGGACAGTGTTAACACTTTTGCTTCTTAATACAGTCAGTATTATGTGATTGTGATTACAAGTGATGGACCCACATCACATGAGGTTGAGCTCGCGTAAAGTACGCCTGCTCAACCTCACCCAAAAACGGTACCTGGGTTCTCTGTTGTGCGCACTACGTCATCTCGACCTCAAGGCTCTGATTGGTTGGTGCTCAAACGTGAGAACTGAAAAACTCATGAGCTTTTCCACGCACCATCACGCCCCACTGCGTCGGTGGTTACGGCGCAGCGGGAGCACTGCGTTGGTGGATACGGCGCAGCGTGACGATCGTTAAAAAGGCTTCAGTTTAAATTTGACCAATCGGGTGCTTTGGTGTTGTTGGTTGGCAGTATTTTGTGAGTTCAAGCATGCGTGCGCAGACTGATCGAAGTGCGCCCACGTATGTCGAACTGTGGCCAGGAGATTATGTGCCGTAGGTCCATTACAAGTTATGTGCAAGAGATTCCTCATTAATATTCATATCACATACATGTATAAGTTCGAGTAAATGTGCTTAGGGTCAAAGGTTATGTCTCTATACGAAATAATTATTTGTTCCTCTACATACTGTAAAAGCCAATATTTTCGCGTACAGATATTTTCGCGGATTTTGATATCAAAGACATTTCGCGAATTGTTTTTTTCGCGGGCGACCGTCTGAAAGCATTGCATGAATGTGTAAAGCAATATGTTCGCGTGTTATAATTTTCGCGGAAAAAGTTTTTGCGCGAAAAGCGCGAAAATAAAACCACCGCGAATATTTCAGCTTTTACAGTAACTGGATCGGGTCACGTTTTAAATAGCACCAAGAAGCCGAATGTCAAAACCATTCACAAACAACAAATTATTGCTGTTTCTATGACAACCTGCTCTTCATCTCCCTTTAAAGGTCAAAGGTCATCAAAGCAGGGTCAAATGTATCAGCTGATAGACCACAGAGTAGGTGTTTTATATAACTAGCTTACATAATATGGTCTCCGACGAATGTGTTTACAGAATAACCTTCATGCCATTGGTTATATTCCAGACTGTATCAGAGACCATGACATAGTGTAAGTACACCGTCCACCTTATAATCAAAATAACCACATGAAATCGCAATTTTTGTTATTAAAATTGTTTGAACTTTCCTTAGCTCAACATATATATGCAGAAATTATACACACATGTATTTACTGACATTATTTAAAACACTTTTTCAACTGCTTGATCCGATTAGATCAGCTACGCACAATTATTTAACTGTGTGTCGGGACTGTTAACACTTTCCACGCGGCAGGCGTCTGCATACGACATTCCAAAATTTCACAATTTCAAAAATTTCAAAATTATTAAATTTCATCACCATATTTGGAAACATCAAGTGAAATGCATTAAAATAAGTACAAACAAGCCCAGTATTGGTTCAGTAAGCCTTGAATATACCTTGAAAGGTTTCTGAAAAATCTCTTTTATATACGGTTAAACCAATAGCCGCGTGGCAAGTGTTGACAGGGTGCTGTGTGATATGACGCATCATGTCTTAAGGTACACCTTGTTGACCGGCTTATTTTAAGACATAGAGCAAAATAGTTTGGAAATACAAAGGAAATAAAAACATATTATAAGTTATGAGGCCCATAGGTGATGTGCTTACATGTCTTGTCAAAACTATCTGCTTTAGCAGTATTTCTATCATATGAAATGTATGATATTGTATACATGACTTTGATAATTCAATAAGTACTTAATATTTGAAAACAGAATGTATTTCAGATATATTAATTCAGATATCATCATAAAAACAAATCCGATTGCACACTTTATCATCAATGTATACAATAAACCACAATTAATACAAAGGATTCAAACAGGATTCTAGATACGGTACTGCAGTCTGTCGAACGGGCACACCATTCGCGCTCAGTGGTGTAGCTAGGTTTTTCAATTCATTTACAAGTTTCCCGATACTTTTATTTGCTGAGTGATGAGGCAACTTTTTCATTATTCATTATTTGATTCAATTTAATTATCGACATGTATATCGAGGGTTTAGTGCAACAAAGGGCTAACTGCATTTTTGGCCAAAATGATCCGCACAAGATCAGGAACCTAATTATGAGAAAATAGTAAATAACCTAATCAAAAAGGTGTGAATAGCATTTCTTTTAACTTGTCAAAACCAATAGATGACAATGATGAGTACAAACCTTTTAATTCACTTTTTCTCAAAATGACTGAAATGCAGATAGGCCTTTGTTGCACTAAACCCTCGATATGCATGTTTGATCAACCCTTATCAATGGGGGCTTCACAACAGGTAGGTTTAAGATAAAAGCCTTGCTTGCGAGCCTAGTTCCCAGTTTCATATTTTTCAAAGTGAAAAATAGGTTTGAAATTGCTATAACTGGCTACAAATGATGTTTTGAAAATAAATAATGCATTTTTTTGGCAATCTTGAAATTTTGATGCGGGTATAAAAAAAAGTGCAGCGGGCGGGTAACAGGAAACTCAAATTTTCAGGCGGGTAACGTCATAAGGATATTAAATGACAGCTATTATATAAACAGCTAGAGATAACTGCTATACCTCTTTGACAACAAAATTTGTAGTTACAAAAAAAGAAAATAACAAACTACATTCTTGTTGTTGCCATAGCAACCTTCTGTTCTTAAAATTGTTAATATTGTAGTTAAGGTGTTATTTTTATCAGTCATATATAAGTTTAAATTAATAATATCTTATAATTTCACACATAAATCATGATTAATTACTAGGCTTATACCTGGTTATGAATTCTCCGAGAATTTCTGACAACAATTAGGCGTATATTTGACGTAATATGTGATGTAACTGTAATCGACCTGTTCCAATAGTGTAGAGAAAGATGTGTAGAGGAATTCGGAATTCCAAACTTTTTTTCAATAGCCGAGGCCTGGAATTCCAGATTTTTTTGTCACGCAATTTAGTCAGCCATCCTATTATAGAGAAACTCATAAAATGTCCCGTAATTCCGAACAAATTCTCAATTAACGTCCCTAGAATTCCTAACAAATTTTCAATATTACGGTTCATCTATACCAAATTCCCATACCCTTAACCCCTGGAATTCCAGATTTATTTTAAAAACATATTTTGTTCCTCTATGGGGGGGGGGGGGGGGGGGGGGGGGGCATTTTTTCTGGAATAGCCCAATGTCAACTTTTTTCCACGGATGTCCAACAAAGGGAGTATGTCCGAGGCGGAAGTGGCCTCATATATTTTGTTCATGTTGGCACATTCAATTTCATCAGTAAGTACATCATACTTTTGTGCTAAGCATTATGTCCGTCTCGCACACATTTGGGGAAAAAGCTATGCTATATCAGTATATGCGTTCTTGTTTTAATAGCTTATGCTAACTGCAGAAATTCTTTTTCTATTGTGTTTATGACCCACTTTGATCAATTTTTCGCCATTCGGAAACAATTTTCAACTATTTATTTTTATTTTTTAAAGAGCCCAAAATTGGGTTCATCATGTAGGGTAATGAGGGAAAAGTGACTACACATACTTGTGCGCAGGTATGCGAGACAGATCTTTTCTTTCTTTCTTGGCCTCATGCATATTGAACAGAATTGTAGCAAGTCATGAAATTAGGGGATTGACTCATGCAATATGTCACTCGACCCAATCAATTTGTGCAGTGAATGACCAAAGTGTGTTGACCTGAGCAGAAAAAATATCAATTGACTCAACCTGAATTTTTAAAAACCTCATACCAACATGGTCATTGAATGACTGATATGAATGAGCCTATTGATTTTGCTCAGTTGTCTACAGCAGCATTTCTGCTTTGGAATCTTGACATTTCCATCAAATGATTTCTAAGAACAAATAGAAAGATACTTAACATTATTAACACTTTCCACGCGGCAGGCGTCTGCAGACAACATTCCAAAATGTCACAAAATGTTTCAAAAATGTCAAAATTGTTGAATTTCATTACCATATTTGGAATCACCACATGCCAACTCAGTTGCAATGATCGAACCTCATTATCATGAGTGTGATTGTAATTCACTGCGTACCTTCCCAGGAATTCAAAGTACAATCCAAGCTTTCATGCATAAATGCTGCATCGATCACAAGAAGAAAATATATACTCTAACATATATCTGGATTATAGAAGTATTTTAAAAGCCAAAATGTTCGCTCACGTGAAGATATGTGACGTGTTCTACCAAAACCAGACGGAATTGGGCAGAGCTCCAAACTGAGAAATAGCCCAAAACATAATTGGGGGTGATTTTTGGGGTAATTTGAGTTTCTGGTAAATAATGAATCTTCAGAGTGTTTATAACAATATTGTGAAAGATTCAGATTAAAAAGTCATCCTAAATGTATGTTTCAGTGATTTAAAAAAATCCTAGTTTTAGTAAAAAGCCTAGTTCTAGTAACTTTAAAGGGCGATATCTCAGTTTGGAGTTTTCATAAAGACTGTAAAAGACGAACTTGAAAATGATGTAACTCCGCTTTGGGAAGTCCGATTAAAAAAAGAGAGGTACCACTGTTAAGCTGAAGATCTCTAGTTTAATAATCAATTACTAACTCAATTTTGATATCTTGCCCAATTGTGTCTGGTTTGGGTAGAACACGTCACATGTATCAAAGACATTTTTGGGAGTTGTTATTTTCGCCCATGACAGCGTTGAAAGCAATATTTTCGCATGCGATAATTTTCGTGGTGCATCTTTAGTGCATGAAAAGCGCGAAAATAAAACCACTGACAATTGTGGCTTTTACATTATTCATTCTATTGTAGCACTCTCACTGCATTCTATTGCTAAGAAAAAACATCAGATTAGACTACTTGAACCAGTAGCATAATAAGGAATTTAAACTGACCGAGACAAAAAAATGGGCAATTCGTTAACTACTTACTACTTACTTAAATCAGTGGTTTAGTAAGGATTTTAAACTGGCCGATTCGTGAAATGTTTTGCATTTTCTTCCCTTTTGCCTCTTTTTTTAGTACTTTGATTTGCTAATAGATTTGCTAACAGACCTTGATTTGCTGCAAGACTGTCAGAGCAGGGGAGCAAGGCTTCTTATACTTTCACCCCTGGCTTGAACCCAAGAAACTTTGACAATATCCTCAAATAGGTCTTGTACTAGTTCCACATCAGATGCCTACTAGAGGATATTGCTGAAACTGGTTACAGCGTCACAAACGATTACAAATTATAAACTTACTTTATGTTTTTGAAACAATTTACAATTTCCAAATATAATGATATATACATATATCAATAAGTACAATGACATATGTAATAATGTAATAGTAATCATTTAATATAATCATTATTATATGTATCTTTATGTGAGAGTATGGATGATAGTTTGTTTAATACCGATTACAATACTGATATTATGACAGAGCTATGCAAGTCCACACCAGTCATTATAGGTGCTGTCATAATACTATGGACCAAATTCAAGCTATTTAACGCCAGCGTGTTTTGTTGTTGTTCGCAGAGCTGCGTCCAGATGCATGAAATGCGCGAAAAGCATGCATGCATTCGAATCACAATTTCACGATTGCCAAATCAGGATGCGCGGTCATTTCTGAAAGCGTCCGGTACGCACTTCCTGGTTTACACACATACTCACGCAATGTTGGAATTATGTCCATAGCATGACGCTGACTTATAGTCGACACTATATCCAACACTCAATCTGATTAACTGGCACTCACGGGAATGTCAAAACCAGCGCAAAATTCTTAGCTACATGATTTTGAGGGTTTGGAGCCACACAGCCTATCTACATGCAATAGCTGCTACACGTAAGGTTGCATTTTCACAAGGGTGCATGACATAACATCACAAGCATATAACATATGGCAGCTATAACAGATAGTGCCTTTTCCACACTACTAGGTATCTGAACAAAAAGATTGTATCGGCAATAGCTGCTCTGACTAACATTCCGTTTATACCAACTGCTCAGCATATAACCAACGCCTTAGTTTACACGTAGCAGCTATTACAGATAGGGCCTTGTGGCACTAAGCCTTCGATTTGTTGCACAAAACAACAGTCAAATACTATCTTTGAGTATTTAGACCACAGTTTAGTCAGTGCTGACTTCTGAACTCGTGGGCCAGCTCAGGAGGATACAGCCAAATAAAAGCCTTTTTTATTTTTAGGACATTTTGAAATTGTTTAAAATATGTGAAATATTTGGAAAATTGGTCCGCCCCCTAAATTTCTTTTATCCTCTAAAATGTCTGACCCGGTGGCACATTTCTTATTTCTTTTGAAAGAGGTCCGTTTGCCCGTAGAACAGGTTTTTTTTGTCCCCGTATGGGTTTGTGAATGCCAGGTTTTCTATATAATCCTTCATGAAAATCTGCGAGGAGAAATTAGAAGCTATTCCAATCAATGCATGCTTGTAATGGGCAGGCATAAGTACCGACGCAATCAAAAATGAGTAAATGCTGCGTTGATCAATATAATAGGCTCTGATGTCACTGCACAGAGTTAGATGCACAAAGTATAGGATCTTTTATGCCTTAAGTATGTTGAACATATTGGGTCGTATTCTCGTACTAAACACGGTTTTAGCTTAAAACCGTGTCTTACTAAACGCGTGTCTAACTTAAACGCGAGTTTACCTTTTAAACAACGTGTTTAACTAAACACGGTTTTAAACTCTGCGCATCTCGTCCCCAGGGTGGTTGTGCGTTACTGTATACAGGTATTAATTTTTGTTGTGGCCCTAATGGGTTACAATAGATATCGACTGAATACCTCGAACGCACGTTACTTTTAATACTACACGATTTGCTTGGCAGCTTACACCGGGCACGGTTGAGTAATCATTCAAGGAATACAGTTCGTGTATTTGTTTAGTTAAACGCGCCTTAAACTACCCCCATACCCATGTTTAAAGTTAGACACTTTTCAGTGAGTTAGACGCGTGTTTAAGTAAAATAAATGAACGAGAATCGCGTTTAGTTAAACGCTGCTGTGTCTAAAGTCAAAGTTAGATGCGTGTTTAGCTTAAAACCGTGTTTAACAACGTACGAGAATACGGGCCATTATGTTCCATTACAATAGCCAAATATATTACCAGTTAGCAATGATTACAATTTGTACAATGATATTAGTAGTTTATGACACTTTGTCTGGATACAGATGTATAGTTAAGCAACACATCAATGATATTCAAATATTTAAAAACTAAGAATAGTCACCGATAGAAGCTGCATTGATTTGAGATGAGGAATTCTTTTCGATTGACACAGGTGGGCACACCATCTACATAAGTGAAGCTGCACCATAAAGTCTTAAACATTGTGGATACACATTATACACATTTGATTGATGATAATGCACCATCTCATGGTACATTGTATCAACATCTAGTGCCAGTCAACTTCTCTTCTCAATAAGCCTCTAAGAGTTGATGTTCAAACTCTTGCCATTGTGCATAGCGCCACGTCTGCGCACAATGTGAAGCACTGTCAGCATTCCTCCACCGACTTTGTGTGATGGGAGTATGAACGGGCCTTAACACTTTCCACGCGGCAGGTGTCTGCAGACGACATTCAACAATTTCACAAAATGTTTCAAAAATGTCAAAATTGTTAAAATTCATAACCATATTTGGAATCATAATGTGAAATGCATAGAAATAAGTACAAACATGCCAAGTATTGATTCAGTAGTCCTTGAGATAGAAATTGACAGTTGGGACAAGTTTCTGAAAAAAAATGTTTTATATGGGGTAAAACCAAAAGCCGCGTGGAAAGTGTTAACCCTAACTCCCCTAAATACTACAAAATGCTACTTCCAAGCCTATCGCCAAGCACATGTGCGGACGGATTTCGATGACGTTATCAATCAACTGAGCCTATATAGCGTGCACGGTATACTGTGCGCACGAGTAGCTGAGAGCCCTGGCTTGCCTATGACGTCCTTGGTTCAATCCCCGGTTGGGGAGCAGCGATTTATTGGTTGACTTCCCTTCCAAAATTCCGATCTCAGTTAAAAACATCGTTAGGTGGTTAGGGTTACAAGTTTCATATGTTAGAGAAATTGGCTAACAATTTCTTATAGTATTATAATAACTTTACTGACCTCAATATAGTCCCATTCTCGAATATAATTCCACTGACCACTGAGAAAATGCTTCCTAGGTAGTGTGCCAAATTATGACCCATTCAACTTTCAACTCAAATCTTACAAAAAATAAAACCACTATGTGCCTTGGTTTGTGCCATGATTTCAGTCTATGATTTATGGATTATACAATATGCACAACTTTCCCAAATGTAATAAGCGCTTTTGTCAGCTCAAAAGATTTCTTAAGTGGAAGCAGTCCCTAGTTTGTTATGCATGCAACATTTCAAAAAGGCTTATAAGTTATAGCAGATGGATTGGAGCAAATAATAAGGGATTGAAAGAATCTGCTATCCTTATTTTGGGTCTGAATTTCGATGTCTGGCTTTGACTATTGGCTATTGGATTTGGAAATACTTGCCATATTAGTTGCCAAAAAGCTGGCGGAATCTTAAGGGAATGGACCGGTCGTGATGCGTTGGTTCCTTACTACGATTTCAAGCTGTGAATAATGTAAGACTTGCCAAGTTAGCAGCGGTGTGATTCTTGGTTTGCGCTAAGGTTTATAATTTTGATTAGGGACATTTAGTTATACGATACTGTCCATGCTATTAGCAGAATAGGGATTGCAAATATTTTAAGGGATAGCACATCTATAGCCTATGGTATGCCCTGCTGTTTCAGACTATCAGTTGCAGCCTATTGAGTTACGCAATACTTATTAATATTAGTGGAGATGGGACTGCAAATATTTTAGGGGATAGCACATCTATAACCTTTTGTATGTTGTGCGGTTTCACACTGTCAATTGCGGCTATTGAGTTATGCAATTCTTGCCAAATTAGCGGCTGAAAAGAAGGCAGAATTCAACATATACCTGCATGACATGCACACCACAAGGTTAAAATTGCATTGTGGGGGTAAGGTCAAAGGTTATGCAGCCCTATGTAGCATGAAACACACTGGCAGTGAAGATTCCGTCCAATTCTTGCTCGATCACTCAATTCTTATGTGTATCTCTCGACATATGCGATATAGCATTAATATAACAATATAATATATAGCCCAACCCACCCCTTATACACAGCAAGGCCAGGTAAATTAATGAACATATTTATAGTATCCGATTTTTCAACTTTCTTTGTTTTTCTTTTTCTTTGATGTGGTGGGAGTTCTGTAAAATATTAGCTAATTAAAAAGTCTTCATAAAATTTGTGTATACGCCAGAGTTTAATATGAGCCTATACTATAGTTCTATTTGGCTTCCTAGTGCAGTAGAGATGTTACCTCGAGAGAGCAGCAGTTACACACATGTGTATAAAATCTGTGTTGTAAGGCATACATATTGTAGATACGATACCAGCAACTTAAATACACATGCACATTTTTTTGTACTGCAATCAGCCATGATACAACAGCCTCAACAAAATGGGGAAGAGTAATGTACTGCAGCTAAGAAATAAAAGTTTAATCAGTTCCAAATTGGCGAGAAATATTCAATTTGTATCACTCCGCGCGCAAAGGTAATCCAGGCGTACGCGCCTGATTATGGCCACATGCACAGTTTATGCCGCACGCACGCGTTACGCATATGGTGCATAGTGCGATTGTTGCCTTCCCTAACCTTCATGCATGCCAGAGTCCTACTGTAATCATTCGCTGCTGTAAGGAAGCTTCGCCACTTTGGAACAGATCAAACTATAGCACAATGTTTATTCTGAGCTGGAATGACACCAAATATGTTCATCTCTCTACCCCTGGCCTTGTCCCTCCCACAATACCCTGCAGACTATACACTAAAGCGCCCCCTAGCTTGTCGTTGAGAAAGGTCTTAGTCGTTCTAATTGGATTTCAAGTTGAATCCTATCTTCCATCATCTGTTTCAGCTCTTGTTGTAATTCGCTGTTTAGTCGTGATATTTTTGTGTTTTCTTCTTTGGCCCGCCTGATGGCTGCTTGTATGGATTTCCTATCATAATCTTTAACTCTGATAATGGAGAAAAGAAAAAACAGTACATAGGTTTTAATATCAATCAGAAAAAGAGAACCTCTCACTACTTAGGCTATATTAAAAAAATGTTTTGTCTCAAAGCTCTTCAGTTTTTCAAAACCTAATGCGGAATGCGATTTTTTAAAGATTTTTTCTTTCTTTTTTTAAATATAAAATATTGAAATCCTTTTGTATTTAAAATGATGTGATCAATGGAAATCTGAAAAATCTGTGAAATTTTTGGGTTTTTTTTCTTTCTAACGCGCATCAATTAACTAACGTGCACGGGAGCTTCGAGACAAATTATTTTTCAATATAGCATTATAGGTCAATAAATGCGTATGTGTTGTTTCGAGAGGATTTAGACAAATTAATGCACGCGCGCTGATGTTGATGTGTGAATAATGGCACGACCCGGGCACGGGTGCATTTGTGAGCATATTAACATTTGCGAAGGTGCATTGATTGTCTAATTTTTCGTGAAACAAAACATACGCCCATTATTGACCTAATTCATACACAACACTATACAAATCAAAATTCAAAATTTGGACATATTTGTGATCTATGTAATAGTGAATACAAACATGTTTACTAACACCCGCAGTGAAAATCGCCGAACCCCCGTTCCTGAACATCGAATCAAAACAAAGCGTGTGGTGGGTGCATTGAACGGCGGAGTGCATTAGACGCGATCAATGCACTCCACATATTTTAGTTTCTTGCTTTCTGATTGGTTCGGCACTACTAAGAGTGTATGAATAAAGTTTAGTCAGTTCTTAATTGTCAAGAAATATGCCGTTTTCATTACTCTGCGAGCCGGGGAATTCCAAGTGTATGTGCGTGATTTTGGCTTACGCACGTGTCACTCATATCGGATGAATAAGATGCACAGTGGGCCTGTTGCGTTTTCTCTCTTAATTTGCTACTGCAAGTTGGCTCGTCAATTTGGAACTGATTGAGATATAAAGATCTCTTATGGTAAGCTCCAACTCTCTCAGTGTGGAAAAAGGGAAAGAAATACAAATGTGTATATTTTCCAATGTAATCTTCAACACTGTTGAAGAGAGTAGGTATGTTTTATTCATAAACAGCTAAGAAAGTTTAAGCAATTATCATTGGTCACCCTAACACAGTGCCTGGTTACTGAAGTTTTATTCCATGATGTAAAAGTTGACAATTGTGCTACGTGTTTCTTAAACTGAACTTACTGTGTGCTAGATACTGGGTTGGGTGCTGAGGCATGCCGCGTCCTCTCGTGGGCAAACTGTTCTCGTTTTCTATCAACCTGCAACTCGTCTCCCGATTTGTGACGTTCTTTACTGGCAAGGAACAAGGACTGTAAAGATAATTGGAAAAGTGTCATAACATTTTAATATTGTTAACACTTTCCATGCGGCTATTGGTTTTACCATACAAAACAGATTTTTGAGAAACCTTTTCCAACTTTCCAAGGCCTATCTCAAGGATTACTGAACCAATACTAGGCATACTATAGTTGTTCTGTCAAAACCTTGAATGTTTTTGGGGCCCTTCAGCATCTATAAGTAAAACTGCCCAATGGTTATGCAGTAAGTGTTGCTTTATACACGTTCAGGGGCAGGAGCAAGTTGGTAGATGTGTTTTTGGCCCTTGAATATATTTATAGCAGACTGCCCAAAGGTTACACATAGGAAGTATTATTTTATACAATCATGCTGAAGGGCAACATGGAGATACAGGGTTTTGACAGAACAACAATGATATTATCTTGTTTTGGCAAATATGGTAAACTATGTTTGGTCATGTGAAGTCCTTTTAACCAGTCAATAAACATGAATATATCGATAAAGGATATAATATACTGTGAAAGCCAATATTTTTGTGTAAAGATATTTGCAGCCATTTTGATATCATAGACATTTCGTGAATTGTTTTTTTCGCGGGCGTCCTTCTGGATAGAATGCATGAATGTTGAAAACAATATTTTCACGCGTTATATTTTCGCGAAAAAATATTTTGTGCGAAAACCGCGAAAATAAAACCACCGCAAAAATGTCAGCTTTTACAGTAAACATTTGTACTGCAAGCAAAACGGGTCTAAAGTAGCTGTCACACAGAGCCGTGTGAGCTCACCGTTTGCCGCCGTGTGAAAAATTTGGTGCGGACAGCGGCACATGGTGAGGACACACGGTGAGCCGTTTCCCGTCCGTTGAACACGTTCAGGGAACTATTTGGCGGTAAGGGGCCACCCAGCTCTGTGTGACAGCACCATAACATTAGTTATACATCATCAGCACTGACCTTATCATGTTTATCTGTACACGAGTCATCTAAGGTTTGTAGTCTAGGTGGTGGAGGTGGCGGAGGTGATAATCTTGGAGTACTATCAACCTGTAAATCAAGATATTAACATCCAGTCAACGATATTTATGAATTACTGCAATTCTTTTCAACGAAATGAGTCGCATGTCGGCAGTTTTGAATTTTGATATTTGTCCATCATTTAAAAGCAGGTGAAAAATTCTACAGTAGGGTCCAAAACCTATTAAAATCGACCTTCTAGTTTTTAAGTTACAAACAATTTACCAACTGAGAAAACATGGTAAAACATAAGAATTTGTGACTTTTTTTACCTATAACTCAAAATCAGTTTTCCCGACATATGATTCATTCCGCTTGATCGCATCACATATCATAATGATTAGCCTGATTTCAGTTATGTGATAGCTTTGATTATATAATGAAAGTCCTGGTTTCATCCAAGTGAAACCTTTTCTAGCACATGGCTTAAAACTAATTGTGGGTTATCATTTAAATAAAACAAATATCGAAGGCTTTTGTTTGTGCAATAGTAAAACTATATCACTCGGTCCAAAATGGATTGTTCCATTTCACAAGACTAATTTGAAATTTGACCCTGTGATATAGTTTTTACTCTAACACTCTCAGGCATCCAATATCTGTAAACAATAACATGGCTTGAAATTAATTGTGTGATGTCATTATATAAAACCAATATCGCATAAGTTTTTTTGTGAAATACTAAAACTATATCGACTGATCCCATTTAGATGACCATTGTCACCCTTTCTCTCATGCATATTCAATTTTAATATAATATATAATAGATATTATCGTGAGTCGTCACAGGTGATGAATGTAAAATCTTATTTATCATGCGATATAGAAACGAGCACATTGTGGAATTAGACGATATCAAGCAACTTGTTTCGAAAAACAGAAACTGAAAAAAGGCATAATTTTGTTGTACCCTACACACCAACATCGGTAGTATGCGTCGTTCTTAAAAATCATGCACTATGAATACCTCTGTGAAGGGTATAACAGAATTACCTACCCATTTTTCCCCTCCAATTTACAACACACAAAATATTGACTATTTGAAGGGTAAAAATGGGTCAGTCGGGCCCGGTTTTTTTTGTCGCCTAAGAAATGTCTAGACAGTGAATTTATGATATATTTTTTTGCAGTAAGAGACAATTGGCAAGTGTGATATTTCAAGCTACATTTGGTGTACTTTAAAAAAAGATTATAGCACTACGTATATCAAATATCTACAACACCTACTGGTGTATACTGTGCACTGGCGACCCTGTTCTTTTCCTTCTCCGGAGATGGCGAGTCGGCTGTCATCGACTCAAATTGACTGAAATCTGCAAAGTTGTGGCTGACCGCATGTTGGTCTTCGTCGTCGTTATTGTCTTCTGCGGACGAGGAATGACTGCTACTACTACTACTGCTACTTGACGAGGAGGAGGCGGAGGATTGCACTGAGGAGCTTTTACTGGTTTGAGAGTGGTATGTCTGGTGGAGAAAAATTATGCACAATTTGAGATATTTCTCTGGGTCACTATAGTTTAATCAGTTCAAAATTGAAATATTCTGTTTTTATCTCTCCGCGCAAAAGTAATTCGTAAAGCGTATGAGTGCGATTATGGCCACATGCACGCGATTAAGGCCAAACAAATTTTGGCCGCCGCATATGATGCACAGTGTGCTTGCATTACCTTCATGCCCGCCCGCGTCCTTTTCTTATCATTCGCTACTGTAAGGAGGCTTCCCCAATTTGATAATCAAATTATAGAAAGATCAATTATTTACTTTAGACCAGCGCACATAAACGCCAGGAATAAACCCCATGTGCTTCAAACTTAAGAGTATAGTATTGCGCTCCTCTGCCAGTTGTCTCTGTAGCTTAATGGTAAGGCCTAAAAAAAAAAAGGTTTTTGTTGTTGTTTTGTTGTTGTTGTTTGTTTGTTAATCTATAAAACGTCTTTGAAATTTTATATACCAGCACACATATTATACCATATACAGACATAAACAAATGGCACAAATACACATTTTTACTGGGGTTTTTTCTTTTTCTCACACAAAAAAAGAAAAGAAAAAGTTTAGGGTCGGTGGTAAAAATAGGGTCGGTTGGGTTACGCCAATCAAACAATTTTTATTTTTAGACCGTACTTTTCTTGTCTCCTTCAAGGCCGTCAGCTAAATTGTTTGCTTGATTTGTAATGTAAGAAGTGACTGTTTTACATCAGTCTTATTTCCCTCTTTTTAAAATTTAATTTGATTCTACTCCCTGTTGTCAGTCATGCCGGATACGTACCAACCAACTAACCATTACCCATCTCATAAGGCCAAAAAAAAGATGTTATGTTGTCCTCGACTGCCGGCTTGTCAGATTTAGGGCTGCTCCAATTTTTTTCTTTCTTTTTTCTTCAGATTTTCTCATTTTTCAGATTTCGTTTTTTTAACAGTTTAAATGGCATTGAATATTAAACGAAGTGTTTATAACATATTATGTGCGACTCTTAGTGTGATTTCAACTTCTTGTTGGCTGAACTTTGAGCTTATGCTGGTATAAGAAAATTGAAGGGAAAAAAATCCGCCCGCCCGCCCCTCCTCTCTGAGAGCTCTGGAGGACAACCATTTTTTTTTTGCCTTATCACCTTAGTGTGACAACAAACTTACCTTTTGAGTAGCTGGCCTAGGAGGGACACTTGGTCTTAAGTGACTATTTCTATCTGTAATCACAACAAAGCAGTAATTTAGTATAAGATGTATGGGTAGGCTGGAGGGCTTTAAATTAATCCAAGGCATCCAAGGCAATTGAGACCTGTTATCATTTAATGAGCCTTAAATCACCAGTGTGCAATTGCCTTCGATGCCCTCCCAGTTGCCTTGATGCCCTCAATTCCTGGCTGTTTTCACTTCTTTCAAAAGTACATAATTGCCTTGGAGGAAGTTGGTGCCCCTTGCAAATTGCCTTAAAGGCATATTATATGATCTTTTCCAGAGAGCGCCCTCTATTCATGATTTTTTTTAGAAAGTAGATTTTCTTGCAGATTTACATTTCTGATCATAAATCGTACATACGTTCCAAGTTACAGAGCGATACGATTCCTAATTACCTCAAAATCATGGTTTTAGAGTGAATTTAGAGTAAAAATATAAACTGACGTGTTATCCCGACAGTTTATTTTCACTCTAAAACCATAATTAAGAATCGTATCGCCCTGTAACTTGGAATGTATGTACAATTTATGATCAGAAATGTAAATCTGCAAGAAAATCTGCTTTCAATTTTTTGTTTTGATGTTGAGGGCGTTCCCTGGAAAGATCACATAATATACCTTTAACTGGCATACCCTCTCCAGTTCTCTCCTCTGTGGTAAACTAATGTTGGTATCCCTACTATAGTATGATAACAAATTCAACGAACACCACACACGCAGCACAAAGATGAGCGCGCCCAAAATGTTAATGCTTATGGTTGCGCGCACTTCACACAATGTGAGCTTCACGCTACTTCAATGTGTACTCCAATAGTTAATGGCTACCTTTTGATGGGGAAGAAACAATTAACAAAGCAACACATTGTGGATATCGGGAAGCTCAAGGGTGTTTGGGAGCATCTTTTTAAATTTAAATTTTAAGAGGGAAAAATTGCTTTTCATCAAAGTGTAAATAATTCCTGTCGGTTGCATTGTAAATTGGATATGAATTACCTGTGTCTAAGATATGAATTATTTATCATTTGATACCGAGTTATAAATTATTCAACATTTGATACATCATTATTTCTCAATATTAATATTCATTCCCACTCACATCTTTCATACATGGCACACAAAATACATCTATCATTTCTACACATAACTTAATGAATCACTTACAAGAAGTAACATCAAAACTATATTATAAAATAATACTGGGCAAAGTAAAGTGTCCTTTTATCGAATCTTACCCCTACGGAAGATTTTGTAGTCAAGTGATGCAGATCTGGACCTGATATCAGCAACGCTAGGTGGTGGGGCAATAGAGGGAAAGAGCTGACCCCCCGGAGAGCAAGAACCTTTTTGACTTCCAGAAAATTCCCTAGGTTTGGCTGCTAACAGAGGGTCTGTCAATTCCTCTCGTGATTTTTTACTGGCTTCGGATTTCAATTCAGGGGGGGCTAACTGCTTAAAAGAGGGCAGGTGAATTCGGGACCGGACGATGCGATTGTCCAGCGATGCTGAGCGCCATCGCAATGGCGATTGCGGGGCAATAGGTGGGGTGAGAGGGGGTGGTTCAAGAGGAGGAGGTGGGATTGTCAGAAGTGGAGGGGCGGTCAGAGGAGGTGGGGATGATGGCTCATCAGGAATGTAACCATGGTTACTCTCTTCCGTACTCCCGTTCAAGTCCCCTACGCTTGACTTGCATGGCTCGCTTGATTCACTTGGCTCAATTGACCTAATTTCATAAACCGTCTCTTTCATCCCCCACTCTGATGTGGAAGAACTCTTCCGTGAGGTTCGCATCTGTAGCTTGGATCGATATGTGCTACTATCAAGAGACGAAGCTCTCAATCGCACAGAAAGCTTCGGAGTGCTACAGGTACCAAAGATAATAGGGAAGGGGTCATGGACCGCATCATCATCCCCCTCCCCGACTTGTTCCGCAGTGGATTCCATAACAGAGCTTGGCAACTGTGTATAGCCCTTTATGTAAGCTTTATCTTGTAGCCGTGGCGACTGCTGTGCCATGATTCCTGAACAAGATCTAGATACAGAATGGTTGAAACGGGTTGATAGCAAATTACACAGTTCACAATCGATAAGCTTATAATTCACCTATTTAACATACAGATATAATGCATAGAAAGTGTTGCTTTCTATATGTTCAGGGACAACAGCACATACAAGGATTTGATAAAGATGTGTTTTGGCCCTTGAACATGTTTAGAGCAGACTGCCCGAAGGTTATACATAGGAAGTATTACTTTATACATGCTTAAGGGCCGGATTGACAGAATAGCGGCGATATATTGTATAAACTGAGGGACAGTTAAAAAGGTGAATTATAATATATTACATTACTTAATATTTATTGGGAAAATTGCCTTTTAAAGACTTTGTAACATGTTTACATTCAATATTTAAAGTGTCCAAATTTGCCTTTAAACGGGCTATATTCCATTTATCTTCCTCTGTGTAATGAAGTTGGTGCATATTCCTGTGATAGATACTACATTTTGCAATCACGCAATAGTAGGGATTCAATTTTGATTGCGTAGGTTTATCCTAATGCAATAGAAATACGTGTGTTAATAAAGTAAATCCAATTTCTAGACTATACTCTATTTGGCTTCCTCTGGACAGTGACATAACTTAACAGGCGCAGCTTTTACGCACGCGTACGTATCTTCCATCTTTCAACGCTCCTGTGTATACGCCAGCGCCCGCGTTATGTGCTGCAATTAGTAGAATACCCAGTTACGTCACTGTCTCGTGATGGCCAAATAGACTATAGCTCAAACGTCACTATAGTCAGCGTCAAAATGCTATGGACATGATTCCACCCCTATGTGCGTACACCCCTACGTGCACCAAGTGTACGAACGTACATGCATAAACACGGAAGTTGAAACACGGAAGCTTTAAACAAATGACCATGCGCCCTGATTGGTCAATCGTAAAATCGTCACGCACATTCATGCATAGATGTTTGTGCATTTCACTCATCTGGATGCAGCTCCGCGAACAACAACAAAACAATAGCTTGAATTTCGTCCATAGCATTATGATATAGTGACTATACCCAGGAAGTGCCCACAGACTGAGAACTGCTAGAAGATGTGATTGTTTCTTAGTGCTTTTGCTGCTGACTTTTTTGCTGTTAGTTGTGTCAAAAAACCCACACAACAACATCAACATCCATTGCGACTATAATGTCAGATAAGGCCAAACAAAAAAGAAGGTTTGTCTCAGAAACATTGTGCAAAAAAGCTAAGTGCTGTGCAATTTTTTTTTAAATTTTTTTTTTAGAAAATAGGCTATGAGGTATGCAATTTTATTTTTTTTGTTGATTTTTTGTTGTTGCATATCCAAGCTTACGGAGAACTTTTTTAAACTTCTTTTTAACAATTTTAAACAAAAATAAAAAATAAAAAATAAAAAAATAAAAAAAATAAATAAAAAGTTTTTTAGCCTCCAGCGCATAGACCTACACACCGTAGCTCATTTCACACACCAATGCGGGCGGGCCTCTGAGACAGACCTTCTTCTTTGTTTGGCCTAAATAGGCAAAACTTTAAAAAGCAAATTGGTATTTTGACAAGAGGAGACATAATAAAACATGGCATGTACATGAATACATTTATCGCGAACATTATAGACAGGCAAGATAATATATTTATTCTAGGTAACTTCTCTCAAAAAAATAGGATTGTGTATATTTACTACCAATCTTTTCATTTTTCCTAAATTTGTTGGCAATCTGCATCAATAATCAAATTGGAAAAACTGGCACTACCAGCTACCACCATTTATTAGAAAACACCCCTAGAGTTTCTTACATCAATTTAGTAGGAATTTGGAAGTTGCGATCATTGTGCTCTTACTATAAACTTCTTCTTTTTTAAATGCTGTGCCTTTTAAGTTATCCACTTAGACATATAGTAGGGGGGGTGGGTACCGCGCCATTTTGTCCCGAAGCAATGGTTATGACGTCATATTTTTGTCGATTTTCAGAACTCTTGTATTGGATTTACGTGCAAAAAATATGCCCTTGGCATCATACTTTCCCAGGTGTGCAGTTCATTTTAAATTTCAGATGTTCTAAAATGGATGGTTTTCTAAACAATTCGAGAAAGAAAATCGAACTGCACACCTCAGAATTGCAAAAAAAGCATAAAACAAGTCAACTTTTTTGTGCCTTTGAACAGAGTGGCGGCCGGGATTGTAGAATTTAACACAGTGCATTAACCCATGACCCATGATATAAATAAATTATTTGCGTTAAATTTTTTCAATTAGCACGGTTAGTGTAGTGGAAAGGAAGTCGCTTGAGGAGCGAGAGGTTGTGGGTTCGAGTCCCATTAGGAACACTTTTTGTTTTATTTGCTTAGCATCATCTGTATGCTTGCCCACGCGGAAACCACAGTGCTGGCGTTTACCGTATCAGGGTTACGCCATTTTTTTTCTCGAAAATGTCAAAAAAAATTACCGTTCTTTTAAAAATAAAAATTATAATCAAATTATAAACACATTTTGTGCGAGAGCAACACACACATTTGGCAAAAATGGCACAATAAAAATCCGTTCGTTATAAATAAATGGACACAATCACAATTACAGTCGTAAATCTCTGTGGCGTGCGTAGGTTGGCCATGTCGTTGGCAATCGGAAATCACGGGTTCGAATATTCCCATTATTTTTCTATTTTTTAAACTTGATGGTATATTAATGTAACATCATTGTTATGTCAATTTTTATCAATTATAAATGCCGCCCATGCGTTTATAGTTTTCTTTTTATTTATTTATCTATCATAAATGTATCCTTGATTTATTTAACTTTGTCTAAACAATTAAAATGCGTAAACAATTATATTATTGCTCGATATAGAGTGATTTAACTTGAGTTCAGTTTGATAATATGATAGCAAAACTTGTTGTAAAACCATTTTACCAGTGTGTCCAACAATTTCACACTTTGGTAATACATTCAGAGATGTCACTTTTAGCTTGTTATAGCTAGGCTCAATATAAGCAAGTTTGCGATCGGGTTTGCGACCTCTATAATTTTAGGCTGGTAACACAATCTCACAGTGCATTTCGTTAAAACAGTGTACATTATTTTTTCCATGATACGTATCACGTGATAACCACGATCGATTTCGCAAAATATTGCAAAATGGCGCGGTACCCCAGCCCCCCCTAGACATATAGTTAAACTTTGTATACATATAACGTAACATATAGGGCCGTGTGTCTTGAACTCGCCACCCTTACCGTTGCATGTCCAGATTTTTACATTTTACAACATCTGAGATTCGAATTAGCATATCGCAATAACTATTTGTTCTACCCCATAAAAAGTATATATTTTCTGAACGGTAATCTCACAAGGAATCCAAATAGGCTATTAGAATTTAAATAAGACCTAATGGTAACATGTTGTGATTAAGAATGTTCAAAAATATCGATTTTTTTTTCATATTTTGATTTAAGCTCAATAATAATTTTATACCTATCCCAATCATAATTTTACTGTGCATATTTAAGTTCCTCGTGCAATTACCCACCAGAACATAATAGTTGTTAATGGTAAACATGTTGGAATATACTATATCGAGAAGTAAATGAGCACAAACGTTTAAATTTCATATTTATTAGAGTTTACAAGTATATTTTTTTTGATATGCATCCTATCCTGATTTAACCGGCATTTTTGGATTTCCCTATTTGAGAGCTTTCCAAAAATGTATAATTTTGCTATCATCGGTTAAATATTTCTTTTGTTATAGTCATGTATGTAAAACCGATGAATTAGGGCAAGTTCACTGTGTAGCGAATAGGGAAAAAGCCAAGGACAACGCAATCGATTCATGATTACAATTGTTGCACAATAGTTGTAACATTTGTTGAAACAGAATCTTATAGAATATAAAATAATCTATAAAATGAGAGCAAAATCATATTTGTACCATACAGGGATGAGGAGTTATAGTAAATTGAACGTAGAATTGGAAACATTTTCTATATTCCCCATAGAGATTGCACACAGCGCCGCCGCCACCGCCGCCGCCGCCACCACCACCACCCCTGACTTTCACAACATAATCAATCATATCTCAGCCAAACATTTATAGAAATACCTGATTTATTAACACAATGTAGCTAGATAAATAGGCTTTCACATGACACCTCAACCATAGCTCTACCACATTTAGTTGTTGAGTTAATAGAGAGAGATGGATGATTTGTCACCAAAAATGCAACGCCACCACCCTTTTTGGGTGGTGAGTTCAAAACACATGGCCATAGATAATAATGAATTACAGTTATGATATACAAGGAGAGTCAGAAAATAAACAACTCATAAAGTTATGAATTAAAAACTTGAGTTTATTATTTATGCATTTTATGGGGGAAAGTACTGACCAATTTTTGGAGCTATTAAAGACTTTTATTTATTTATAAATGTAATTTTATTTTTAAGCTGTAGCGAAATAGACCATTTCAAATCAAAGTGGTGACTCTGAGTCATCACAGACCACCTCCAACACATGCGAGTCATTTGACTCCAAGTGTACCTATGTATCAAATGTAATAGTGTTATTTTAAGATCTTTCTAAGAGTTTATTGATTACTTACAGAAAAGTTAGTAAAATATATGTATATTTGTCTGACATATAGTTCCTGTTTAAATGTTTTTTACTTTGCAATTTTTTTAATACAAGTGTTATTTTACGGAGTAATTCTCCTTCAAAAAAGTCAAATAATGATCAATAAACAACCCATTTTTTCACGCTAACGAAGATCAGTCAGTCTTCATTCTAAATTTATTGTTTCAGGTTTCAATAAACGGGCGAGGTGACTTTTTTGAGTCCACTTCAATTTTCTTTTTAATTGTTCTTTGTTAATACTTTATCATATGTAATAGTGATATCAACGTCAGAAGATAGGAAATGAAAGTCCTAAATTTAAAAACTTTGAATATTTTGGATACGGGCAGTGAAACAGTAAAAATAATCAATTTTAATAGGCTTTCAAATTCAATTCAAGTATGGTACCCTTACCCTTAACAAGGCACTACACAAAATGTGTGTAATATGCCTTGCCCTTATTATCAAATAGTATCAAATAGTATCAATGTCCTTCATTCAGTGTATCATTCATTAATTTCCAAGATTAAAGAGAGCATAAGAAAGCCTATCATCCCAGCACCCAATCAATCTACTTATTGAATGAATTATTGATTAGTACTCTATAGCTGGTTGGAGTGAGTGAGCCTAATTGGTTTACACCTGTAAATCTATTATTGCAAAGAGTTAAGGGAAGTGTCAACAGTTGCACTTTTGATTCTCAATTGTTTCCTTCTAAGTTTGAAAAAAGTTAATAAAAGTGTTAAAGTATATATTTATAGAAAGCGAATTGAATGTGGAAACTGAAAAGGGTGAAACTTCACTTAATTTCCCGCCAAATTACAATATGCCTTTCCTGACTCAAACTTAGAGCTTTTTGTGTTAAGTTTATTATGTAGAGCCTACACATTAAAATACAAATGTATTTGTTTCAACAGACATCTTTGTGTATTTATCCTCATTTCATTCTGTGACAAAATCAATCTATTCTCCCTTTTCACAGGAGATCATAAGGTCACATTTTTTTACCTTGCCACACACCAAAAAAGTTGGTTTTGTTACATTTTAATTTATTTTTAGGCTATTGTATTTATGTAACCCTATGACTATGAGATTGACTTGTGTTTGGGCTTATTTTAACGGCAATTTAACGAAGAGGGAAACAATTCCATCCCTTTTTATTTAATTAATACAGCTTGTTAAAGCATGATTAGTCAGGGTGGTTGAGGAAGTGGAGGAGATAATTGTCTAATATATGGGTGAAAATGAACCTTGGAATTAGTATATTTAACCAATAGCTACTTCAACTTGAAGTATACTGCTCTTTTGTGATCTTTATTGATACTTGATAGTTGAAGTGGATTATCTGTCAGTGCATTCAATCAAATTACTCACTTTTTTTCAAACCATGTACCAATGACCCTATTAGTACTTAAGTGCTGGTATAGAACTATTAAAAGGGTGTGGTGTATGGGTAAAGTTGAACTTGGCACTTATGCCAAACATATCTTATGGAAATAAATAGATCACTATGGCAGTGCCAAATTGGCGAGAAATATTTATAGGCACATTTCGCTTGTTGTTTTCATCTGTGCCTGCATCCCTCTATTATATTCATTCACTGTTGCTGCAAGGAGGCATCAACCAAACCATGAAAGTAACGGACCGAACTAAAGGTTGTTTATTTGTCCTGACCCCAGGGGAGGGTAAGGATTGAAATTAGAGTTGGGTAGGGGTGCTATACCCAGGAAGATCATATTTTTCGCGGAAACAGGTAGCCCAGCCATAGCAATACCAGCAATACAAAGGCTATGTCTGGGCCAGAAACTTTATGACCATCTTTGACAATAGAACTTAATTGGGTGTTTACCAAGCAGACAGTCTATCTCCTGCTGAAGTTAATCAAAAGATTTCTGAGCTCAATCTAGTCCAGAATTGGCCAGAATCGGCCAGAATTGGCCAGAAATGGCCAGGATAGTCCGGAAATGGCCAGAATCATCCAGAAATGGCCAGAATTGTCCAGGAGAGTCAAGTGCTTCTGGCCAATTCTGGCCAATTATGGCTAATTATGGCCAATTATGGCCATTTCTGGCCAATTATCGCCATTTCTGGACGGAAACTGGTGTTTTCCGGACTTTGGCTGTTCCTAGTGTTAAGGATTGCAAACAGCCACATATATAGAAATGTAGCTCCAAAAATGTAACAGCGTTATTTTAAGATCAGTGTAAGAGTTTATTGATAACGTACAGAAAAGTTAGTAAAATATATGTATATTTGTCTGACATATAGTTCCTGTATAAATGTTTTTTACTTTGCAATTTTACAGCCACATATGTGATGCGATCTGTGAAAACCCGTCGGATGTCGCAAAATGTGAACTAGGGATTATGGGTAAAATAAAAATAAATAAAAAAATAAAAATGAAAAAAAAAATTTTTTTAAGATTTTTTTTAAAGAAAATTAGTTTCCAATACTTTGTGTTATCATCTTTCAAGAAATGTCACCTTCAAAAACTTACTTAAGTCACTTTTATTATTAACCTTCTAATGTTATTATATTGAATTATGTATCTGTTTTTGCCTGTTTTCATGATTTCTTGTTTTGTAGCTTTTGATGACATCACAATCATCATTCACTCATAACTTTTTTTGTAGTGATCGTAGAAAAATGATCGAAACAGTTCTGTAATCAGCACAGTTTTAGCTTTCTTATGATGTACATATCTCCAATATGAAAAATGCCACCATGTGGCGGGTTTTCACAGATCGCATCACATATATAGAAATGTAGCTCCACGAGGACAGTATTTTGGGCAAAGACTATAATGTCATCACTCACTCCAAAAGCCACAATTTTAGTCTGAACAGTAGCTACCTGGGTAAAGAAAATCAAAATTTCGGATTATGGTCTGTAAACCTACATTGTATTCTAGTCAGAAAACTTAGTCCATGTGACCTGTATTTCTGAAGTTTTCCGATCTCAATTTGAAATGGTCTATAAATCATTTCAAATTGAGATCAACAGTTGATCGCATTCACAGTCTTGTCCTAGTCGGTTGTCCGCCTAGTGATTTACTATGTTTACATACACGCATGCACACATGAGAACGAGACTAGTTTTTTTTTTTATCAACAATGGAGTTGACGGGCAAATTCCAAATGTATAGAGCAGACGGTAAAAAGTGAAAATATTACCCCAAATCTCTTTCATCTCACCGTTTTTGTTACTGAAATGACGCAACATCAACTTTGTGAGGGATACAATCTATCACCAACACCAGCGCAATCTACCACATGGGCAGACGGGTGAAAAACACGTTTGTTTTTTCTGGCACATGGCCATGACCTGTGAGCTGACAGGTCATGTCCCCGAGCATCAAATCACTCGGCTAATCGGAAACATTCGGAACCGATCGTATATTCTCGGATTTGAAATGGTCTATATGGCACCAAATGAATCTAGGCATCCCAATTTGTATTTGGCTCATATGGCTAGCTCCCAATTTTATACCATACACTACCTTAACAATAGCCAAACTGAACCGCTAAACAATGGTGCAATTTTGTTAATGGATTACATGCCTCTTTCCTCTATGCAAATTAATAGTCAGGCTACATTATCAGGATTTCTACATTATTCAAGCCAATGTTTTTGTGATTATTTGATAAATCAATGGCAAAATTGTATTGTATGCATTTCATTTCCAAATTAATGATTTTATTGCAGTCTGGCTGTGGGTAAAGCCTTAAGCCCAATATTTCAGCAATGGAGTTGACTTTATTGTGAAAAAAGAAATCCTTTTTACAGATTCAATTGTCATTATAATTTTTGTTTTTGCTGACAATCTTTACCAAATTGAGAGCATTACTAAGTGCATGGTTGATTAATTTTCTGACTCAAACTGTATCAATTAAAATCATTTGATAAAACAGTACAGATAAATATTATATTACATGTTATTAAAACAATATGCAAACACAAAACAATGTGTTATATCAATGAGATTATTTTTTCTCAACTCAGGCATGATAGAATGAATTTAAATAAAAAACAAGAAAACTTATGGAAAAGTAGGAAAATAAGCATGAAATTGGGCTAAAATGAAAACAAAATGGGCTGAAATTTTTAAAATGCTGACATTTGTGCGACAAAAAGCAGGAATTCCTGAATCACCAGGAAGATTTTCATGTCTATCATTTGGTTTTAGTACTGGGACAAACCATGGTACAGAAACAAAATATATACATATTCATTTAAAATTGTACGCACAAACAGGTGTAAATAAGATGTACCTTGTGACGGACATATCATGCATGTACATGTGATATACATTTGAAGTATATGGTATACATGTGATGTACATGTGACATTCATGTGATGACCATATGATATGTGATTTTGTGATGTCATTTCACATTAGGTTCAATTTTGAATTAATATACATTCATAAAAGTTTGACATATTGAGACGCACACATATACAGAATCATTTGAAGCTAACACGACAAGTAAACCATAAGAACAACAAAACTGTAAACAAGTAAACATGCAGCAAATAATAACAAAAATACCACAAAAAGTACGAGAACATCTTCAATCTTGAAATGAAAGTTTTACCTGGATCGAGGCCGCGGCAAAGTGCTGCTGGTGACGAGTGATGTAGCCCGGACATGCTCTGCGTGTACTGCATCGTGCGAAGGCAGGCAGGCGAGTAGATAGGTAGGTAGAGATGAACGAGGAGTAGTGGTGCACAATAGATATAGATGTAGCACACATGATAGATATAGGGGGAATGGAATGTCAGGCATATATAGATATAGATAGATAAATATATAGATAAATATAAAGTGGCATAATGATGAGTGAGAGTGAAGTGTGTAGAATATCGAGGGTACAGTGCCAGAGAGGACCGTCTACCATTGCTTCCAGGGGGTGTATTACAGGTTGAACCTTTGACAAAAATGTTAGACATAGTCGCCCTCCTTATAATGACTTGACTTAAAGTCATTGATCTGACTTATGTGGCTGAGATCAGTTCATGATAGTCACTCTTTTTTCAAGATTTTTCAAAAGACTTGATTTAACTCGAGTCATTTATTTATATCCAGAAGACTTGCCTTAACCAACTTGAGAAATAATATCAAAATTAATATTAGGCGACAAAAAAACCCCTGCCTGTTTTAAGGGTAAATGGACCTCTGTTTGTTCGTTTTTTGTTTCATTTTTTATTTTAATTTCATGATATTTTTCTTCCCAAAAATTCAAAATGTTTGAAAAGATTCAAAATTGTGGTTGATTTTTTCGGAGCCGTATACTTCTAATGCGAAGTGACCTGAAAATCATTTCAGTTCAATAATAACAATTATAGATGGGGCATTCTGGGACAACACCCTCGATATGATGCAATCAGGCACAATGAAGTCAGAAATATTGAATTTGATATATTGCCATATGCAGGAAAGAGTGTTGTTTTTTGTTTTTGTATTGTATTGTATCGTTTCTTCTCATTTCTGTTACTGTTTCTGTTCTTCTGTACTGTTCTGTTCTGTTTGTTTGTTTTTCTTAGCATGGAGCTTCTATTTTCTTGTTCTTATTGTTTTGAATTAACTTGAATAGCTCATATATTAGGGATTGTCAAAATGCAATGGTTTTTTTAGCAGAGTGCAGCAGTGCAAACTGACCAATGAAATAAAGTAGAAAAATTGAAATGTAATATAAGTGAAATCCATCTCATTTTGCTTGATCGCATCACACATAATGCAAGTCAGTTTTGAGACACAAACAGAGCAAAAAAAAAACACAATTGACATATGAAGAGACACACAACAATATCACAATATGTTAATACTTGTAACGCAAGCAGATGAGTAAAATAAATTACTCCCAATGATGAACACACAACGGATAGAAGAATGCATAAATCTGCACCAGAAAGAAAGGGGTGTGTTTTGAATTAATATTGACTTTAACCCCCTGAGAACTACCTCAGCCGATTGGTCATAAAGATGGATATATCATTTATTGCACCAATCAGATACTATGTTAGAAGAATTGTATCCCTGATAAAAATTTGGAGTGAAATATTGTATCCCATTGTCTTGCAATTCAGAATTGTAAAATTTGACCATTTGCCCCCTTCCATAAAATAAATAAATAAATGAAAATAAAGAACAGATGTAAATTAATAATAATGAAAAAATAAATAAATGAGGACACTGTGTGATAAATGCGCACGTACATTGAATAATTTACCACATTCAGATCAGACACTTTATTAAAACTCTTTTGGGCACTAGATTTCTGAGAGGACTATTTCCCTGCTTCCAAAATGAGGCTAAATCCTTGATGAGCAAGCAGTTGATGAGTTTTATGAAATTAAGACTCTTCCCTTTATAATTTCTACAGGGTGTCCCAGAAAGATTTATACCGGGAAAGGTGCATTTATTTAGCTATGAATGCTGTTGTTATTTGTCAAGATCCCTATGATTCTAATATCTAACCTCGTTATCAAGACAAAGTTGCCCGGTCCTTGCATTTTAGCTTGTGTTAACAGGAATTTGTGTTATCCAGTCATATCATAATGGTAAAATATAAACTTGGGACTTGAATAACCCTTTGTGTTGACAAGAATTTTGTGTTAACAGAGTTTGTGTTAATGAGGTTCTACTACATATATTTAGCTTTCTTAGGAATTTTGAATCTTAAAATCTGGTGTTTCTGACAGAAAGTTTGACCAAAATTACCCCTTTTGAAACTCATAGAAATATAGAAATCATTAACAGTCATGACCATATTTGGCACAAAGCTCACTCTAAATGATTTTCAGGAAATTTGATGTGTCCTCTTTTGCTTTCCACTACAAAATTAGTAGATATCAACTGATGGTGAAGTTTTCTAAAGCCATATTTCAATGGTGTTTAGGAATTGTTCTGCTTGAGCGATTTATCTAAGCGGCAGTTTTGAAACTAGGTGTGAGTTTTATCAATTGAAATACACTGAAAGTATATAATGTCATGCCATATCGGAACGGATACAGATATGACATGTTGATGAAACTCACCGAGTAGGTAGGAAACATGTTCCCCATTATATGTGATGCGATCTGTGAAAACCCGCTACATGGTGGGATTTTTCATATTGGAGATATTTACATCATAAGAAAGCTGAAACTGTGCTGATTAAACTGTTTCGATCATTTTTCTACGATCACTTCAAAAAAAGTTATGAGTGAATGATGATTGTGATGTCATAAAAAGCTACAAAATAAGAAATCATGAAAACAGGCCAAAAAAGATACATAGTTCAATAGAATAACATTATAAGGTTAATAAGTTTTTGAAGGTGAAATTTCATAAAAGATGATGACCCAAAGTATTTGACATTAATTTTCTAAAAATATCTTCAAATTTGTTTTCTTTTCATTTATTTTTCCATTTTTTTCTTCTACATTTTACCCATAATCCCTAGTTCACATTTTGCGACATCCGACAGGTTTTCATAGATAGCATCACATATTGCAGGCATTAAGACTTTGAATGCAATCTTGTTTTTATTCTATTTTTTTTAACACAGTATAAATCTTTCTGGGACACCCTGTATAGAACAATTACAGCACTATTGGACGCTATATTGACAAACATGAGCAACATTCATATATAACAGACAACATAAGCCCACAATGACAGCATGCTCAGACAATACATACATAGACAGCACACACAACATTGACGCATCTTATATACATCTCAAACAAAACATTGATAAAGTGGCCATTTTTGTGCTTCCAAACATGTGCCATTTGTTGATATGTGCATTGAACAGCGAAAACAGAGCTTGAAATAAGCAGGGGCAGGGAGCAAATTTACCCCTGCTCAACCTCAAAATGACCCTGGTTCTTATGTAAATTGAGTCACTAGGAGCAACTTTTACATTGAAAATTGGCCCTGGTTATTCATGCTCTAATCTTCAGGATAACATTGAGGGTTAAGCGCCAGAAGGCCGTAACTCAATTTTTGGGCAAATTGATATTTTGGTACACAAATAATCCTTATAACCTAGATTTTCAGAACCATAAAGAGATAACTCATAAACACTCTTAATTTGACTAAAATTGGAGTTATAAGTCGGGTGCTACAGTGTTTTGTAATGAGTCTCAAATATTTGAAAGTTGATTATCTCAAAATAGCAATTTTTGAGTTAAGCCCTTCTGGCGCTCAACCCTCAACATATTTCTGTGGTTTTACCCTTTTAATAGCTCCTGGTAAGTGACAAACTGCACCTGGTCCTGAAGGAAAATCGATTAACCAGTGGCAAAGTATGTAGAAAGTAGCTCTTGATTCTTAATTCCTTATTTCAAACCCGGTGTGGAAATATTGTTGTTTTTGTAAAGTGTGTAATTTACTTCATCTTCTGATAAAATAACATACCCTATAAAATTGGTTTTGTTAAAATGACCAAATTATCTCATCAATTATCAAAATGATCCTGGGATAAGATATGAATCTCCTGATACCAAGGTGGCAAATAAAATGGCAAATCTAAAAGCCACTATCATGTGTTAGTTCACCATACTACAGTTCACCATACTTTAAATCCAACTGAAATGGTAAAAATGGGGTAACCTTACAAAACTTGTCACATTTTGCTAATTTTTCAGTCGATTTCCTTCATTTTTTTTCAGAAGATGAAATAAATTAGATACACCTAAATAAAAATAAAACATCAATTGTATGGTTCAATGCACACATCAAGTGTAAGGGACGTTACAATACATAACACATATCCACTAAACATGATTATTATTGTGAATATTTGATGTCAATATGACAAGCACAGAATGACCATGTGGTGCCCACAAGACATGCACATGTGGTTCCCGTGACATACACAGAAAGACCATGTGTTGCCCATGTGACAAGCACAGAATGACCATGTGTTGCCCATGTGATATACACATAATGACTATGTGGTACCCATGTGACATACACATAATGACTATGTGTTTCCCATGTGACATATACAGAATGAATATGGGGTGACAACGTGACATACACAACACTAACATTGCAAACACAGTAACTGAATTATAGTAATGAATGTTACATTAATATAAATAATAATAACATGAATGAAAATATTAAAATGGTGTGAATGACTTGCATAAAATATATGTGACCTATATATAACATATCAAATTGATAAATAAATGAATGATTCAGGTATATGGGTTTTCTTTGCAGATTTGTTTTTAAGATACTGTATGTATTATAAGTGTTTAAATAACTTGTGATTCGGGTAAGTCATATTAATAAATTGTTAAACTTAACATTCAAAGAATGTACACAAACTAAATAGTGAAGACGATAACAATCATTGTCTTCCAATTTTACATTTACTTTCGAGAAAAATATTGTGAACCATTTTGTTTGATTATGATCTATGAATCCATTTTCAGTCCAATAAATGCGAAAAGCTGATTGCGGGTGAAACCATGCAACATGCAAAGTCCATTATGCAACATGCAACATGCAAAATAATAACTGTCAAGCACTTTCTTTTCGCAGATTACCAAAAGTAGCTTAATTTGGTCTTAGACCTAACAAAAAAATAGGTTTGTCTCCAAGCTTGCGCGTGCATTGATTTTGATATGCCAAAAATACCGTGTCTGAAATGCAGGAAATTGTGTTTTTATTCAAAATATCGGCAGATTTTCCTTTTCTCAAACTTTTACACGACTCAGTTCTTCAAAAAAACGCTGCACAATTGTTCTTTAGACAACTACATCACAATATTCATTTCAAATAGAAAAAAACAATATCAGAAGGTGTCAATAGTGGCAAATAGTAAGAGTAAAAATTGACACACAAATAAATAAAATGGAAGAGAAAAAAATGGAAAAAATAACCGCGCGCGTCGCCCGATTTCGAAGCCTTCGCAAGCTTTGAGACAAACCTTTTTTTGTTGCCTTATCAGCATTTGTTTTTGCATCTGGTTTTCAAACAGACATGCAGGTAAATATGAAATATATAACAGCCCATGCCAATTTCTCTTATGGCATTTATTATGCATGGCCCAGGGAATATAATATAACTATAGCCATTGAAAAACTAGTGTACAAAACACCTCTTCCAAAACCCTACATTTTCTGCTATCAAAATCATAGTTAGTACAGCTCCAGCGGGCCTGGGGGTTCCCAGCCTGAAAACGTGAGCAAACATGCTGAAATTCAATGTGTGCGTAGATCAAGTCATCTTAGGCACTTATTATTACTGTTAGGATATTTAACACATTTCCAGCAATGATTATCACTAACCAAACAAGTGTTGGCACAGCGAAGAGATACAGTAGTAAAACTTCTCTTTCTGGAAGGCTTGTCACTCTTAAACAATAATAATAATGTAATAATAGTGTCATAATAATGAACAGGACCAAACAAAAATCAGCTGTCATGAAGGAATAGCTGGTTTGAGGCTGAGTTACACAGCTGTAAAAATAATCATTTTTCTAAATTCTTGATTTACACATCAAAATATCAATGATTACACATCATTTTTACCTATATCCTACATTTTGTTTCTTGTGTCATATTATTATTTCTGATTGGTTACTATTTTTGTTCATGATTTTGATTAGTGCCTCTGTCCAATCATGTTTCAAAATGATAAGCTTGGTAGAAATATGATATCATATCATCCCAGCATTTACCTTTTGCATAATTTTTTAGATACATTACAGGTATTGATTATAGTAAATAAATCTTATATTGTTTTTCATAAATCTGGACCATGTCTTGAGAGCAGCTGTAGATCGTTCCCAAATACAATTTGTTTTAAAAATTAGACAAATACAAAACATACAAAATAGACGACTAATTCCTTAAAGGTGTATGACCTGGCCCTATTGCATAAAACTTAAGATTCATCTTTTAGAAGAGTTTAAGAAGAGTTATATCTTCTTAAGTTTGTAACTCTGCTTAAAAGGATTGTTTAAGAATTCGTGAGATGATCTTCATGATATAGACCTACGGTCAAACTTAAGAAGGCCTTCTTCATCAAGCTCAACTCAGGAAGGATTCAAAAATATTCTTCTAAACCAGGCTTAATTTAAGAAGCGTTAAGAATCACTCTTTCTAAGTTAACTTACGATTAATCTTATCCTTTATGCAATAGGAATTTCATCTCTGACCTGCAAAATTGAACCTTTTTTTTATCTTTTCTATACTTCTCTCACTATATACTCTGCAAAATTTAAGGCCTGAAAAATGCTTTCTTTAGATGCTATTTGAATGACAGGAATGAATTACTCTTAAAGTGGTAATTTTTGAGAGATCACATTAAAGTTAGTTACATAGACTTGTACACAAAATAAATATATTCATGTGTTTTTCTTTTCGCTGTAGCTGCTTAGAAAGCGATCAGCTCGAACATTTTCACGTTTACAGTATCCTCAAATATGGCATAACAGAAACACACTGAAAGTGTGTGTACTGTTATATGGGCAAATCATATGTGACTTTCTGCCTCCATCCTGCGTGACTACTTGGGAAATTTCACTCAAAATTTAGAGTAAAACTGTTTTAATGAAACCTTTGTGGAGAATAGAAAACATGTGAAAACATATCAGGTCACACACCTTTAGTACAAAACGATCTTTAGAAATAATATTATAATCAGTTCAATAATATCTCGATCCGAACATCATGCTCGCGTTTATCCAAATGTTGAAAGTATAATGACGCACGGCACTCTATAATATCAAGCACCCTTGCTCTACACGGCTCTTGCAGTTACACACATGTTGCATTGTAGCACGCTTGAAAATTGTTTGAAATAATCAAGAAATTATTGAACGGATTATAGTATCCATCATCATAAACCTTGAGACATAATTTGACTAACTTGTCTGGTTCATTGATCGATGAAATCCACTTACAGTGTTCAACCATTGAATGGCACATATTGCAACAACAAAAATTCTTCTCATTTGGACTGTTTTGTTAAAACCTTTTGGAAAATCACTTGTTTGGTTCAAACCGTTTTATGTCCTTGCAATTTCAATTATGTCAAAAGGATTTATGACAGTAACTATATACTACACAGGTCTTAAGACTTAATACATATTATGCATTGAAGACATGGTCACCATGGCAACCGCATCTGCTCCTGTTATAAAATCCACAGCAGTCGTAAGTCAATAGCGAGCCATTAGTAGCCTCATTCCCAACAGCTGGGTTCAGTGGCACAATATACACACACCAGTGTTTAATTGACCACCTGATAGGATTACAGGGGCATGAGATTATCACACATAGGGAGTAAGGTGTCAAGGGATTGGGGGTATATGGTATATAGGGCTACATGAACTCTGTAGAGGGAATGATGAGATTATATGTCTAGAAATGGTCATATAGTATATGGTCAATTAGTGGCCATATGGTCAGTAGTGGGGTATGAACCACCCCAGGAGGGATAGGAATAGATGTCTGGAGGGATTGCACTAAGGTGACAGAATAAAGAAATCCTGTTCTACAGGTGAATGAACCTCTCAGGTTGAGCAGGTTGGTCGGTTTTGTCTTCTTTTCCCCCCTTAAAAATGACTCAAAATGTTTTGACAAACTCACTTTTAGTTTGTTTGCATGTGTAAATCTCCCCCCCCCCCCCCCCCCTAATTTCTGGCCCGTAAAACAAGATTTCTTTTTTCATTGCCTAATAGATGTTGGAACAGGACAGGGATGGAGTATCTCAAATTCTTTGTCAACAGGAGCTAAACTATATGCTAAAAATCTCTCTATATGTTAATCCATTCAATAAGGAAAAGGAGGAGTAGTACTAAGGGTTTATTTTACTAACTACATATTATCTAGGTGGCCCATTTTCCAGGGAGAGGTAGCCCAAGTATGGGCTACAAATTGTTGCTTTTGACAACATTTTAGGACATTGGGGAGTGAATGGAATCACTGCTGATAACTTATTACAATAAGCCAAATATTAAATAAAACATTTTATGTTCTCTTAATGACTATAGTTCAATCAGTTCCAAATTGGTGAGAATTATGCGTTTTTTTCGCTCTGTGCGAAAAAGTAATCCAATTGGTTTTAGCCATACGTGACTTTGGCCAAACTCACACTTCACACATTCAACAATGCACATTGCACTTGTTGTTTATGTACACATGTACCTTTTTGTATTCTTTCACTGCTGTAAGGAGGCTGGCTCACCAATTTGGAGCTGATCAAACTATAGCGGCTCTATTTTAACTGTGAACCTACTCTACATAATAAAATCCACTTCAAAACGTGTAAGGGGAACTAAAGGGAAACAAGCAGGAATCTAGCGCAGCATATCAAGGGTTAACAAGAGATACTGTGAGATTCATCTAGTCAATCGCAGCAGGGATCTATCACGGTTATTTGGAAGGTCATCTAGGCATACAGTGAGAGAATTTCAAGTCACTTGTGGAGGATTAATAATTAGCACCTAAATCCTTAGTAGTAAATTCATAGGGATACGGTTAGTTTGTGTGTCTTTTCGGTGAACAAGAGACTATTACAGGGGATAGTTATTTATTTCAGCCTACGTATTGTACAAAGAGTCCTTGGAATAAATATTAATTCAGGTTTTATTTAGACATCTGTAGAATCATACAGATATTGAAACGGTTCAAAGATCAGTAAAAATCCATTGATTATCTTTTTCTGATGCATTGTGGGATAGAAAAGGGGGAAGATTTTGTCCCTTTTCAATCCCACAATGCAACAGAAAAGGATAATCAATGGATATTTACTGATTAGCGATAAACCTTTACTTGTGGCCAAATTATTATGTTTGGTTAATAAGCGGATGGTGGGTGTATCGCTTCCTCAAATTATACTTCATTGAAGAAGAAAAAAATGTCTTAGTAGTTATAGTTATTGAAAAAAATGGGAACAAAATCATGATAAATAAAAATGAACAAAATATTCGAAAAGTTTTTCAGTCGACGGGTTGGTGATGAATATGAAGGTGAAGTAAAAAATGATTCAAATTATAAGTCAATAAACTAAAACCATTTAATATTAGATTTGACGTTAAATTATGGATTAAGTGTTCATATGAACATACTATATATAACTGAATTACTATAACCACACGCTAACATACACCCCATACCATAACTTTTACAGAATTCAGTAGACATACACACACACCCCCATGTTGTTGTATACTCTAACATGGATAAAGTACTCTTCATATTGTACCACTCTCTCACTCCTCCCTAACACATCCCCTCTGCATATACTCACCAAGACTATCCCCTCTTCTTGATTTGTCAATGGGCGGAGGGGGTGCTATTTTTGCTGGCGTACTACTATCGGATGTGAGCGTGTTGGCCCGCTTTTTCTTCTCCGGTAACGTCGGAGGAGGGACGTCGTATTCGTGGTCCGATGAGCTGTCTTGTCTTACTGGATCTAAAAAAGGACAAATGTTATTATATTTCAATATTAAACTGTTTTCTGGGATTGACCGCCACATTTGTTATATTTATTTTTTTCGAAGTTTGTTTATTTAATTTTGAAAATTTAACAAAATTAAAAATTAAAAATCGACCAGTTGACCCAACCTACCTCGGAGGTCCTTTACCCGTAGAAACAGGGTGGAGCTGTTTTGTCACATTATAGGATCTTAAATACCTCTCAAGCTGTTTATTTTCTCTGCTATAGGCGGAGAATAGCAGAGAATGTTAGTTTATATTTAACGCAAAGTTAATCTCTTATCCAGAATAACCTGGATAAAGGTGCAATCATACTCGCGTCGTTGCGTATCGGTCGACGTCGACGGACAAAAGTTGACATTGCTTAAACTCGCGCACCGATATCTGTCGACGTTGGCCGATGCGCAACGACGTGAGTATGAACGCATCTTAATGGGACGCAATAGAACACACTATTTGTTACCTGAATGTGTTCTTGGTCTTTGTTCTACTGTGTCTATTACTGGAGTGGGTGGATTAAATTAGGTGAGGATAGAGAATATGGAGGGCCAACAGACACATAATATACTAAACAAAAGGGATGGGCAGCCAAACAGGTCAAAACCTGAATTTATTACCTGAATGTGTTCTCGCTCTTTGTTCTGCTGTGTCTATAACTGGAGTGGGTACATTAAACTAGGTGAGGATAAGAATATACAGGGCCAACAGAAACATAATATACTAAACAAAAGGGATGGGCAGCCAAACAGGTCAAAACCTGAATTTATTACCTGAATGTGTTCTTGCTCTTTGTTCTGCTGTGTCTATAACTATTGATCTATTCCCACTCGGTGAGACGTGTAAAGGAATTGGTTGAAATATCTTGGCGTCCTATATGAAAAATATACAAATACAAAAATATATCATGTATCCACATTATGCCAATAGGTAAACTACCTTTGAATGATAGTGCTCAATGCCGCAAGGCAGAGCGTAATAAAAATTCAAAGTAATAGACCTTCTGGAATAGAAGTCGTAACCTCTGAGTTTCATGCTTGTCGTCTGACGATTGTGTAAGCATGAAACTCATAGTTAAGACTTCTATTCCAGAAGGTCTATTACTTCAAATAAAATTAAAAATTAAAAATATATATATATAATTACACACAGACCGGAATGCAAGTGAGTGGTTGATTCATTTCCTGAACTTTTTATGTGAGCTTGGCAAGACGGCCCAAGCATCTGCACGCGGCAACGATCTGTTATGGGGGCTTGTCTGGAGGAATAGGTTACAGACTATCACCCCCACCCCAACAAAAACCCAACAAAAACATGTTTGCCTCTTTTTATGCGAACAAAATGACATATTTTTTTTAAAAAATTAAAAAGAAAAGAGATTCATATTTTTCCCCCTTCATAAACCTTATTTTTTTATGGCCAAATATAATTCCGGATATATCCGGAAGTCTTGCATCCTTGCAGAGATTACAGAAATACTTCAGGTTCCAGCTAGGCATCAAGTCTTTGACAGAATAAGGTACCTTATATACATGTAATTCATATGAGGCACTCTATTCCACTGAGTAATTAAAGCATGCATGGAAAAGGTCAACTTTATCGAAACTACAGTATTACATTACAAAATTGCACACAAACATTCAATTTTTATTCACGATAGGAACATTAAGAAAACCAAGGAATAGCATTATTGCAGATTCATTACTTTCTTCTTTGCTGATTTATAAATAATACTGGCAAACATAAGTGGTCAAATATATAGACAAGAATATATGAAAAGAATTTATCAGATAATTTTCTTCAAATTTCGTAGTATTATCTGACTGCATTTAATAATGTAAACAAAGATCAGCTGTTTATATGACCCGGGAATCTATTTCCAAGTTTTGATGAAGTATTATGGGATAGGGTTCAAATGCTTAACAAAATGAAACTGTGTATTATACCAGAAGTTACGCACGAAAAAAACACCCATTCTATGGGCAAACACACCTCTCTGTCGGGGCCCGAAGAACAGAGGGGTTTTTCATCGCCTTACCAAGAAAAGGTGTCAATTAAAACGAAACCAAAAGCTAGCATTACTTGAAAACTGCTGATCCGATCTATATATTTTTTTAACTGGCATGGACTATATTTTCCCTATGAACCTCTTCATCTTATAGGTGTGCAGGCACTTTGGCAATGTCCATTTTCCAACCATATGAATTAATTCCTTACACCCTAAACAATCCCCCACCTCAAAAGACTAGGCATCATTCACACTAAAAGTTGTAAGCACAGTAAGGGAATGCACTGACATATACAGTGTATACTCTTTGTTCATTTTTTTTCTTCTTCCCAATGTATTTTTTATACTGAAATAATTACTTGATGTAAGATTTGACAGACACCGATTGTACTTTCACTGGGGGAATGAGGTCATCCAAGACACTGGGGATGGGCAAGCTCAACTGATAGCGTAACAGTAATCACTAGACTCATGCTGACAGTCATGCATTGGTGTCGGTCACTGGTGTCCGCGGTCAATGCTTCCATTGAGATACTAGGTCAACATCAAGGGTCATCATGCATAGGCGGGCATACATCAAGGGTGTCAACTGAAATACAGTCAATTACGACTCATCAGGGATGTCAACCCCGAGCGATTACTTGTCGATGATACTCACCGGATCCGGCGAGATTGAAGCAAAATCAAAATTTGCCGGCGATTGCGAGGACGGTGATGGTGGCCTAGGGAGAGTTGTTGGCGAGTCGTTAAATTTTGCCCAATTCTGAAATAAGTAAATGACAATGGATGGAAAATGGGAGTCACACGTAAGTTTCTAGCACAGTCATAGAGCTCTTTACAATGGTAAATTTCTTAATAATGTAGGTTATGAAATGGAATGGAAGTTACTTAGGTAGGTTAGAAAGTAGAAGAAAAGTCAGTATTGATCTATTCCTTTTGGTGGTCAAGAAATAAAATAGTCATATCCTAGACTAGGGAAAATTGAATCCATGACCACAAACATTCTAAGCGAGATAAATTAGTATCAAGGTGTTATAAATGCATCAGATGGCTAAAGATTTGAATTCAAATCATATGTATCTGTTATCTGTCAACCATTTCTTTACAGAAAGATAACTCAAGCAAAGAAACACAGGTAGCACCATGAGGGAGAGGGTCTAATGCTCCTAGTTGTAAGTGTGGCTGCCTCATTCTCCCCCCCCCCCCCCCCCCCCCCCCCCCCCCACCACCACACCTAAAGTCTTTTGCCATTGATTTGCTCGCCCAATATGAATACCTGGCTCCACCGCTGGTTGTATTTACTCCAAACAAATGTATTTGATATTATAGGACAGATTTCTTGAACATAGTATTGCTGTAGATGATGCCGCTCTTCACGTACAGCAAGCAAAGTATCTTAAATTTGTATTTACTTTGCCTACAGAATCATATGTACCCATTTAATTTGTTGTATGTTTTGGAATGGTTGAACGTGACTCGCCAAAGTGCACTGCATATTGGACACAATGAGACTTAACCCCTTGCCGATTGGTCAGTAAGATGTATACATTACTTGTTGCACTAATCAGAGACATTGTTAGAATAATTGTATACTGTAAAAGCTGACATTTTAGCGGTGGGGTTTTTTTTGCGCAAAATATTTTTCCGCAAAAATTATAACACACAAAAATATTGTTTTCAACATTCATTCAATGCGTCAAGAATTAGAATAATTGTATACTGTAAAAGCTGACATTTTAGCGGTGGGGTTTTTTTTGCGTAAAATATTTTTCCGCGAAAATTATAACACACAAAATATTGTTTTCAACATTCATTCAATGCGTCAAGAAGGTCGCCCGTGAAAAAAACAATTCGCGAAATGTCTATGACATCAAAATGCGCAAAAATATCTTTACGCAAAAATACTGGCTTTTACAGTACCTGATAAAGATTGGAGCGAATTTGTACATGACATGATTTAATTGCTTAGTCAAATGAGTACAATTATCTTGCAGTTAACCAATCATAATCACTGTTATATAGGCAGGTAGTGCTCACCTCTGAATTTCAACTCAACTATTCTGAGTAAAAATGTCATCTACTTTTTGCATGGACGAGGCCCACCCATCCCAAGTGCCCTAAAATACTTGTCTTTTGTTATCACTTTCCACGCGGCAATCGTCTGCAGACGACAGTTCCAAAATGTTTACAAAATGTTTCACAAATGTCAAAAGTATTGAATTTCATTACCATATTTGGAATAACCATGAGAAATGCATCAAAATAAGTACAAATATGCCTAATATTGGTTCAGTAATTCTTGAGATAAAACTTTGCAAGTTGGGAAATATTTCTGAAAAATCTGTTTTGTATGGTAAACCTTATAGCTGCATGGAAAGTGTAAGTGTAAGTAACCCAATCAAACTCTGCATGACGAGGCAGTACAGGGTGTCCCAAAAGTCATGCAACACTTTAAAATTATCATTAATCTTGTAAATTGTAATCAATATGCCAAGTAAATACATATTTGAAAAGAGGAAACTTGTACAATTTTGATACCAACCTTAATATACTAGTATTTCCTTTCTCTGTTTATAGACAGGAGAGCAATTGAAAATACTGTTTAAATGTCACACACCCATTTTAATAGTAGATATCTAATTGCTTTCAACTAGGAAGTTAAAAACACAGACTTCTATACAGATTTTCATCTCTACTTTGAAAAACCTTTGCAATTGAGTGATGTTGAATACACAGCAAATCTGACGATCACATACGGCCTCTGTATGTGTATGATATTTTTGGGATTTTTTTTTTTTGACTCCATGTGAAATCAAATTTAGTAATCTATAGTCAATATATACAATTCAAAATATCTATACAGGAAGTTGAGAAGAAAAAACTCCAACTCCCGCACTATGAGAATTACAAAGTGTTGCTCACATTTTTGGACATCCTGTACCTAGGAAAATTATAGACAGTTGTAAAGAAGTTGAGTCATTTTTTCTGTTTTGAGAGTGTGATAAGCATAAACACAGAACTGGAGTTTCCATTGGCAGGGTTCGAATTCAGGGATTTGTTTTGCATAGCAGAAACTGCTACACAAAATCGGTTTTGCATAGCAAGTCCAACATTTTGCATCCCATTTTTTGCTTTTTCCTTCGGGAGCCGGAAAAAAACATGATTTTAAATGTAAATAAGCTTACTTTTACTCCAATTTGTTCCCTACATGACGACATATTAATTCTGCAAGTTATTCCTGGCAGAGAAGTTTCATAATTTTTATTCTATCCCAATTAATTTTAGGCAAGAGTTATCCCATGCAATTTCTCTTACGTGACACGAGTCATTCTATACGGGTGTATTACGTGTACTCGTATTGATTATCAATCATCATCATCAAATTGCCGATGTAAACAGCAGCTGTTTTTATTTGTACGAATTTTCCCTAGCAATTTTTAAAACATGTTCGATGTAAATAAAAAATAAGTGGTGTCCGCATGCGCAATAGCGATTAAGGGTCAGATCCTGTCCATTGGTTAAATAGATTATTTGCAACAGTGATTTTGATTGAATAAATCATAATTATTATATCACGTAGGTGACCAACAAAACACTGTGAAATAAAGGCAGTGGTACCAATAGAATAATTATTTGAAATAATGATTTTGACTGGATAATCAGGAGGATTATACCATGAAAGTGACCAATCAAACACTGAGTAATAAAGGCAGTGGTACCGATGGCATAATTATTTGAGATAATGATTTTGACTGGATAATCAGGAGGATTATACCATGAACATGACCAATCAAACACTGAGTAATAAAAGCAGTGGTACCGATGGAATAATTATTTGATATAATGATTTTGACCGGATAATCAGGACAATTATACCGTGAAAGTGACTAATCAAACACTGAATAATAAAGGCAGTGGTTACTGAGGGGAATATGTTTTTAAGACACCATGGTAAAGTTAGCAGCATATTATAGAAATTAGAAATTAGTCATTCTGAGAAGAGTGCAGAGTGCATTACTATCCGAACTGCAGGGCCGGAGGCTTGAGGTGCAGGGGATATATGCTGCTAACTTTACCACGGTTTTGAGACAGTGGTTTTGATTGGTCAATGATGATGCTTAGACAATACAAGTGTCCAATCAAAACCTGTGTAGGTAAAAGAAGCAGTAGGATACCCAGATGAATGAAGACCATCCCCTATTCGTACCTCATCTTTCGTTTTAGCTGCTTTGTTGTTTTCTGTTGCTGGCGGAGTGACACTTCTCGGAGCGGACGGTACGGATGAGGGCGCTTCTTTATCCTTCCCATCTGATCCAGGCGCTGGTTTTGAGGGTGGTTCTGAAAATAAAACAGAAGAGATTTATATAGAAATATCGTACTGAAACATGTAGTCAGAACATATTCTAAGGTGGGTTTTTTAATGTTTTTCTTCAAATTTTCTTGAAAATATTGTCAATTTTTCAAAATGTTCCAAGATTTTCTAATATAGTCATTTAAAAAAGATTTGCAACAAATCTCTTCTTTCTTTTTTTTTCTTCTTCTTTTTCCCTGTGAGACATTCTGCATCTTATTAGTTGAATCACAATGACTTATTTTCATAACATTTCATAACATGTAGATTATAGATTAGATTGGTTTATTGAAATATACAAAATCGTGGCATAAAAGCCAAATTGCATTGCACTTACAATATTATAAAAACATTTAAATACATTCAAAGAGATACATTAAAATATAAATATAAAATACAAAGACACATTTATATAAAACATGTGATACCAATAACACTCTCACGAGATGAACATACACATACCCTCAAACAGCCTTACCCACACGTACCCCACCCCACACACCCCACACCAGACCCCTCCCACACACTTTCATAAATTTAACAATAAAAAGATCCTCTCACGAGATGAACATACACATGCCCTCATACATCCTTACCCACACGCACCCCCCCCCCCCACACACCCCCCATACACCAGACCTCCCCCACACACTTTAACAAATTTAACAATAACAAAATCCTCTCACGAGATGAACATACACATACCCTCAAACAGCCTTACCCACACGTACCCCCACACACCCCTCCCCCCACACGCCCCCCCCCCCCCCCCCCCCCAATCACCAGACCTCTCCCACACACTTTCATAAATATAACAATAATAAGATACATTTATTTATTTATTGCACAAAAAATTCTAAAATTATTCATTGTTTAAAAGTCTGACATAATATGGTACCGGGCTGTTAAAAAATCTCTTTGTCCTAAAACGAGGCTGGGAAATTGCACTTGAATTACGTAGGTTAAAACTGTGACATTCATTTCTTCTGGGTGGTAAAAGATGTTCAGTCCTGACATTATGATCTAAACCTTTGGCAAACTTGAGAGAGTGTGTTCTCTTCTTTCCTCCAGACTATCAAGATCACACATGCTTAAGGCATCAGAATAAGAAAGATACTTGCGGCCTAAGATAGTTCTACAGGCCCGTTTTTGAATTCTTTCTATAGTCTTGGATTGTTTCTTGGTAATACTAGGATGCCATACAACGTCACAATATTCGATGACTGGTCTGAGGTAACTTTTGTACACGACAGTAAGCTCATCTTGATCAAAGCCAAACTTTTTTAGAGATCTTAACATGAACAAGCGCTTGTTGGCTTTGGAAAGCATGTCATCTATTTGAGCGTTCCACTTGAGATCATGTTGGATAAGTACACCAAGAATTTTAGCCTTTTCAACATACGGCAGTACCTCATTACCAATTCTCAAAACTAAATGACGCGGTGTGTCTTTACCAAACTTAACTTGCAATGCTTGACATTTGGCAGGGTTTAGATTCAGACAATTGGCATCTGACCATTTTTTTAAATCATTCAAATCCTCCTGAAGGTTGCCAAGTTCAGCAAAATTGCGGTTTTCAGCAAATGTCATATCATCAACATATTTCCAATAACTGGACCTAGCATCAACAGCAGCATCATTAATGACGATCTGAAAGCCAAGTGGACCTAGTTTGGTACCTTGAGGGACACCGCCATTAATACATACAAAATCAGAAAGGGTATTATTAAATTTGACACATTGCTGCCTGTTATGCAAAAAATCGCATACCCAGGGTATTATGGATCTGCGCAACTGATTCATACAGAGACGCATTAAGTATCACACACACATTATATTTTGTCTGAAGGATTCTGAGCATTTAAAAACAGCTATTGGAAACTGCTTATTCACAACACTAGCTTGTATTTAAAATATCAAATTGTAAGGGGCCTGAGCTTTCAATCTTAGCAGAATCTTTATCAAAGGATTCTGAATCACACTTTGGCTGGTTCACATACCTTCTTTTCTTCAGCAGGGGTGCCTCTATTCGTAGTATAAGCAGGGGTGGAACTTCAGATTTTTTTCAACTAGCCAGTCGGGCAGGTAACTCACAGAATTTACCTGCCCGACAAAAATTCCATGAGCCCAAGGTTTTTCATAATATTTTGCAGCAAACAATTAAGAGCAAGATTACTTGTAAATGATGATACAATTACAATTTTTTTTCTTTATTGTACGATGTTCCACTGTAACCCTCGTAACAGCTCCTCGTATTCATCATGTTCATCAATCCAGTACTCTCTTAATCTCCTATCAACCTGACCTCCTCTATCATCATGACACACACTGATGATGAAATTACCCTGAACTTACTGTTACTTACACTTTGGGCTTCAAAAATGTTACCCGCCAGTCGGACAGGTACCTTTGCATCTTCACCCGCCCGACACGAAAGTTACCCGCTATGGGTGGGCGGGCGGGTCTTATTTCCACCCCTGAGTATAAGTTGGAACCTTAATTTGTTAAAGGGGGAAATTCTATAATCAAAACAACTAATTGTAGATCAAAGCGTCATGATCTGAGCGCTCAGGTTCATTGAAAGGGTTGAACGCGATCTTGCGATGCACTGCATTCCAAAACGACAGGAGGCGCACCAGCCGCATGGGACCCCGATAGAATCATGACCCTATGATCAACAATTGTTCGTTTTGATTATAGCATGTACACTAACCTTCTTTTTCTTCAGCAGGGGGTGCCCCTACCTGCGGCACCAGACAGGGTGGTAGCTTGTCAGGAAGTGGAATATTATGTTTCCTAAGCACCACGAGATGCATTGCTGTGCAGAACTCCTCCAGTGATAAAGTACCATCTTTATTTACATCAGATAATTGCCTAGAATCAATGAGAATGAGATTAAGGAGGCAATACAGATTTGAATAAGTTTACATAGTACAAAAGTAAGTGTTTCCTAATCTCCACAAGATGCATTGCTGTGCAGAACTCTTCCAGTGATAAAGTACCATCTTTATTTACATCAGATAATTGCCTAGAATAAAAGAGAATGAGATTAAGGAGGCAATACAGATTTGAATAAGTTTAAATAGTACAAAAAGTAAGTGTTTCCTAAGCGCCACAAGATGCATTGCTGTGCAGAACTCTTCCAGTGATAAAGTACCATCTTTATTTACATAAAGATAATAACCTAGAATCAATGAGAATGAGATTAAGGAGGCAATACAGGTATATTAAGTTTACATTGTATGTGTACAGGGACATGTGACCTGTTTTTTCAAACTTTTCAATCTTGATTTGAAACGATCTAGAAAAAGATACACACGTAGGAATGTAAAAGGCATCAGAACAGGCATGAATTACCATAAATTCCATGTGAGGTTCCAAAAAGGAATGTTACACTTTCTAATTTGATAACTAATCGTTCAACATTTAAGGCCAAACAAAAAAGAAGGTTTGTCTCAGAAGCCCGCGCGCATTGGTATGTAAAATTAGCTTCGGCGCGTAGGTCTAAGAGATAAGGGCCCAAACACAAATAATTACCTGTAAGCTTGGATCAACCACAACAACAACAAAATCGCATACATCATAATCACACAGCACTTATCTTTTTTGACAAATGTTTCTGAGACAAACCTTTTATTTTGTTTGACCTATGCAAGACTATCCTTTGTTTGGGGACCTTCTGTACTTACCATATAACAGATAATTCGGCTGTGGGTAATTTGGATTTTTCAAAGAAACCTTTGGCCTCAGCACCTGGAATGCAAACAAAATTCACATTTATCAACAACTTAGATACACTTTGTTTTCTCTAATACAGTCCAACCTCGGTTGGCCGGACATGGTGGGACCAAGCAATGGCTGGATAAATGCAAAAATTGGGATAAGCGAATATTGTGTAATTCTAAATTGACTATCATTTAAGCACTAAACAGCACTACCAACATCAATGGCCTTCAAATGCTTCAGAGTGTGAAAAGGGGTGATTAGGCAGGCTGTAAATAATTTATTTTCTTTTGGATCATTCAGCCGGATAAAAGAGGGTCGGATAACCGAGGTTGGACTGTACTTCAATTTCATATTACAAAAGAGGCAATTGTTTTTTTTTAAAGATTAATAAATTTAATGAATTAAAACATGTTGGCTAATTAATTAATTGATTGAATCACCTAATATTTACAGGTCCCCCATTTTTGTGAATATTTAAGACTTTTTCTCTGAATTTTCAATTTCGAACAACCACATCCTCATATCAGGGTAAAACATCCAATTTCTTAAAGTTGTATGCTCCGATCACTCTTTTTTGGCTATGATTTTTTTTTCACATCAAGATATTTTGATATCAGAATAATCCCCATATTTTTCTCATTATGTCTGTAAAATCTTAGGGGCCAGAAATGTTCATTTAGAAATGATAGGCTAAAATGTGAATTACTACCAAAGGTGGTTATAACCACCCAACAGTTTGTGTACTACTCAATGGGCAAATTTTTTGTGACCGTGTACTTCGAAAAATATAACCATTGGAGTTATGCAACTCAAACTTTGGAATTTGAAAATTTTAAGGATGACCTTTCATGTCAAATAGAAAACACAAGTTGAAAATTGGGCCAGCAATCAGAACATCTACCTTCAAATATTTTAAAATAAGTATAAATCATTTCATTGAAATAGCTTATTTGTATGTTTAATGGAGTTTTTCTTGAAACCTCAAAGTATTGAGATTCCAATTTGTAATAAAAAAGAAAATGCACACTTTGTTTATAACAGGTTCATCGTCTGACCAATTTCAAACTTTTCACGCGAAAAAATGTTTCAAAAATGTCACAATTATTGTATGGGTTCAGTAATCCTTGAGATAGACCTTTAAAGTTGGGAAAGGTTTCTTAAAAATCTGTTTTGTATTTGGTGAAACCAATATAGACCTTGAAAGTTGGGAAAGGTTTCTGAGAAATCTGTTTTGTATTTGGTGAAACCAATATCGACCATGAAAGTTGGGAAAGGTTTCTGAAAAATCTGTTTTGTATTTGGTGAAACCAATAGCCAGCCGCTTGTGAATACCTGTTGTAAAATTGTCTCACAATTTGTTCCCTCCACTTACCTCCTAACAACCCACACGGCTCTGGCTGCAGACGTTGGAATTGATTAGTATAGTACGTCCTCTGCTCCGTGCTAATCTGCCATACATCCTCCTCGCTAACACTGCCATCACTGCCCGGAATGCTTACGCTATGCTTCAGCTCTCCCGGCTGATCATCGCCCTCGCCCTCACCATCCTCCTCGCCTTTGCTCTTGCCCTCACCCTTGCCTTCCCCATCGGCTTGTGCAGGAAACTTTGCCCAAGAAGTCCCTTCATCTCCACTGGGGGGTCGGGGCGGTGGAGGAGGCGGTTGATTGTTGTAGTTGTTTTGTTCTAGATAAAGTAAATTAGAGTCAGATTATGAGGAATGTACATAAGCAAACAACAAAGAAAATACAAATCACCTCGAGGGGTGATGTAGCAACTTCTAGTCGGTTAGGTAATATCTGACATTTTCAACTTCAGCAAAACAATATATTTGAACATGGCAACAGGTTATCAATCCGGCAACTGACTTATTTAAATCAGGTGGTTGTTAGACTAAAGATTATGTTACTCAATCATACGGTAAGTTTGGGCAAAAAATCTACCCCTTTGATGTAGGGTTTTGCCAAACTTTTCACTTTTTCAATGATGAAATCTGTGTAATTAGGACGATTTTCCCTTAAACCAAGCAAAAACAAGATAAGACTTGTTACCATGTATGTGGCAACAGAGGGTTGCTGATTTTTAAAATAAAATATCCTTACATAACTACTAAATGTCTTTCACCCCCCTCCCCTTATTTTGGGCAGAATCTAAGAGATGATATGCCGATTAGTTTGTCAACCTAGAAGTTTTAAAAAAATAAGAAGGGGCTATCCTTTATTCTACAGGCATCCAACTTGGTGGGCATTTTACCTCAGTGAACTGACAGCCGTGTCATAAAATTGACCAATTTCAATCCAGATCTCAGCTTTGGGGATTGTCAGGTAATCATCCAGAATTGTAATTAATATATTGGTAAGTACAAGCCCAGTATGGGAGTGTGTGAGATTTAATGTTGCTTTGAAGGCTCATGGGTAATGTAATCATATGTGACACGATCAAGCTGGATGTTGGTAATATTGATTTTGAGATATAGGTAAAAAGAAGTGAAAAATCCGTATGTTGTATTATGTTTTCTCAGTAGGTAAATTGTTTGTAACTTAAACTTCTTTTTTCATTTCCAGAATTTTTATTTTAGGGCCTTATTACATCTCTGCATACTGTAGCATTATACATCTGCTTTTAAATGTAGGACAAATAATTTAAAACTGCCAATGTGTGACTCATTTCACTTAACCATATCAAATATTCATTTAGTTATTTTTCTATAGTCCACTTATCAGTTCCAAATTGGTGAGAAATATTCGTTTTTTATCTTTCCGTGCGCAAAAGTAATCCAGACGTATAAGCGCGATTTTGGCATACACAAGCATCACGCATATTGCGCCATGCGAGCATTTTGCGTGTGACGCTCTTCTGTATTTATTCCCTGCTATTAACAGGTTTTGAAAATTTGACTGAACTATTATAGTGCTGCTTGCTTCTTATTTCGCAGATCACAGCTCGGAAATCATGCTACACTTGCCTTGCAGCTTCTCCTCCTCAAATGACGCCCACGACTCATCTTTAATCACACTAGATAACTTGATTGGTGTCCCACCTTGAACATCTACGGATGAGTGCCTGTTTATCTCTTTGATATTGACGTCTCGTGGTGACGAGGGGAGACTTTTATGCCTCTCCAGCGCACGACCAGTATGAGGGGGTGATGTGGGTGGGGTGGAATTTTGGGTGGGTGCTGGAGGGTGTTTAGGGGAGGAAGGAGGGGATGAGGTGATCTGTGAACGAAACAGCTGTAAGAATGAATTTCTGTCAATATCATATGACTCAATTATTATTGCTTTATTTTGTCAATATTTATATACAACATTTAAAAAAATTCTCCTCACAAATCAAATCCAAACAATAGCAGCACACTGTTGCATCTGTGTACTGTTTAAGTCGAAATATTTGCGTTAACATTTATTTCTTGCGCTTTTCACACTAAAATAAGCAAGCGCGAAAATAAAAACGTGTGAATATATTCATTTTGTAAGTAGGTTTATGTAAGGAAGCTCCAAATTGTGAAATAAAACAAAGCAAAATTGTTCAAAATGTGCAAAGCGTGACAAATCACACGCCCGAAAGTTTCCACTTTACAGTGTGCTTAATAGAGAGCATCAAGATTTGCTATTCAAAGAGCAATGACATTAAGGCAAAAAAAAGAAGGAGGTTTGTCTCAAAGCTTGCGAAGGTTTCAAAATCGGGCGACGCGCGCGGTTTTTGTCTTCCATTATTTTATTTTTTTACATTTTTTTTTATTTGTGTGTCAATTTTTACTCATACTATTTTGCAACCGTTAACACTTTCTGATATTGTTTTGTTCTATTTGAAATGAATAATGTGATGTAGTTGTGTAAAGAACAATTGTGCAGCATTTTTTGAAGAACTGAGTCATGTAAAAGTTTGAGAAAAGGAAAATCTGCCGATATTTTTAATAAAAACTTGAAATAAAAATTTGTAGTGAAAAAAAAAAATTGATTTGACAATTTCCTGCATTTTAGATGCGGTATTTTTGGCATTTCAAAACCAATGCACGCGCAAGCTTTGAGACAAACCTATTTTTTTGTTTGGCCTAATCAGATATTACCATTTACACAGTCATTTCCTTATGCCGAAAATCATGATTACTCTGCTGCCAGTACCTGTATAGGTATTGTATCCCAATACCTGTATGGGTACTGTATGCCTAGTACCTGTATGGGTACTATAAAAGTACCAGTGAAGTACCACCAAAGTAGCCGCATAGTACCAGTGACTCTGCTACTGTGCAGCTACTTATTAGGTTGTACCGCACAGGTACTTGTACAGTTCCCATACAGGTACAAACCATACAATACATGTGCAGGTACTGGCAGTCGAGTACCATGCTGCTTGCTGGACATACAAATTGCTGTGCGTCAATCAAGGCTCAAGATAACAGGGTTTTTACTGGGAGCTACTTTTTTTTAAAAGTAGCATCCGGACCAGGGGGATTTATTGAGAACCGGGAGCTACTTTTAGTCTACCGGGAGCTAACCTTTTATTTAATCAAATAAGCTTAAGGGCGGGTTCAAGAAAATTGGCACCAAAGTGGGACATTTTGTCGAAAATTTCAAACACGATATCTGTTCATTTTTTTACTGTTTTTGTGATGTTAGGATGTCAAAGTTTATAAAATAACTTGAGGGGCATTCCAAAAAATCCAATTAACTTTTTTTTTGCATCTACAACACAGAAAATGCATTTTTTGAAAAAAACTACTTAATGTATTGTGCTTTGGTTATCTTTAAGTAATTGTCTTTATAAACACTACTTTTAAGGTTCAAATGTAAGTAAGAGATTGTTCATTTAAAAAACCACCTTAACAATGTATTTACAACACAAAAAGTGAAATAAATTCATTTTTTGTATAAAACAACACTAAAAGTTTTTTTCCCTTCAAAAACAAGTAACAATAAGATTTAACAATAGCTTTATATCAAAGACCTTGCTAATACAAAACTACACAGAAAGTTTCAAGTTCCTACTACAATCTATGGCAACATAGTATCACTTAGTGTGTCAGTAAAAACGCATATAATGTTACACTCCTGACAGAGCAATTCTAGTTATAAGGTATCACATATTTTGAGAATCATGAAATGATTCCCAATATTTTTGAACTGATATTGAAGATTGCCCAATACATATTCCAATGGTTATCCGTCAACCACCATAAAAGTGGACAGTTTTTCATTTTTACCAAGAAGTTTTGAATTTACTCTGAAAGATTTCCACTTTACACTGCCAAAAGTACATAGATTTAATAAACAAAGGAATTGAAAATCAGTTTTCTACAATTTAGTTTAAATATCTTGTTCATACAAAACCATGCTGAAAGAATTGAGTTTCTATTACTATCCACTGTGCGACAGTGCAGCATTAAAGAAGCACATACATTTGTACAATTTGGTGTTACACTCCTGACTTGGCAATATTGTTGATAATATATGTCACTATAAGATTATGAATAGTGGTTCCCATTGTTTACAGTACCTTGAGAGGCATTAAGGTGTACATTGGAAGTATCTCAAAATATTCATGATCAGAATAGGATCATATTAAACTCCAAAATCACTTTCCCATTCTCATTTCAAAACATTTGGACTTGAACCCATATTCATGAGTAATCATATTTGTCCAATTTAATTAAAAAAAACAATAATAGTAAATGATTTCCCATTTACTAACACACTAACAACTCCAGAGAACAATAACAAATCAAAACTGACATTATAAGTATGAGTATATCTGCAGTTAAAACATTGACACATCTAACGTGAAATAGTGTTACACTCCTGACAAACACTTATTTGCTCTCTGTAAAAGACACATGTGACACAACATATTTTGTTTTGTTACATTTAGTTTATTTCATCAAGGTTCAACAACAAAACAATATTATTGCTTAAGTTCATCTGCTTCACAGTTAAGAAAAATTAAGATGAATGTCAATGTTACACTCCTGACATTCCTGGGTTATCACAATAAAATGCGTAACCGTAGATACTGAAATGCAATTATTACAAGTCAATTGGCCATTTAGTGAAAGGCAATAGAATACCAATTGAAAATATGCAAAAATGAATGGCAAGCTTTTTGTTCGACATCTTGCTTACTTTGACCAATTTGTTCAAAGATTTGGATTTTACCTGATTTTTCAGAAAACCAAACTATAATGATGTATTCATAATTTTGATAGACATATAGCATCTAATGTTCTAAGTGATTTGTTCTGAATAAAAGTTAACACTTCAAATATTAAAAACATCTATGTTATGGGTCAGTAGGAACATAGAATTTTTTGTTCTGGCCTAATGAAATTACATGTCCAATTTTAATGTCCCACATAATTAAACGTTACACTCCTGACACTTTTTGGGGTCATAAATGGCAACAACAAAAAATCTGAAGTAGCTTCAGTTAACATTTTTTGGCACAAATAAGAGACAATAGTAGCACACATTTTAGAACAATTACCTATTCTGTAAATCACTTTGTATTAGTGATAGCAGGTAAAATGTGAATGGTGCCATTTTTTTTAAACCCGCCCTTAAGCGAAATTCAATGTTTTGGGCAAGCTTCCCGGGCGCTGGTTTGAACAAAATATCAGCGCTCGGTTGTTTATTTTTCAGCATTACCGGGCGCTTTGGCAGAATGACCGAGGGGTAAAAATCGCCCAGCGCCTTCTTATCTTGAGCCATGGTGTCAATTGAAAAGTACTCGATTTGGAGATACAGTTTTATTCAAAATTCACAAATTCAAGACGATACATAGGCCTAACAAAGAAGGTAGCCTTACCTGAACCTGTGGTGATGGAACAGCCTGTGGTGAATTAGCTACTTGATAGAGGGCGTTTCCAGTACGCGAATTAATTCGTTGTGGTGGGGGTATACTACCAGTCTTATAGACGCCACTACCACTCCTAAAACAAAAAAGTTGTTATGTTTTACTCCTCAGTAATATAATATAACTTAGTCACTTAACCTGTCGGGCCAGAATATGATCTGTATACACTACATGTCCAAGCATGCTGCTAATACATTTTGGCTAAGTATAATTTGCTTTAAAGCCACTTGAAAGTCATACCAGCAGGTGAAAATTACCATCACACAATTTCTATTTTTTCTGTTTTCTTCCCCTGTTAGAAGTTATTATCAAGGGTTGACAACCAGAAAGAAGTAACTTACTTATATTTTGGTCAATTTGAGAAATTGGTACCAAAAATCATTGTCACCATAAGATTCTAAGGACCGAAAAGACATATTCAAAACCAGCCCCCATTGGAGTTAGAAAGCCCAATTAATTTGATTACACACAATTCAATGGAACACATTAAAACTCATCTTTCTGAGAATGCCCATTTTGAATTGCGTAATTTGGTTGTTAACCCTCGTAAAATGTTTTAATTGAGCAGATAGGACTGCAATACAGTTATGCGCTGTACAGGGTTAGACCAAATATCTATTCCAAGTTTGTTTTTGTTATTTTGTAGCATTCTTACCAGACTCTCAGTCAGGATTTGAAAGTTGCCTGTCCAAATTTGGACACACAAGTAATACTATTGCACATTGTTAGTGTAATCGTCTGTATGCGCCCAATTTGTGCCAAATGTATATATGAAGTATGCCCTCAGGTGCGTATAGTAGACCAATATTGCGCCCAAGTGATGATTGTGAATGATTCGAGATCGCTAAATGCTGTAATGGTCGCAGGGGTGTACCTTAAATTGTTCTCCAACCAGCCAGCCGGCTGGTAGCATGTAAAAGTTACCAGCCCGACTGTAAACTTACCAGCCAAACAAATAATCTTCATTTTCCAACAGCAAAACTCTTACCGGCCAGCCGGGTGTGTATATTTGAAAAGTTACCCGCCCGACGCAAAAGTTACCCGCCACAGGCGTGCGGGCGGGTACTAAATACAGCCCTGAATGGTCGGATGAAATGAGCAAGTTGTTTTAAGGTGGTATTGTTTATAATAAATTGGGGATTCACAAACAAAATTGATTTGCTTGTCCAAAACTGCCTGTCCGTAAGACGGGTTGAGGATTTTCCACCCATCCACTTTAGTAACTGTCCGTCCAAAAGACGGTTGGACAGGTCACTGGCTAAAGCTCTGTTCACACTAGACGTTCTTTATCGTGCGTTGCGGTGCATTATCGCAATGGAGTTATTCAACTGCAATTGCAGCACAGGCTGCGACGTATAGCGTTAACGCTGGCGTTCTCCTATTTTGCCACACGGCGCTGGCAGCCATCGCATGCGATGACCTGCGTTGACCCAGTGTGACCTGCGTTGAATTGCTGTACACTGCGGCGGAAGTAAGGTTGCCACATCGCATCGCATGGCAAATATCGCCTAGTGTGAACAAACCTTAAGACCTGGATCTTACCATTCAGCAGGCGGCTCTTGTTTTATTGGTGGATAATCATAGTCTAAATCTTGCTCTGGTGTGTGGTCGTTGAAGGCGGGATTGATAAACTCCATTTGCCTATTAGGATCTGTAACTAGGTATCAAAAATGGGGGAGTAATGGTTAGTGATTGGAACAAGTAACATTTAGGGAATTGTCAACTGGCCACTGGCAATCCAGAACTTCCTACCACACTATAAAGCAACAACATTTCGCTAATATTTTAATTTTCTCCAATTTCGCAAGGACCTCTATTCGCTAAATTAGAATGCCGCTAATTAAGATTTTAAACATAGGTTAACATAGCAAGATGATTCAATTTAGTGAAATCAAAATGCCACTAAAGGGTGGTGTTTTGCAAATTCACTAAATTTTTATGCCGTGACATGTTTGCGTTTTACAGTATTTGATTCTCTCAGTAAGCCTGATGTCACACAAACTAAACAGAAAGGAAAATGAACCAACATTTCTCACCAAGAGAACCCATCATATCAATTGTCAGTAGTGTTGTAAGTTGTCACAATATATATGGAACTAGTCGCATCAAAAAGGACATGTTGTCGGCAAACCTAGTTTTGAGATAGAGGCCAATATATTTGAAGAAATATAAAGAAAATAATAGAACTTTGGCTTCTTCAAATCATATCTTTTGATTACAAAGTCCATTTACCTTCAACATGGTATCATTTCAAAGCTTAAATTGTGCTCTTTCAAGTGATACCAATAATTCGGATTTGACTCGGGCCACCAACATGTCCATTTTGATGTGACGGGTCACATATGATCTGCACTTAAATGATGACAAGTTTTCATTGTAAGTAGTGTAATTGCAAGCTCCTTAAAGCTGAACGTAAATGTGTCAGTTTAGTTTAGGGTTTTTGTTTCTTGCAAAAAGATAAAAGGCACCCTTCCAGGCAGCCTATCCCGGTACACCTTATGTCCATGAGTAACCCTCCCCTGCCCCCTCGGGTTTGGAGTTCTTCGGGGGGAGGGATGACAATTATTTCATGCTCCATCTGAATTGGACACCTTAAATATAATTGGTTTCAAATTATGCAAAAATTATATCATGAAATTGCTGTTATGTTTTCCCAGAATCTATTTTTAGTGAACATCTGACATCTTTCATTAAAATCAAAACTTGAACTCAATCCAACATACTAATTGTAATCACATAAACAGTTGTAACAAACATGGCAATCTGAGAACCATGAAACTAAAGTATGAAACTTTCAAAACGTGTTAGTTTTCATTTTACTGACAGACATTGAATAAAACCTACCTAGGCCCTCGTCCTAACATAGGGCCCCAATGCAACCCTGTTATCCTAACCAGCATGTACGCCCCTAACCCATCCTTGCCTAGCACTAGCACATAACCCTTTCTAACCAAGGCCCCTTTATAAAACCTACCCAGGCTCTCGTCCTAACATAGGGCCCCAATGCAGCCCTGTTATCCTAACCAGCATGTACGCCCCTAACCCATCCTTGCCTAGCACTAGCACATAACCCTTTCTAATTAAGGCCCCTTATCACAACATCCACCCTTGACCCATTCTAACCCAGGGCCCTAATCATAACCTGGTCCCTAACACTTACCCCAGGGCCCTAACACTAAATCAGGAGCCCTAACCTGACTCTAATAATTAGGAAATTCTGCCAACCGACTTCCAAACATCAACATTTGGAGGTTTAAAGGGGCATTGAGAGATGTATCGATGTATCGATATACTGAATGAGCAAATATCGTAAAGATAATCATCAACATAGCCCAAATCCAAAATGTCATACAATTTTGACATTGCCTTCATGCCAAAATAAGCAAATAACGGCACTTCTGGGTTGAGATTTGCCGCGAAAGTCTGTGAGTAAAACGATGCATAACTTCCGAATTCAGCACCTGAGTTTTGATAGGATCATATTGAAACTAAGAAAATCATGAAATTTTATATGATAAACGGCGATTGTTGGTAAACTGTTTCAGATGGGAGTTAGTATATGCCCAAGTATTACTTTGATGCAAAAAAACCTGATTTCCAGGATAATTGAGGGCGCACTCCCATACATATCGCTCAATGCCCCTTTAAGGACAAAATGCCCTGTCTGATCATGGCTGCCTTTTGTTGAAATGTGTGTTTTTACACAAGCGCACACCATTATAACCAGGGCTCAAATTTCACCAATGCAACCAAGGCCATCGCCGTGTCCTTTTGAGGTTTTGCCATGGTGCCCTAGACCTTTAACCATTTGTTGGCCTTAATGACCCATCGTAAATGCATTCAGTGGCCTTGAAATTGGGTGCCCTCAAAAATTATAATTTGAGCTCTGCATATAGCACTAGCAACATACATGAACTCTTCATGGCATGGCTGTTGTTGTAAACATGGCTTATTGTATGGCCATTTCACATTAAAATATGCATTGTAAGTAGTTTAGGGATGCACCATATAATATCCAGGGGGGAGGGGGTGCAAGATTTTTTTGAAGGGAAACAACTTCACCCACCTTAAGTGTCAAAAAGAAAATTCCATGTTCAAGGAGTTTTTAAAAAAAGATGACCTGCTCATTCATAGTAAAAATATCACCTCTCAAACATGTTGCCTCTTTTTGCCATGATTTTTGGTTGTTGCTAAGCCAGACCCAATTTTCTATTGATGGTGGGAGTAATTCTGTTATACCCTTCACAGGGCACTTATAAAACTCGCCCATTGCTTGTGTGGTAGATTTCGATCACGACAGGAGCATGCGCAGATGCGATTTTTGTGTAAGTGGTCTGTGATTTTGTCAATATTATATTTTTACTGTGATTTGTTTGTCAATCTGCATTAAATGCAAAAAGTAACAACGCCCCCGGCTGGACTCGAACCACCAACCTTTCGGTTAACAGCCGAACGCGCTAACCAATTGCGCCACGGAGGTGATTAGTTACTAGGCTGTTTTGGTTTGTCATGTTCACCCGTACACTTCTCCGTACACTTTCTTGCAAAGTCGGGCATCGTTTTTTCTCAAATGGTGCTTGCATATTGCCGTTGCTGTCGCCTTTAATACATGTGCTGTCAGTTGAACTTGGAACCAACGTTTACTTTGAACTGTCTATTTTCAATAAAAAAATATTCCAATACGGGAAAAAAATCAGAAAAGCTCACAGACAACAAATAAGAACATCATTTTACTCGACCTAGAATTTCAATCAACGTATTTCAATCATCGGGAAAACCCGATGATGCGAGTGACGTCATTTAATGAGCTCATTAGCATAATTTATGTCCGTGAAATGTACAATGGAGTTTTATTAGTGCAGGGGTATTCACAGTGCATGATTTTTAAGAACGACGCATACTACTAACCCTAACCCTAGAACGTGGCAGTGGGGATGGAACGAAGAACAGGGGGAGGGGGTTAAATAAAAAATGGGAAAAATTATGTCCGCCGGCGCCGGGAGTTGAACCCGGGTCGGCCGCGTGACAGGCGAGATATACTAACACTATTAAACTATTAAAAAAAGTGTTAAACCAGTTAAACATATTTTTATGCCAGAAATTTGCATTGATTTCATTGCGATTGCAATCGTCACATTTCGTTAGTTGCCTTTTTTATTTATTTGTATTCTTAGTCTAAATCCTCAGTCAGTCGTTTAATAATATCGATATAATGCATGTATGATAGGCCGACGTTGATTTCTAATGGGTTTTTATTTCTAGAAACGTTATCGTAATAATTTATATTTGGTACAACAAGGCTGTAATGGTTGTATGGAATGAGAATTATGAGTAAGCTTACTTGTTTACCTAAAATTTAGTCTGACTTTTAAAATTTTATTAGGGCTTACGTTTAGCCGTTTAGCGAATTCTGTAAACGTTTAAACGTTTAGAACTTACAACATTAGTTCATAGATACATTAATATTACGATATGCATGGCAGCTTTAACATAGTAACACTTTTTTGGATAACATACAAAACCCTCCTAATAACATGTGTAAACCAGCCATCTGTTACAACAATTGACCAACATTAATGCAAAGACAAGGATTCGAATATTGGCTGAAACCCAAGTTATCAGCATTCAGCACTCTCTCTGTAAATGATATGGCAATGGAATCAAATCTTGGTAACAAAACAATCACATGTGTACATTTGTCTACTTTTGAAAATCAGATTTGGACACTTATACTTGACAGAATAATGTATTTAAAATAAACTGAGGTGACGGAAAACCCCAAACCAATGCATATAGTGCAATCCCCTCTATAAGCGCTACCCTTGCTACCAATTAATTTCTCTTACTGTTGGGGTGGGTTTAGAGTGTATAATCTATGGGTTAGGCGACGAAAATAGAATCCCTGTTGTACGGCCTGACCGACCCATTTTTTTTCAAAATCAGTGAACATGTTCACATGCAATTAAATACAGACCGACCCAAATTGGGTTATTTGCTTGTCAAAAACGGCAAGATTTTTTACAGATAATTTTGGATTTTACGGTCACTTTCAAGGGACCGAACCGCCCGCCCGAGAGATCTGTTTCCCCGTACAACCCTGTTACTTTTGTCATCGCCTTAGGGCACTCTTCTTCTTTTGGTCAAGGTGTGAGTGGGCAATATTTATCAATATAAATCTATACTCAGGCCTCACTGAGTGTATTTCAAATGTACTTGTACTTCTTTTCTTTATAACTAACCTAAATTCTGTTTTAACAAGTTTTTGTTTTGTGTTTTCAAACTGCTAAGTTTTAATAATATAGACCTATAGACCAAAGAAAAGTATTACTTTTTTAAGCTCTTAGTGACCTTGTACGGCCTTTTCATACTCCCGTCCTCAGACACCGCCCGAAGAGGAAGCAATGTCAATTTGTATCCGCCATTGTTAAGGGACCCCCAGCGATAGGAGTAAAGGAATAGCCCATTATACCACATAACATGAGATGATCTTATTTAGTAATGAGGCATGGGGCCATTTTGCAGGACTCTTAAATAATTAACTTTCAAGCGAAATGTTAAGTAACCTCCATTTTTTATGAGTGGGTATTAATCCCATAGGCATACCTAAACATCATGGTTGAACCCCAAATGCATTAACCTTAACCTACATGTTTGAAAAACACATGACCAGTTACTTTATCTAGTTTATGTTTACTTGCGAATGTGAAAGCAATACCATTCATGGTTAAAATAGCAGCCCGTTTCCTGGATTGGATAATATTGCAACAACATAATTTGGCGAATGATCTCATTTAGGCAACAACAAAAAAGTGTTGTGTTGCCCTTAGTGACCGACACTAAAATCTCAACATCCCGGGTCGCAATTTTTTTTCTTTTTAAAAAAAAAAATTTAGATATCAAAATTGTACCCACTTTGTCAAAATATGACTGTTTTCTGCTTGAAATGAATAAGTTTGCTTGAATAGATTGCTTTCAAACTATTATCACACCAGAAACATCGGTAATATTTGTCAGCAAAAAAAGAAAAAGAAGAAAAAAAAGGAAAATCAACCGACCGACCCGACTTCAAGATTTGTTGGCACTTGAGGGCAACACAACAACAACAAAAATGTGCCTTAAAATTCTCTATTAAAACCCCTCACAGACAGGGCAATCAATTTCTTTAATTTCTGTTCATTCAAATACAACGACTGTAAAACACTAACATTTCTCGCCATGTAAAATGAGCAAATTTGCAAAACCCCACCTTTTTGGCATTTTTAATTTTCACTAATTTGAATCATGTTAACCGGTTTATAAAATCTTAACTACAACATTTTAATTTATCGAATAGAGGTCCTAGCCAAATTAGCCAAATTAAAATGCTGGCGAAATATTGTTGCTTTACAGTATTATACTCCATGTTACCTCAAGCTGGGGCAGCATCTTCTACTGATCACTTAGCACATAATCAGGCCAACAACAACAACAAAGTTGTGTTGCCCTCAGCGAAAATCGCCAAAATTAGGGTCAGTGTTTTTCTGTTATTTTTCACATTTTTTGTTCTTCAAATGTTTCATTTATTTATTTTAAATTTAAATTTGTCTTAAAGTGTCTAAATGCTACTATTTCCTGCTTGAAATGAATAAGTTAGCTTTATTAAATGTGTTTGTGACTATCACACTAGAAACATTAGTTAAATTGACATGATGGGCTTATACCAAATTTGTCTCGACATAAACCATATATTTTTCAGGACGAAAAAAAGAAAAGAAAAAAGATTACAGACCGACCAACCCAATTTAAAAATTTTAGCACTTGAGGGCAACACAATAATTTTTGTTTTTGCCTCATAACAGTACATGTATGCACTATAGTATAATTTTTATAATGGAGTCAGTTCCTAATTGGCAAGAAATATCTCTTTGCCCACAAAAATAAGCGTACAATACATACACATCGCATATATGATGCACGGTGCATCCTGTTACCAGCCTTTTATGTGCACCCATGCTATTCAGTATTTTTTTTGCCAATTTGAAGCTGACTGAACTATATAGGTCGGCCCGGAGTGACATCAAATGCCGTTTGCTGATGTAAACAACAGTTGCTTACACGGCCTCACACCATCACTAGGAAAGATCTTGTGTATGGTTGAGTGTGCGTAGACACCGATGTATTAAAACATTTTGCTTTGTTGTCAACGGCAAATGATAAAAATACCTGGATGACCGGGGCGACTTTAAGCATGTATACTTTAACATGATCCAAAGAAATTGTTGGATCTGCTCAAATGTTTCGCCTAAATGATGACTCGAATATCAGTCTATTCAGCTGATAATAAGCATCCATATAAAACACAACCAAACAAATTGAGCCATTGCACGTACTAAAACTTCAATAATGCTTTAATGATCATGATGTAAAGGGAAATTGCAACATTAAAATACATGATTCTCAAGTACTGCCCAAGTGTTTATTATTCCTTGTAAACGATACTTCTTGTTTCTCATTTCAGCCGGAACGCAAGTTCGATTTGACCCCAAATTATTAGGTACGAGGGCGTCCTAATGTAAACACGAAAAATTCAAATTTAGTCGATCACCTATTTATAAATAACTAACACTTATTTAGGACGAAATATATACAAAAGGAGACCGCTGATCGTTTACCCACTAATCTACAATGAAGCATACATCTATTTTACTTCATACTGTTTTATCGAATCAATATATTCAGACACCAACGATCCGAAATGTGAGATTTCATGCTACTGCATCGGCGTAAAAACTGACATGAACTGGAAGAAATGGTAGCCAATTTTAGATGAAAACGTCCGTAAATCCCTTATTTTACAACGTCGTAAAAAATCCATCTATACAGTGGCACATTATAATGAGTTGTTTGATATCCTTCGTGTTTGAAATAGTAATAGTGTTTAAGACGATTTTTGCCGCATCATTTGAAGCCCGATGTGAAGCTCAATTGTAGTGACCAAAATTTGGCACTCGACAATAAGTGTTTGAATCTCCCGGTTATAGCCAGTTTACCTCGATAGCGTAGATGGTAAAGCGCTCGCTTGAAGAACGGGAGGTCCGGGGTTCGATCCTGCACAATGTCACAGATTTTTTTTCTCTCATCAAAATCAATTTTGTTGGGTTTTTAATTTATTTATGATTGTTTTATGATGATTTATGATGACCATGTTTCTTACCCGATATTCCGTCTGGGTGCGATTGTGCTCAGGTTATCCCTTCACCCACTCAAATATTAGTTTCACTAGACACATTACGCATAATGAGGAAAATCAGGTGTAAGTGTAGCAAAATATTGTCATGAAAACCATCTTCTAAACGTCACATCATGGGCCGTCCGTGACTCCGTGTGTATATGAAAAAAATACGTCGCGTCTTTTACCAGGAAATACAATACAACTTTAAAGTCTCTCTGATCCCGAGCACTATGCCAAGGTTTGTTTGTTGCTTTGGGATTATTTATACTAGATTGGTGGGGATCTGTTAACTTATGAAAAAGAAATGAACCAAACATTCATAAATAAATCACACACAAAAAATGATTTTGACGAGAAAAAAATAAATCATATGAAAGTGTGCAGAGCAGAAGGTTCGATTTCGAACCCCGGACCTCTCGTTCTCCAAGCGAACCCTTTATCACCTAAGCTATCCAGGGAAACTAGTTATAGCTGTGAGATTTAAACACTTCATCAATTCTGTTTCTAGAGCCACATGATGCAAAAACATAATTTATTCTGTTAGATAAAAAGGATATCACAGTTATTTAGCTCATAAGTTGAAAAATATTTCCCTCGAAAGATGTCCCTCCTATGCACAAAGCCTGCAATCCGCACAAACATCAAAATATAATGCGATCGCATAGGAATGGACAATGGACAAAATACCAATGGTTCCAAATTTTACTCTCTCTTACAATCTGTTTTTATCTACTTAAATGGTCACGTCGTAAAATCGATTTAGGAAATAATAATGACTAAAACCCTCATTTATCTGAAAATGTGACAATTTTGTAATTTCGCTGTTTAAGACAGCTGTTTGTCAGATCAATGTAACGCTACTTTTGTACATTTCACTTTCGATATCGAAAAAATTGCAAACTTCCCATGTGAAATACTCTGCTTGTAAATGTCTGAGACTGGTTTTAATAAGTTAGTGAGACAGATTGTATTATTAGGAATATTTCAAGACATTAATCTCCAAAAAAGACTTACATTTGACCTCAAGATCACTCTTGAAATGATAGTTCAGATTCCGCGGGAGTTTAACTCGGTTTTAGTACCGAAAGTGCGCGGTTCACAATTGCGAAGTTCATTTCGGTAATAATTGACCTTTTAACGGTTATTCGGCTAAGAGGCGTTCCGACTAATTTAAGTGATTGCATCCTGTATGTGGTAAGCCTAAAGTAAGCCCTATTAAAGGTAACAGCACTTTTATTTCATTGCAAATGTAGTGTGGAAATGATCCAGTTCAGTCTCAGGAAAACATTTGAGAGAGAGGAAGAGAAGCCAAAATGTGTCCCATCTCCAATGGCCAATGATAACAAAATGATTGGTAATTAAAATTGAACTCAAAATACACCAATTCCCCTCAACCATCCTCACCCATCCCCTCAACACTCCTCACCAATTCCCCTAACCTTTCATCAAGGCATTTTGTGGTGCGTGTGACCACAAAACAGTGTGAGCGCCCTCTATATAAAAATAGTATAATACACCGCCTTTACTTTTGTTTTGTACTGTTTCACAGAAGATTTATCCGGGAAAAATGTTGCTTGCTGATTGGTTGATAATAATGTCATGATGTATCGGGAGACGTCATCGATATCAAATGCTATCTTTAAACGTTGTCATCAATAGAATTAGGCGGAGCTAATCATGTGTTACAATATGACGATGGTGTTTGATCGACACATACTGCTTACACAGTAGAATAGAGCTATTTGCTTGGCACTCTACAGGTAATTTTGCAAGGTGTCTTTGACAAAGACTACAATTCCCCTCACCCCTCCTCACTCATTCCCCTCAACCCTCCTTACACATTCCTTTCAACCCTCCTTAACCAATCCCCTCAACCCTCCTCACCCATTCCCCTCACCCCTCCTCACTCATTCCCCTCAACCCTCCTTACACATTCCTCTCAACCCTCCTTAACCAATCCCCTCAACCCTCCTCACCCATTCCCCTCACCCCTCCTCACTCATTCCCCTCAACCCTCCTTACACATTCCTCTCAACCCTCCTTAACCAATCCCCTCAACCCTCCTCACCCATTCCCCTCAACCCTCCTCACTCATTCCCCTCAACCCTCCTTACACATTCCTCTCAACCCTCCTTAACCAATCCCCTCAACCCTCCTTACCCATTCCCCTCACCCCTCCTCACTCATTCCCTCAACCCTCCTTACACATTCCTCTCAACCCTCCTTAACCAATCCCCTCAACCCTCCTCACCCATTCCCCTCAACCCTCCACACCTATTCTCCCCAACCCTCCTCATCCATTCCCCTCAACCCTCCTTACACATTCCTCTCAACCCTCCTTAACCAATCCCCTCAAAACTCTTCACCCATTCCCCTCAACCCTCCACACCCATTCTCCCCAAGCCTCCTCATCCATTCCTCTCAATCCTCCCCTCAACCCTCCTCACCCATTCCCCTTAACCCTCCTCACCCATTCCCCTCAACCCTCCACACCTATTCTCCCCAACCCTCCTCATCCATTCCCCTCAACCCTCCTTACACATTCCTCTCAACCCTCCTTAACCAATCCCCTCAACCCTCTTCACCCATTCCCCTCAACCCTCCTCACTCATTCCCCTCAACCCTCCTTACACATTCCTCTCAACCCTCCTTAACCAATCCCCTCAACCCTCCTCACCCATTCCCCTCACCCCTCCTCACTCATTCCCTCAACCCTCCTTACACATTCCTCTCAACCCTCCTTAACCAATCCCCTCAACCCTCCTCACCCATTCCCCTCAACCCTCCACACCTATTCTCCCCAACCCTCCTCATCCATTCCCCTCAACCCTCCTTACACATTCCTCTCAACCCTCCTTAACCAATCCCCTCAAAACTCTTCACCCATTCCCCTCAACCCTCCACACCCATTCTCCCCAAGCCTCCTCATCCATTCCTCTCAATCCTCCCCTCAACCCTCCTCATCCATTCCCCTTAACCCTCCTCACCCATTCCCCTCAACCCTCCACACCTATTCTCCCCAACCCTCCTCATCCATTCCCCTCAACCCTCCTTACACATTCCTCTCAATCCTCCTCACCTATTCCCCTCAACCCTCCTCACCCATTCCCCTCAACCCTCCTCATCCATTCCCCTCAACCCCCTTACACATTCCTCTCAACCCTCCTCACCTATTCCCCTCAACCTTCCTCACCCATTCCCCTTAACCCTCCTCATCCATTCCCCTCAACCCTCCTTACACATTCCTCTCAACCCTCCTTAACCAATCCCCTCAACCCTCTTCACCCATTCCCCTCAACCCTCCACACCCATTCTCCCCAACCCTCCTCATCCATTCCTCTCAATCCTCCTCACCTATTCCCCTCAACCCTCCTCACCCATTCCCCTTAACCCTCCTCATCCATTCCCCTCAACCCTCCTTACACATTCCTCTCAACCCTCCTTAACCAATCCCCTCAACCCTCTTCACCCATTCCCCTCAACCCTCCACACCCATTCTCCCCAACCCTCCTCATCCATTCCTCTCAATCCTCCTCACCTATTCCCCTCAACCCTCCTCACCCATTCCCCTTAACCCTCCTCATCCATTCCCCTCAACCCTCCTTACACATTCCTCTCAACCCTCCTTAACCAATCCCCTCAACCCTCTTCACCCATTCCCCTCAACCCTCCACACCCATTCTCCCCAACCCTCCTCATCCATTCCCCTCAACCCTCCTTACACATTCCTCTCAATCCTCCTCACCTATTCCCCTCAACCCTCCTCACCCATTCCCCTCAACCTTCCTCACCCATTCCCCTTAACCCTTCTCATCCATTCTCCCTCAACCCTCCTCACCCATTCCCTCACCCTCCTCACCCATTCCCTCAACCCTCCTCACCCATTCCCTCAACCCTCCTCACCCATTCCCCTCAACCCTCCTCACCTTTTCTCCAACCTGGGCCCTGGCATCCTTACCTACCTACCTGCTATCTGATATCTAATGAATAACTGTTAAATGACATTCATCGTAATTGGAATAAAATAAGCACTTTAACACTTTCCATGCGGTAGGCGTCTGTAGACGACAATTCCAAAATGTCTAAAAAAAATTCAAAAATGTCAAAATTGTTGAATTTCATTACCATATTATTTGGAATCACCTTGTCAAATGAATTGAAATAAGCATAAATATGCCTAGTATTGGTTTGGTAAATCTTGAATTAGACTTTGAAAGTTGGGAAAGGTTTCTGAAAAATCTGTTTTGTATGGTAACATAATAGCCATGTAGAAAGTGTTAAACTAAAGTATTCTCCCTTTGCCCATTTTCAATTCATCCTCCACCTCCCCTACATCAGGTCAAGCCATCTAACTTACCATCTGATCTCCAATTACTCTCAAATGCTGGTAATGGTATTTCAACCCCTGTGTTGAGAAACAAAAAATACACATTTTATTTAACACAATTAATATTTAAACAAATGCTAAATTAGATCCATCAAACTTATCATATTTTTCAATTTCATATGGTGCTGATGGAAACTGAGCACTCTTACCATTGTTGAGGCCACTGTTTTAAAATAAAACTTCATTTACATGTAGATGCATAGCCTAGTCAGGGAAGGATTTTGGCCCAAACATTTTGTGTTATAGCAAAATTCAAACCTCTGTTTTTAAATAGCACAATCATGTCAATCATACTAATTAGCACTATGTTACATTGAAATACATCTAGCATACAAATGCAATACACTTTCGGAATTGTATGGCAAATTCCAGAAAATACTCAGCATTTTGCTACATTACACATAAAATAACGCATTCAACAAGCATATTTTGTCATACCAGATTTCCTGAGTTGTTAACTTACTATTTAATAAAAGAATTAAAATTAGAAAAATTAAACACTACACAATTTACATAAGTACACTGCATTTTGCACATTACTCCCATTCCACAAATTAGTAAAAAGGAATTTTTGAGATACAATTATTTTTACTTTTTACTGACACTTAGAATTAGATAGATATTGGTTACCCAGCTCAAATATAATCTGCAAAATGCAATTGGGGTTTTAGGATTGTTTTAAAAAAAATAACAGGTTTATGTGCCCAGGGATACCATAAGATATTTTTTATTTAAAAACAAAATATTTTAGCCGTGCACAAAAATGTTACTTTCCTCTTTTACATTAACATGTACATTCCTTTCATTGTTGAATTCATATTATAGGTAATTGAAATTATCATTTGGGCAATTCCATAGATTGGTGATATGACCTGAAAATTTTTAAATTCAATTTGGATGCTTATTACCCATTTTATTTTATTGTATACACTTGTAGGTATATGGGACAATCAAATGTTTGAATGATTTGTTTGTAAATTTCAAGAAATTATCGTCATAAGTTGGAAAATGTTTTTTTCATAAAAAATAAGTAAAAATGTGTGTTCAGGTTATGTTGACCTCTTACATATTAATATTAACCGTAAATATAAATATTTGTTGATTTCTGAAATGCATAATACCCTAGTTTCAAGTTACCAACTATGAAAAATACCTATGCATTGACACAAGTTGGGAGGAATCTCCTGTGTGTCCGATGGTAATTGAAAATGTAACGTGAGTAACGATAAACATCAAATAGTTGTCCTACTCAATTGTTCTTTGCTTTTAAATTCTGCCAAATGGAATAATAATCATACTCCAGGTACTTAATTTGAAAACAGGAAATATAATGGGCTATGTGTAGTTTTATTAAAATGGCAGAGGTTTGAAAACTGTAACGTGAGTAACAATTGTAACGTGAGTAACAAAAATGTAACGTGAGTAACGGCCTAAAATGCATTGTAGCAATAAGAAATGGATCTCTTTTTGCTTTTACTGCACTTAGTTTTATTCATTTATCAGTCTAATGTCAGTCTGGCACTTCCATCACTTCATACGCACTATTTCAAGGGGTCATTGCGTGTCTTTCCAAGTTTTTCAACAAGTAAAACAGTAATTTTGTCCTCTGAAAGTCACTTTTGAAGGAAAATATTCAATTTTGTTGGTTACAAAGTGTTAAATATACATGCATAGTTTATGTACACAAATATTGTAGAGCATTTTCTGCATATTTCTTGCGTTCATCGTTCCTAAGTTCAAAAATATTGATTTTGCGCAAAGGTGCTGAATTCGGCAACCATGATAACTATGGTGTAATTCATCAATTATATGCAATTATTTTCACCTAACATTTGTTAAACATAATGTTAAGTTTCAAAAAAGAAAATAGCTCTCAAATTGTTTCTGTTTTAATGCAAAATGATACCATTTTCATCAAGATATTGTTGATATAACAGATAGAGAGTTTGCAAAATGTCCTGTGAACTTGTGTAGCGGTCATAATTGACTGTTTGGAGACATAATAACATTTTGGGAAATTAAATACATCATGTCAAGACTATTTCATAACATTTTGAGCTAATCTGCATGAGCTATATAAATTCAATTTGAATTTGCAAAAACAAGTAACGTGAGTAACGTAACGTGAGTAACAGCTATTTCGGTCAATTTTCTGAAAAGTGTTTGTCTAATCAGATTAGTTTCACCTTGCATTTGTAGATCTTAATGTTAGCTTTATCAACCACGTTAAACTTGTTTCTAAAAATATCCTGTATGAGGACACTTTGTGAATGAAGGCTTGTTGCCATTTTATGATGGCCAATCAAATGTAACGTGAGTAACAAAAGTGTTTTTCTTCTCACTCGCAAGTCATGTCTTGTATTGCAATTCTAATTGCATATAAAGTTAGTGTTGGGTCTTGTGTAACTACTGCAGAAAAAATAATTCTGTCAAGCTTGTTCTTCTAAAAAATATCGTAACGTGAGTAACATGGAATTGCCCATTTGATGATTTGATTTATATAACCCTAACCCATTATTGTAGTGTACTAATAAACCTAACAGGGGGAACACTGGACAAATAATGAAAAGAAAAACGGGGTGTGCCGCCACCGGGGATCGGACCCGGGCTGCCGCAGCTGGAGTCCAGGTGATCGTGCATCACGCTACAGGGGCTGTGCTCCCAAAATTAACTTTTCGGAGCCTACATGTACATTGTATGTTGTACCTTAGCATGATTGCGTGGTGCCTTTGTTAGCTTTGGTTGGATTTGGCTTGGTTAAAGGTTAATCAAAATAACTTTTATTTCACTTTGGCAACACTCTGTTTAGGCCACACGAAAAAAATGTTTGATTGTCCATGTAGATCACTTTCAAAAGTTGGGTAGGTCGGTCGGGAAAAGTTTTGTTTTGTTTTGTTTTTCCTCCCTTCCCCTTTTTAAAGGTACCAAAAGTAAAATGATGTGTACTTGTTGTGGTAACCAAAACGGGGGCGGGGGGGGGGGGGGAATCTGTAATATTTTTATGAGTATTTTTATTTTCTAAACACTTTTAAAAATGAAATAATTTTTGATTTTCGACTAAATTGTGTAACAAAAATAAAATTTTCAAAAAAAGATTTTGAGTCCGAAGGATTTTTGGAGGGTCGGGCGGACGAGGACAATCAAACCATTTTTCTTTTTTTGGCCTTATGTGTAACCCAGCTCAACCCTGCAATTCAATTGAATATATACATTGTACATAAATAAATAAAAAGCCTATAGCTTGAAAATAATATAATATTTGCAATTCAATTGACAGCTGTAGCATAAATGCCTGATGAAAATGGTAACTCAAATCCAGAGGTAAGCTTTAAGAAAATTAATAATTTCAAGATTGAAAGCAAGTATACAGGGCAAAGCTAAACTAGCTAGTATCACTGATGAGAACCTCATTGGATTTTGGTGGATATGGGAGAAGCATTCAAAGATTCTGGATCATGTATAACTAGAGACAAAAAAAACCTGAAGAAATCTAAAAGAATTAATTTAGATTCTGACTAATTTTGTTGGGGGAAATTTCTAAATATTGCCAAATATCTTCTTTTTTTAAAAATTAAATCTTCACAAAATTGTCTTCAATCAGAGATAATGAAAAGCAGGGATGATCGCCTGTATTGAAATAATGTACAAAACGATTACTATAATGTTTGTCTCACTCACACCTGTATGGCTTGCAAGTTTGAAAAGCCCTGGGTACTGATAGCCTGTTGCGAAAACAACTCGTCTCTATACTGGATTTTAACTATCTTTAGAAAAAACACACTTCAAATCCTTCAAACGTTTTGAACGACTTAAATTATTGAATGAATTCACCAACGCACTTTAAGTAACAATATTTAAAAAGTATTAAATACAACTGTTTCACTTAGCATTTTATTAGACTTAGACCTACATACATGTGAACTCAAACCTACGAGTCAAATCGATACTAGTTTTTGAGAGTGAGTGTCAAGTTATGTACTACTGTTAAGGAGTTATTTCATGACAGCGCTTGAGACTATAACGGCCTTTTATGATGGTTCCTTTTGATCAATTTTAAACCAAGACACACCTACAATCCTGGAAAAAAGTCTTGGAACACTTGCGTGTGATTAACGGACAAGTGTCACCCCCACTCCCCCGTACAATGTTGACCAAGGCCAGTGGCTCCTGCAGCTTGCCAGAGTGTCCCAACATTGATCGATGGGGGGTGGGGAAGTAAAAATCTCATTTGAACAATTTCCGTTTATAACAGAAGACACTAAGTATCAATACATGCACACAATACCAGCACGTGTGCTCAGCTCAGCGTTCGCGTTCCAAGGACTTTTTTCCAAGATTGTAGCTTCAATTGAAAATAGCGGCTTAGCCGTCCCTGTAATTTAACTGTCGCTGGTTCGATAAAGATAATGCGAGTAAAGAAATGTCAGGCCCTGTCTTAAGTGTCATATTTTTAGAGATAACTTATAGATTTTTTTTTTAAACCACTTATTATGAAAAATATGTCTGTGAATGTCATACATAGTACAAGATTTTTTGTTATTGTGGCCTAAAAGTCTTCCCTGTTTACTACAGAACTTAATATTTTTAAAAAAATTGGGTCAAAGTTTTGAGGGGTTTCCTGGTGAACCTTACATACAGTACTGTAAAAGCCAATATTTTCGTGTAAAGATATTTGCGTGCATTTTGATATCATACACATTTCGCGAATTGTTTTTTTCACGGGCGACCTTCTGGATGCACTGCATGAATGTTGAAAACAATATTTTCGCGTGTTATAATTTTTGCGGAAAAATATTTTGCGCGAAAAGCGCAAAAATAAAACCTCCGCGGAAAATTACGCTTTTACAGTATAATGGTCAAAAACCTAATAAACGGAACTACTGTAGAGCAAAAAAAATTCGCAAGCATTTTAATTTCGCTAATTTCGCTAGGGACCTCTATTCGCTATATAAAAATGCTGCTAATTAGGATTTGAAGTTAAAATATATAGCAAGATGATTCAAATTAGTGAAATTAAAATGCCACTAAAAGGTGTTGTTTTGCAAATTTGCTAATTTGTAATGCCGTGAAATTTTAGTGTTTGCCAACAATAATTTCTCTTCATAGATAGAGTAAAATGTGCTTGTACAGCATGGGAAATAGTGTGAATAGAAATTTTGTAAAAACAGATATATCAACTTTAAAGGTTTTAAGTAGACTCAGGGGAAAGCGTGCCATAGCGCAAAAGCGCAACAAAAAAGTAAGCAAATATCCCAAAGCACATTTTTTCAAAAGGTGTCTAATTTAAAATGTACTTTACTGTAGAGCAAAAAAATTTCGCAAGCATTTTAATTTCGCTAATTTCGCTAGGGACCTCTATTCGCTATATAAAAATGCTGCTAATTAGGATTTGAAGTTAAAATATATAGCAAGATGATTCAAATTAGTGAAATTCAAATGCCACTAAAAGGTGTTGTTTTGCAAATTTGCTAATTTGTAATGCCGTGAAATTTTAGTGTTTGCCAACAATAATTTCTCTTCATAGATAGAGTAAAATGTGCTTGTACAGCATGGGAAATAGTGTGAATAGAAATTTTGTAAAAACAGATATATCAACTTTAAAGGTTTTAAGTAGACACAGGTGAAAGCGTGCCATTGCGCAAAAGCGCAACAAAAAAGTAAGCAAATATCCCAAAGCACATTTTTTCAAAAGGTGTCTAATTTAAAATGTCCATTTTATCAACAAATTACAAAATGATTATGCTAGACTTTGTTTAGTTCGAATTTAATTTTGAATGAAAAATTGAGGTTTTATTTTTAACACATGGCAATTTTTTGTGCAAAAAAGCCCATTTTGTGCAAAAAGCTTTTTTCACCAATTTTTCCAAAATCAGATGCCACATGTATTGCTTTTAATGCTTTTAAATATAATGTAAAAGCTGAATGCAAACTGCTTATCCACAAAAATAGCCTGTGTAAGTAAATGTAATAAATATAAGAGGACCTTTTAAATATAAACCGCAAAATCTCTATTCCTAATTTTCAAAAGATTTTTTATCTCCTTTTCCTTGCTGCAATATAATAATATGCAAGTACATGCTAATAAGTCATTTAAATCCCTATACAAATGTGTGCATCCCAGCCACCCCACCCAGCCACACCCAGTGATGCTGCTGGGAGGAGAATGTCACTCAAGATTCTCAGATGAACCAATGCCTTGATGAAGGATGGACTGACTGTTCTAATCATTCCTATAGATACACAATTATGTGTGTATCCCAGCCATCACACAGAGTGCTGCTGCTGAGAGGAGAATGTCACTCATGAGTCTCAGATGAACTTGCTTGTTCAAATCATCTGTATTTATCATTATACAAATCTGTGGGTGGGACGGGTCATAGATCCTCAAGGATCTATGGACAGGTGTAGTACTGATCTCATGCGCTTATCTTGGTTATTTTTTCATATTTTGTGTGTATTCATACATTTGTATTGTTTAAAAAAAAGAGCAAAGGTCTCTTTAAAAATGATATGTCAATTGTGAAAGAACACAAAATTAAGAAGTTAACAACACACACAATTTTCAAAAATAAGGCAATAGCACAAACTGTCATGTGTACACAACAATGTAACCACATTTAGAGTACACAAAAAAAACTATAAATGATATGAATTGTATCTGAAAAGAAAACAGCACTGACATTTAGGCCACACACAAAAAAATTATTGTATTGGAGTTAACCTTCCGAACCTAATTTTTCTCCCTAACCCTGACTTCTTCCTTTTTTGCAGCAGAAAATAAAAATAATTTAAAAAAATAAAATAATAAAAAAATGAAATCCCGCCCACCCTACCCTCATTTTCAATCACATGTTACGCCAATACAACAACAAAAATTTGGGCCCTAGTGCTGTTATCGATAAAAAAAAATATTGTCGATATGTCGTTGGCAGGGATAGCACTGGATCCAAAATGTGAGAGGTCCCATGACATTTTTCAGGACCCCGTAGGACTTCAAAAAACAAATTTAAGGGGTCCCCCAAGAAAATGAGGGGTCCTGAAGTTTGGGTATTTAAAGAAATTACTTTTTTAAGGGCAGTTTTAATGGATTCATATTGTGAGCAAAGGATGGATATGTAATTTACAGAATTTCTTAAGGTTTCCATCTCCACACATCGTCAAATTTAAGGGGTCCCTTCAATTTTGATCGGGACCCGCAAGTATTTCCAATTTGAAACCTGACGCGTCACTATTAGAAAGTGAGAGGTCTAGGACGCGCAGACGCGTCAGAATGCGACCCCTGGTCGTTGGGAAAAACCTCTAACATAACGATAATTATCAATATAATTATAATGTCAATCAATGACTAGTGTTTCCCAGATTCTGCAGATCAGTACAGATCAAACGCGGCCGATAAAGCCTGAATCTGGATCGGGGTAAATATCCCTGTCCACCGATTAAATGACAAAGGAAAAGTCATTTAAAAATGTTGAAAATGAAGACTAAAATAAACAAATATAGTCTGTAGTAGCTGGCTGATTGTCGCCATCTTAACTGACGAAAATCATCATTACGCATGCATGTGACCTTGGGAAAGGGTAATTTTCAATTTTTCATTCATAAAATATGCTTCGGATTTTCCGATTGGCTGAAACCCCATACGAATCACATCATCGGATTGCCATGCTAATTAGTGGCGATCACACGTTTTAACACAAGGTCACCACTCATTGTAAAAGTCGCAGTTCAAAATGTGTGAATTAAGCCTTCGATCACCCAAATGGCGCTCTCTGATAATGCGGTAACATGAGCGGCGCTTGTATTATCTATTGAACATAAAACAAGAACAGAGCTGTTATTATTGATACTTTCACCAGGATTACACTACAGTTACGGCCGTGCAAGTACCAGGGTCGCATTCTGGCGCGTCTGCGCGTCCTAGACCTCTCACTTTCTTATAGTGACGCGTCAGGTTTCAAATTGGAAAGACTTGCGGGTCCCGATCAAAATTGAAGGGACCCCTTAAATTTGACGATGTATGGAAATTGAAACCTTAAGAAATTCTGTAAATTACGTATTCATCCTTTGCTCACAATATAAACTCATTAAAACTGTCCGTAAAAAAGTAAAATTTTCAAATACCCAAACTTCAGGACCCCTCAATTTCTTGGGGGACCCCTTAAATTTGTTCTTTGAAGTCCTACAGGGTCCTGAAAATGTTCATGGGACCTCTCACATTTTTGATCCCCTGATGATTAAAGCCTGTCAAACCCAATATCGCAACACTTACTACAAGCGAAAACAGCACATAATACAAATATACATACGTACCTGTGTTAATCTTGTCTATAGAGGGCGGTAGAGGCACGCCATTCTGGGCCATGGCGATCAACTTCATTGCAAAATAAAACTGGCTACGTCCAAAATGTCCAACTCGGGCAGCTCCACACAACTCTACAATCTGTAAACAAAATGAACAGTAAGAATGCCTAATTTAAGGGGGTGTTAACCCAAATTTTATGAAATCTATCATGTGCTGTCACTTTTGAACTATTAATGAGATGTATATATAAAAGTATATATTTTGGAAAGGAAAAGAGTCAGATAATCCATCTATTGTATCAAATTTCACTAAAAATGCTGATTGAAAATTCGGACAACGTAGCAAAATCATACTCTAATAATAATAATAATAATAATACATGGGACTTACAAAAGTATAAAGCGCCTTACGATGTAAACAGCCTCAAGGCGCTGCACAGAAAGATATTAAAACTACAACAAGACATATGCTAAAAATATACAATCAATATAACTATTATCCATGTACATACTAAAAATAAATCAAAACCAGATACTAGTAGGTTTACTAGTAGGTCTACTCCTAGTGGCGGCACTACGAGGGGCATTGGGAGTGGGGTGGGCAAATCCCCCCCCCCCCCCAAGCTCAAGCCCCACCCCATTTTGCCCCCCAAACAATCGAAAATGTTGACTTTTTTAATGTCAAAATTACTTAAAATTGGTCTAAAATGTCTAATGCACTGAACAAATTAAGCTAATTTCAGGCAATTTTCATAATAAAAGCCAAAATTGATACCCCCCATTTTTGTCTTGCTCCCCGGATTTTTTCTCCTCCCCTCCCCCTCCCACCTGTCAGTAATATTTGTCAGCAACAAAAAAGAAGAAGAAGAACAAAACTGACCCAACTTCAATATTTTTGGCACTTGAGGGCTTCACAACAATTTATTTTATTTTTGGCCTAAGTAACCACACTTGTGAATTGCCATTATCCTTTGTTATGATGTCCTACTATGTGTGATATTTACACTATGGTGTATAGTAAGTACAATAAAAAGTATTGGGATATTTATTATTTAGGCAATATTTTGTGTAGACCTTTGATTTCCACCATCAAGGATCAAAAGCCCGGGGGGGGCACTGACATTTGAAAAGGGTATAGGTATGTGCCGCGCTGAAGACCCCCTTTTTCACCCTCGGCTGCTAGTTCTTATGACCCCCCTTTTGAGCCTGCATCAGTTCTTAAGACCCCAATTTTATTGAAAATTCAAAAATCGCGAAATTTTGCGTTCCAAAGCCCCAATTTTGTGTTCCAAAGCCCTAATTCTTTGACAATTTTGCGTTCTTAAACCAAAATAAATCGAAAATTGAACTCTAGGCCAGTTCTCAAGACCTATTTTTTGGAAAAAAATCAGTTCCTAAGACCCTATTTTTCGTCATAAAATCCACTCAGTTCAGTTCTGTAGCCCCCCTTTTTGAGACCCTGGGTGGCACACCCCTACCCAAAAAAAAGTTGAGTGCCCCCCCCGGGATCAAAAGTATGAAGTGTTTTCATTTGAACAATAAAACATTGCAACATGCACTAACAAAAATAACCTTATAAAATAAGGCACATCTTTTTCCAGAAATTATTGAAGTAAAGGCTGTGATAACTGTTCATCTTGTGAACAAAATATCTTGTAAAAATTGCTGGATTTGTTGTATTATTGTGTCAATTGTTATCACTTGAAGGTATATTTCCAGTATAATCAAGCGTTGTGTTTGCTATCTGTAAATAATAAAATGCCTGCAATAAATACCACGCTTGATCGGATGCTGCTGCTGGTCTTATCAAGCTATTTATTATTAGGCCTTGGTTCGTTTTGACAAATTTGACAAATAACCAGTACATCATCATAGCAAAGTAGCAAATGCAGTTTAGGCAAAATAAAAATAAATACATGTTTAGCGTCCCCTCCTGCTCCATTTTGGGGTCTGCTTCAAATGTCTTTTCTTTTTTCATTATTTCAGTCATAACTTTTTTTGTTCAGGTGTTTCAGAATTTAAGATGTTTATAAAAGCTTTCTTTCTTTCTTATGCATTTTAAACAAGTTTTGTGGTTACCAACCCCTCAGAACCATGAAGTAAAAATAATTTAAAGAGGCCTCCTCCTGTTTCAGGTTCACAAAGTTTGTCGCTAATCAGGACGATTTTGCTCCAAAAAGTGCCAAAAAATAAAAAGGGCCTCCTCCTTCTTTTTTTGAAAAAGCCAGGACACTAAACATGTTTATTTTTTTATTTGGCCTCATTGAATGAAAGTCATTTTAACCCTAACCCTACTATATACATGTACCCCAAAACACCACGACTGGGCACCTGGCATGGAAGTTTTTTGATGAAAAAAATGGACCCAGCCCATAGTTTGCGCAATATACTGAGCAAACTAGCCTTGACAGCCGTGGATGGTGTAGTGGGGAATTGTTCGCCTCTGGTGCTAGAGGTCCCGGGGGAGGGGGGGGGGGGGGTCGGGCGGGGGATATTTTGGTAGATTTTCCATGTTGAAGAAAAAAATCCGGAAAAAGTGGGGGGGGGGGTAGAGTTAGGGTTAAAGGTGAAAATCCTTAATAAAAATAAAAGTAATTAAATATTTTGTAATTCTCAATTTTGGATGCACACAGCAACAGGAAACTCAAAATAAATTGTGAAGGGCCTAGTGGTAGTGGTCAACTCCCATTCATAAGGCCAAATAAAAAAATAACATGTTTCACGTCCCCTCTCGCTTTCTTTTTGGAAGATGTTGCCATTTTATTTTTATTTTGCTAACTTTCACTTTCAGTCATAACTTTAAAAAAAGATGTTTCAGAAGTGTAAACCTATCTATAGCTTTGCAAATTGTACCAGAAGCATTTGTGGAGAGTTTTGTGATCACTAGAGGTCTAGCTCTCAAATTGCAAAATAAAGAGGACCTCCTCCTTCTTGCAGACACCATTTTCAATGCCAAATATGGGCTAAAACGCTATTAAACTGGGGAATTTAGGTACGTTTTCCAATAAATAATACAAAATAAAAAGACTGCAAGTCACGACTTGCGAATCCCCCTTGCTGGGAGATCAACAAAATGAGGTCAAAAATCACATAGGGGTCATGTTCCCCCATTGTTCATGTTTCTTTTCTTCAAGTTTGATGTCAATCGGGCGACTTTTACGATTAGACCCCTGGATGACCTTTGACCTCAGATGACTTAACAAATTAGACCCCCAAAAAACAAGCCACAGTTTTTGACCATGGCCTACATGTACCTATCAATGAAGGTTTTAAGTCAATTCGTCCATCCGTTCAAAAGATACCATTCTGGGAAAACAGATGTCCCCCCTCCCCACCTTTTTTGAATAACCCTGAGGCTGAAAAGTGTCTAATTATGATGATAACTCGCCAAATATCTTTTAACTAATTGTTGAATAAACTAAAATTGTGGGTGTTCTTGATCTTGCTCGGCAATGAGTTCCATTCCAGTGATTAATAGCTACATGTAATATAAAGGTAAATCTAACTTGACCCCTTGAAGAAGGAACAAAAAAGATGAATGGGCTACCCCTGGGACTATATTTATGCAAAGATGAGTAGATGACACTCTTGTACAATACAATTTCAAATAATCAGGAGACAAATCATGAAAAATCTTAAAAACATGGTTAAGCCTGACTTTACTTTATACAAAATGTTGGCCATGCACTCACATTCATGTGTATTGGATGTCGAATACAATCTATTATTATTTATATGGACCTTCCAAACGAATAATAAAAGTGCGTATTGATATTGTGCACCAGGTTCCCGGATGTGCGTCCAATATTCAAAAAAATATTGCCGTCCAATTATTTTTTTTATACTACTTTGGCCCAGTACTTTGGTCTGTTGTAAACGGACAAGGAAGCAACAGAGAGTGTTTTATTGTTTGTTTAGCCTACCTTTACCAGTTTACAGTTTAATTGATCATGTTGGCATCTAGGCGTAAATCCTGGGGGGAGTATATCCCCCCACCCCACACTAAAAATTTGACCATGGCTTATAGTGAGTTGTGAGTGACCCTACATAAAATCTGGTGATAATGGCACGCACCTGGTGGGGCACTAACTTTAAAAAGTCTTACAAAGGATTCGAACAAGTCCATTCAAAATAATGTATGCTGCCAATGCTGATGTTTTTGACATGATAGTACATGACGGATTTCCTTTGTAGAGGAAGTAGACTGGTTATAAAAAGGTCACACTTTTCCACTATTTCCATTGCACATGGCATTGCTTATCATTCATTATGAAAGACCAACAAAGTTGAGCATTTATTTTTTATTTTTTTATGGTAAACATAATTATCGAAGTGTGATAGCTCTGTTAATATTAAGGGCAATTATTTGAGCATCATTTTTATTCCAAGCTATTTTCATGCTATTTCCAATGGTACAAATTACAAAGAGATTTCCTGCTTTTAGTTTTGATACCTAAAATAAATATTAAAATAATGTCATACTATTACTAGGTACGAAATGAAGCATAGACAGTCCTTTTTATGTAGCAAGCGAAGTGCCAACCCCTGGCACTATCTCACTGATTTACATAAAGCCCGTCTCCCGTAGCATTGACCGACTACCGGGAGAGAAAGAGAGAGTGAGAGAGAAATAGAAGATACACACCTTTCTGTACATTACGCTTACAGACCGTTCTCTGCTTTACAGACCGTTCTCTGCTTTACAGACCGTTCTCTGCTTTACAGACCGTTCTCTGCTATACAGACCGTTCTCTGTTTTACAGACCGTTCTCTGCTTTACAGACCGTTCTCTGCTTTACAGACCGTTCTCTGCTTTACAGACCGTTCTCTGCTTTACAGACCGTTCTCTGCTTTACACCCAGACCGTTCTCAACATTTGACCTTTCCAAGACTATTACACAGACCTTTCTACATTTTAGACACCTTTCTCAAATTATTGAGACCTTTCTCCATTCTAGACACCGTTCTCTAAATTACAGAGACCTTTCTCGAATCTAGACACCGTTCTCTAAATTACAGAGACCTTTCTACATTCTAGACACCTTTCTCTAAATTACTGAGACCTTTCTCTATTCTAGACACCTTTCTCTAAATTACTGAGACCTTTCTCCATTCTAGACACCTTTCTCTAAATTACAGAGACCTTTCTACATGTACATTCTAGACACCTTTCTCTAAATTACTGAGACCTTTTCTATTCTAGACACCTTTCTCTAAATTACTGAGACCTTTCTCCATTCTAGACACCTTTCTCTAAATAACTGAGACCTTTCTCGATTCTAGACACCTTTCTCTAAATTACAGAGACCTTTCTACATTCTAGACACCTTTCTCTGAATTACTGAGACCGTTCTCCCTTCTAGACACGTTTCTCTAAATTACTGCGACCTTTCTCCATTTTCTAGTCACCTTTCTCTAAATTACTGAGACCTTTCTCCATTTTCTAGTCACCTTTCTCTAAATTACTGAGACCTTTCTCCATTTTATATCATTTTGACCCCTTTGGCCGCCCATAAAAAAAAACGTCCAACACACAACCTCACCCAAAGACACATGAAAAATTATAACAAAATCACATTCTGGTTCAGCTAGGGGGAAATGCTTATCATGTCCAGAAGGCGACACATCAACAAGTATTGTGGAAACAATTGTTCTGTTATAAATATAGAAAGTAAGAAAATGCCAAGGCCAACACGAGTCTTTGGGCCGAGCTGCCAACTTGACAAACATGTACGTACTGTAAATGTATGTATTTGTACAACTCAGTATGAGAGCTATGGAATGAAAGCAATAACTAGAAAGCATACATATATGATAGGACATCGCTGATTTTCGTTTCGAGTTGTCTAAATGCTATGGTAGGCATGTTCATAAAATTTTGAAAATAAAATTATCTCTTTGAAAATGGAATACATGGAAACAAAGTACTTTACAATAAAAAATGATGGTTCAACCTTGTCTGCAGGCTGAATAATAAAAAAGTTATAACCAAAAGTAGTTTAAGTCATGCACATTTTAAAACTATTTTAGGTAAATTAAGGGTTTACTTTCATGATGTCTAGTTCTTGTGTGGGGTTATTTATACATCAGTGAATACATCCCAGCAGTTTCGTATTTTTCCGCTGAATTTAAAAGAGGTAAACATGAGTTTTCTACATATTTTGGTCAAATATGTCGCCCTCTATAGTCAATGATATGAACATCCCTAGCTATGGCCGAGTTGTCTCGAAGGCCGACTTGTCTCGAACTCGAAGGCCGACTTGGCTGAGTTGTTCTGATTCCAACCAATATACATAACTTGAATTGAACCTTAAACATGATTGATATATGAAGCAAAAGTGTTGCTAATTTTATTCAGAAAATTCGAAAAATATTGTTTTATTGATGATAATATTCTACCATCCGCGATGCCGACTCATACGTTTTCATTCCAGGCATAGCTCTCCCACATAGAGCTAGAATTCAGAGCTAATATGTCATACAACAACCAATATAATATACATATTACTTGAACGCACCATCTGCTGATGCTTTTAGGAAGCATCTTTAATTTAGTTCAACAGTTTTAGTACCCAAAACATCACGTCCTGCTTGCACGAGTCATCCAGTTTATTTTTGTAAAGTTGGTGAATGTATTAGAAATTATACCCTACTGACAGACCCGATACTGATACTGACACTGAACATTGGGCTATATCTTGCCTCACGTCCCGTACGGAATAAACTGTATAGCTACAACGTATCATTTATTGGTTTGAGCATGCGCACTTGAGTTACGGGACGTCTAGCCAGACATTGCCGAACATTGTGACATTCACATTATTATTGTTAAATCATTTATTCATGTTTTGTTGTTTGGAATGATCATCATCATTCATGTTTTGATGAACATTATTGTCAACTCAATTGTCATAATTTCACAACATAAAAAAAAAAAATATTATAAAATGATCACAATGGTATGGAACTACAGACGTATTACAAGTTATTTCATTAATTAGAATAATATTGGAAGGTCAATCGAAACAGTCATAATAGACATACCTGCTGCAGAGTCTCCATTGGCAGTTGCGATGAAAGAAAGAGAGACCTTACGTGCGAAGTGGCAACTTTGCCCGTGTTGTCAACATCGCTCTTGCTGAACAGCTCGGAGTAATGTTGCTGTTCTACCAAGGTCATAAAAGATCCATCCATCTTTTTTTGGTTCTGACTACAAACCTAAGATGATATTACATGTATGCGAGCTGTCAGATTACGTGTAAATTGGCGATATTATGTTTTTTCGAGGCTTTTTGTCAGGACTAATTTTCATCACAGCCCAATGATAGTCGCCATCTTGGATTGTGATTTGTGGTCACGTGACACGCACCCGGATGAAAATTTCTTTTATTCGGAGTGAGCTATCATCCTGGGGATTGCGGACATGCCCCACAATGCTGGAAGGAGCTGATTGAATGCCAATTCATTAAATCCAAAGAAATATTTAATATTCTTAAATGTCTGTACAGCTCTAATGATTAAAAATGTGAATAAAATGTTGGGCTGTTAAAACTGAAACTATTAAATTATTATTTGACCATGAAATAAATTACATCAGAAGTGGTACCACCATGCAAGTAGAAGAAAGTCCCGGGAAGCATCATGAGTGTCAATTTTTTTTTCTGGTGCCCCGACAGAAGTTGTTAGACCTGAAAGCTGCTGAAAGATGTTTCATTTAGTGCAGTGAAAAAGGCACTGACGCAAATTATCTCACAGTGACAGTGTTCGAGTCACCCTGCAGTTGTGGGAAAGTTCAAGTGAATTGCTGTTTACTTCTATTTATAAACTAACCACTCTTTATGAGCGATTTAACACACATTTTTGGAAAGACATAATGCAAAGTAAAAACCCAGAGAGAGATGTTATTACCAAGGAGTTATCATAGTTACCTATAACTCCTTGTTATTACTACGGGCCGAATGATCGGGTCATCAACATTTAAAGTCATGATATAACTTATAAGGGACCGTTCATTATTTATGCTGGAGGAGGGGTGGGGGGGGGGGGGTAAAATATAGGGGGGGGGGTGGTCATGTAACTTTCATATATTGAAATAGGGGTGGGGGTATGTAACTTTTTATTCTTAAACAGGGGGGTTATGTAACCTTTTTAACTATAAAGATGGTGGTGATTGGGGTGATTTTGGCTACTTTGGAGTGTAAATGCCAAGTTTATTCTGGCGCTTCGTGCACATTTTTTCAACGACCTATCAACTTCAAACATGCATTTATGATGAGACGACTTTCGGACATCACACATTTATTTTCTGCACGCCCTGCTCGGACGATCTGTTGAAAAACCGCCTATATAATCATCAACGGTTGAAAACATTAGAGCCGTGGGGTGTATAAAAACATGTTAATTATGGTTGGGCCTATGTTCCAAAATTCCAACAATATATGATTAAAAACGGTAATTTCTTGCATGCTTTTCACCTCGTCTCACTCTTGGCTCTGCACACCTAAGCTCACAAGTAGAATGTTGCATACGTTTTTGTCAGGATATTCTAACTTTTGGGGGGAATATAAAGACTCACAAAACCACCCAATATGTATAAATATATGACAAATTTTTCCGCCTCGTTACGCTCGCAATGTAGTTAGTATAATTTCACACAATCAAAGATCAAGAGGGGGTTCATTCCGGGTATCATTAAATTATTGGCCGTTCAGAGGGCACAAACAGAACTTACCAACGAATCCATGGACAAAAGAAAAAGACAGCCCCTAAAGGGACCGTTCATTATTTATGGTGGAGGGAGGGTTGGGTAAAATATAGGGGGGGTCATGTAACTTTCATATGTTGAAATAGGGGGGTTATGTAACTTTTTATTCTTGAACAGGGGGGGTTGTGTAAATTTGTTTAAACTATAAAGATGGTGGTGATTGGAGTGATTTTAGAGGCTATTTTGGAGTGTAAATGCCATTTTTTTCTGCGCTTCGCGCATATTTTCTTAAAACATATCGACTTCAAAAACTTTTACTATGAGACGACTTCTGGACAGCAAATCGACGATATGGTGGAAAACATCTATATAATCTATATAATCATCAATGGTCGAGACATTAGAGCCACAGGGTGTATAATGTTACAAAATCAAATTTTATGATTGAAAAATGTGATTTATTACATGCTTTTCACCTCATCTCCGCTTTGCACCAATGCTCACAAAAGTAGAGCATTTCACTGGATTATACGTTTCTGCTCAGAATGGCAGGGGCGTACCGCGGCATGTGAGCCAGGGGGGGCAGAAATATAATGTCGTCGACGTCCC
>CM069455.1:30900864-30968103 GCA_035610835.1 Ophiura sarsii
TTATTAAGGAAGTTACGATCACCTAAATTCACGTTATAATTTTTATTGGGACACCCTGTATAGGAGGAAATAACTATTTGTGGTCAAAATAAAGACATTAAAAAAAAAATGGGAATCTATAATATGGTGCCAGAGCAGAACCTTCATCAATAAAAGCGTGTTTTAATAATTATTGATTCATTCGGACGTCGCGACTTCTTGTAAAATGTGTCCTTATCCCAAAACCCACTGCCTTTAGCTTCTTAGATTTTTTCCAGCCATTTCGACGTGGTTGGGTCTCGTCGTCGGATAAATTATACTCTAGTCCTATGGGGATGAAAGTTTGGTTTTGCTCCCTCACACTAACGCGTCTTTATCTGGGTTCATTCAGAATTTATAGCAAGTTTTCAAAATTTATCAGTTATCGAGACGCAGCCAGCCAGCATGACAAAAATATCTTTCAATCTTTGTTTTGTAGGCAACTTTACAACATCTGATCGCCATCATAATGCTGAAAAGCTACCATCATCGGTCAAGCAAAATATGTTGCAGAGGATTATGCACGGACGGCGCCATAATGACGTTGTCGTACAAACCAATATAAGCGGCAACCAAGAAGGACCATGGTTGGAAAATACTATTCTAGGAAAGAAACTTGGACATTTATTACATGGCACACATAGACGTGCGAGATCAGCAGCGAACGAAGGAGTAGACGACTATTCAGTCGGCGAGTCTGTCGGGATACAAGATGAGAGTGGAGTACCTTACGAAGAGACGCAGGATAAAGCCAAGGCGAGTCCATTATTGCACCTTAGCGGCGCAACTTTCTTTCTTTTTTCCTTTTTTTTTGGGGGGGGGGGCCGGGGGCGATCTTTGTGGGTTTTTTGTGTTTGTTGTGGGGTGTGGGGTTTTTTTTGGGGGGGGCGGGTCTTTTAAAAATGCTTGTTCCACTGATTTGAGTGAAAAACAAAACAAAAACAACTTTACCCACCCAACTGGTAAGGAATACATAAATCGAGAAACCGTTGCCCGACTCAAATTTCAGTGCCCAAAAATCTAATGGTGGAGATTTTGTGCCCCTTAAGGTAGGCCTACTGAAATTGTGGAAGAATATCCCCGGCCAGGTTAACTACAAGAAGGACACCTCGTCATTGAGCCCCGAGGCTCACTGACGAGTGTCCCCGGCGAGTGTCCTTATTGACGAGTGTCCTTCAAACCTGAATTATATGCGAACCGTTGACGTACCGAGGATCTTTAAATCGTAGCTTTCTACATTGTCCAATATGACGAGCCGATAGTTGACATGTTGGGGAGTAATGAAGCCCTGTAGCTGCATGCATTCTACAGCGTAATCTGGTTTATAAATAATACTATAGACTTTTAAATCCCGGGCTTAAAACTTTCCTGAGAAATGATGGTAGTTTATACTGGTTTGACTTTAATTCGATAGATCAGATCAGCCCGTAGATCAGGTGAGCCGCAGGAGACATGATCCCCTTGGAGCTATAGTCCGCCCCGTACTGTATAAGCTACTGTAAAGTAGGTTGGTAGGCCTAAGGCCTATTATAGGGCACTCATTTCTACATGCAACACTATAATTATTATAGTTCGCTTCATTCCGTGTATGGAGGCCGGATACATGGCGCTTTTCACACCGGCGCGACTTACTTTGTGGATCCCCTCGTCTCTGTCCATATTTGTCAACCTGAGTAAAATCATACTCATATGTATGTTTACCTTTCAAAAATATCGACCGACCGACTCAGATTGTGGAACTTAAGGGAAGTCCACTATTTTGCCTTATGCGTGATTGTCAGACTTTTCCCAGCAGTTGATTAGTAAATACCAAACTCGAATTCTAACCCAAAACTATTTTGTTTTTTCTGTCACATTTTACAGGGTAAAAAGAAGAAAGAATTCGTCGCTCTCGATGCCACCGTTCTCCTCTGCTCCCTGGTTATCGTGTTTTGTACCGGATCAACTTTATTTGTTTTAAGATATCTGTGTTGCCCACCAAGTTAAGGCTTAAGTTGTATACAATAATATAATGGGTTTCTTAACTTAACTGAGTGTCTGTTTTGTTTATTACCCGAGGAGATAGGCGCAAGGCCCAAGTGCCATCACGGCGACGAAAAAACCTGACTCTGTTCTAGAGGCAAACGGACCCCTAGGGTCGGTTGGGCATAGGCCCTACTTGTTGTTGTTTTTTGTAATTTTCGTAAATTTCAATAATTTTTAAATTGTTAAAAAAAAATTGTAAGCATTTAAAATTTAAAAAAATTCAAAACATTTCAACAAATTCAAAACATTTCAACAAATTCAACAACAAAAATCAAACATTTTTAATAACAAAAATCAAACATTTTAAACAAATTTCTAACATTTTCTATGGTATACACCACCAATGCGCTCCCCACAGACGCTAGATGCAAAGTAGGGGTAAAACAATCGGCTCTAACTTAAATTATCCCATACGTCCTTGTATGACATTAAAGGCATATTATGTGATCTTTTCCAGAGAGCGCCCTCTATTCATGATTTTTTTTAGAAAGTAGATTTTCTTTCAGATTTACATTTCTGATCATAAATCGTACATACATTCCAAGTTACAGAGCGATACGATTCCTAATTACCTCAAAATCATGGTTTTAGAGTGAATTTAGAGTGAAAATATAAACTGTCGTGTTATCCCGACAGTTTATTTTCACTCTAAAACCATGATTTTAAAGTAATTAAGAATCGTATTGCCCTGTAACTTGGAATGTATGTACGATTTATGATCAGAAATGTAAATCTGCAAGAAAATCTGCTTTCAATTTTTTTTTTTCGATGTGGAGGGCGTTTCCTGGAAAGATCACATAATATAGGCCTACCTTTAACAAAGATTATTCTCAAAGGATGTCCGTAAAACATAGCCAATTGTCTGACTAGATGTTTCAATATTACGCGATGAATTTGATGTAGCGATCAAGGGCCCTTTCAATTTACGCCCCAAAACTCAGGATGGACCTTACGCCGATTTCAGTCGTTTAAATCTACAAATCTTTCAAATTATTACGATTTTTTATTAGATTTCAATTGCGCACACCTGCTCATGATATAATGTGTAATGCCCAACATTTCGTCGCCAAATCAGAATTTGTCCTAAAGGAAGGTTTAATAAGACTATAATTTAATAATGTGTAAAATGGTGCTGATTCCAAAACTACGGTGGCCCTGAAGGGTCATGACGAGTTAACCAGATGATGACATGACGAAATAAAGGACTAGATAATTGCGAGATAATTTACAGATGACGTGATTATTGACTAGATAATTGCGAGATAATTTACAGATGACGTGATTATTGACTAGATAATTGCGAGATAATTTACAGATGACGTGTTTATTGACTAGATAATTTACAGATGACGTGATAATTGACGAGATAATTTACAGATGACGTGAAAATTGACGAGTTGACGACTTTTTTGCGAATTATCAGTTTTGCCAATACCGCGCTTTCGTTGCGCAATTGGGCTACTTTTGCTTTTGACTATAGTGTGCCGCGTGTTGAAAAGGTGTGCTGTGGTTTGCTAAAAATTGGGCTACTTTCAACTCGGAGTTATTCCGGGCTGTTCCTAGCAGAGTAAATTGCTCCCTTCAGTTGATGCCAAGTCTATCAGAATAAGTTGCTATCTATGCTATCTTCAGTAGATAGCAAAAAGTATATCAGAGTAAGTTGCTTTCTTCAGTAGACACCAAGTCTATTAGAGTAAGTTGCTATCTTCAGTAGATAACAATTATATCAGAATAAATTGCTATATGCAGTAGACACCAAATCTATCAAAGTAAGTTGCTATCTTCAGTAGCAACTTATTCTGATATACTTGGCAACTTACTCTGATAGACTTGCTATCTACTGAATATAGCATAGATAGCAACTTATTCTGATAGAATTTCTATCACTAAAGATAGCAATTTACTCTAATAGATTTGCTATCTACTGAAGATAGCAACTTACTCTGATAGACTTGATATCTACTGAAGATAGCAATAGCAACTTAGTCTGATAGACTTGTTATCTACAGAAGATAATTTCTCTAATATACTTGCTATCTACTGAAGATAGCATAGATAGCAGCTTATTCTGATAGACTTGCTATCTTGATAGCAATTTACTCTGATAAACTTGGTGTCTACTGAAGATAGCAACTTACTCTGATAGACTAGCTATCTACTGAAGATAGCAACTTACTCTGATATACTTGGTGTCTACTGAAGATAGCAACTTACTCTGATATACTTGCTATCTACTGAAGATAGCATAGATAGCAACTTATTCTGATAGACTTGCTATCTACTGAAGATAGCAATTTACTCTGATAATCTTGGTGTCTACTGAAGATAGCAACTTACTCTGATAGACTTGCTATCTACTGAATATAGCATAGACAGCAACTTATTCTGATAGAATTTCTATCACTGAAGATAGCAATTTACTCTGATAGATTTGCTATCTACTGAAGATAGCAACTTACTGTGATATACTTTATATCTACTGAAGATAGCAATAGCAACTTAGTCTGATAGACTTGTTATCTGCAGAAGATAATTACTCTAATATACTTGCTATTTACTGAAGATAGCATAGATAGCAACTTATTCTGATAGACTTGCTATCTACTAAAGATAGCAATTTACTCTGATAAACTTGGTGTCTACTGAAGATAGCAACTTACTCTGATAGACTTGCTATCTACTGAAGATAGCAACTTACTCTGATATACTTGGTGTCTACTGAAGATAGCAACTTACTCTGATATACTTGCTATTTACTGAAGATAGCATAGATAGCAACTTATTCTGATAGACTTGCTATCTACTGAAGATAGCAATTTACTCTGATAAACTTGGTGTCTACTGAAGATAGCAACTTACTCTGATAGACTTGCTATTCAACTTACTGTGATATACTTGCTATCTACTGAAGATAACATTGATAGCAACTTATTCTGATAGACTTGGTATCAACTGAAGGAAGCAATTTACTCTGTTAGGAACAGCCCGGAATAACTCCGAGTTGAAAGTAGCCCAATTTTTAGCAAACCACAGCATACCTTTTCAACACGCGGCACACTAGTCAAAAGCAAAAGTAGCCCAATTGCGCGACAAAAGCGCTGTAATGGTAAAACTGATAACTCGCAAAAAAGTCGTCAACTCGTCAATTATCACGTTATCTGTAAATTACCTCGCCATCTCGTCAATTATCACGTCATCTGTAAATTATCTCGCAATTATCTAGTTAATAATCACGTCATCTGTAAAATATCTCATCATCTCGTCAATTATCACGTCATCTGTAAATTATCTCGCAATTATCTAGTCAATAAACACATCATCTGTAAATTATCTCGCAATTATCTAGTCAATAAACACGTCATCTGTAAATTATCTCGTCATCTCGTCAATTATCACGTCATCTGTAAATTATCTCGCAATTATCTAGTCAATAAACACATCATCTGTAAATTATCTCGCAATTATCTAGTCAATAAACACGTCATCTGTAAATTATCTCGTCATCTCGTCAATTATCACGTCATCTGTAAATTATGTCGCAATTATCTAGTCAATAATCACATCATCTGTAAATTATCTCGCAATTATCTAGTCATTTATCTCGTCATGTCATCATCTGGTTAACTCGTCATGACTGTTATACAGGGCCACCGTACAAAACAAATCATGTCAATTTTGACTTTTAGGATACTTAATTATATTAGGAGTGGGCTATAGAGGGTCATAGTTTCAGATCATGCTTGCTACATGATTTTTGATGACATTATACGTACTGACAGCATTTTTTCAAAAAAAAATTGAAAAATATGCAAAATCCAGGGTGCCCCGGCCAAAAAACCACAAATAAATCAATCATTTTTGGTCCAATCAATTTGATTTTGGTGGCAATACCCATGTTTGTGGGGACATGGAATAATCTTATGCAATTCTTATCGCATGATGAGGATGTTTCGTTTTCCTGAAAATGGCATTTTTAGTGAAAATAGCCCTGTGGGGCAACCAAACCTCGGTCATAGATGCAACATGGAAACCTTCATATGTTAATGAGGTCAAAGGTCACATACCAAGGTTAAAGGTCATCTGAGGTCAAGATGTAAAATGTAGTACACACTTTTTGTATTGTCCATTTCTTTTCCATACAATGACCAATTGCAACCAAACCTCGGTCATAGATGCAACATGGAAACCTTCATATGTTAATGAGGTCAAAGGTCACATACCAAGGTTAAAGGTCATCTGAGGTCAAGATGTAAAATTTAGTACACACTTTTTGTTTTTGTATTGTCCATTTCTTTTCCATACAATGACCAATTGCAACCAAACCTCTGGCATAGATGCAACATGGAAACCTTCATATGTAAATGAGGTCAAAGGTCACATACCAAGGTCAAAGGTCATCTGAGGTCAAAATTTAGTACACACTTTTTGTATTGTCCATTTCTTTCCATACAATGACCCATTGCATGGAAACCTCGGTCATAGATGCAACATGGAAACCTTCATATGTTAATGAGGTCAAAGGTCACATACCAAGGTCAAAGGTCATCTGAGGTCAAGATGTAAAATTTAGTACACACTTTTTGTATTGTCCATTTCTTTTCCATACAATGACCAATTGCAACCAAACCTCGGTCATAGATGCAACATGGAAACCTTCATATGTTAATGAGGTCAACGGTCACATACCAAGGTCAAAGGTCATCTGAGGTCAAGATGTAAAATTTAGTACACACTTTTTGTATTGTCCATTTCTTTTCCATACAATGACCAATTGCAACCATTATTATGCAGTTTGAATCTTCCGTCCTATACTTGCAATGCATTGGTAAAGACCAATTATTCTGAACATTATGTCACTGGAGTGAACTTGGTCGACCAAGTTTATTCATTATTATGTTTTGAGAATCTTCCGTCCATTCATTTACACAGAGCTTTGAACTCGAGTTAATCAAGTATTGGACTGTTTTTTTAAATAAAAAAATCGGTCATCCGATTTTTTTACTGTATCGGACAGTTTGGAATAAGAGCTTTTGATTGGTTCAATGTTTTTGCTGGATTGACCCATACATTTGAAGGGTTTGAAACTGTAATTTTTAGTTAAAACTTTTCATAACTGACGCTGGATAAATAATTGACATATTTGTGTATTTTCTATAAAGAAACAAAATATAATGATTAATATATATTTTAACAAGACAATAGAATGATAATTTTGTTATTTTTGGATGGGAAACATGTTGAAAAACTATCTTCTTTACTAGTCAATTAGCCCCTACCGTCACTATAATATAACCCCCTATTTAACTCAATGGAACAATCCAAATTAACATCCTGAACTGAAAACAGTAAACAACAAACAAGATGGCCGACACCTGTGGTACATTTTGTGTGGAGCTGAGGTTCCATCAGAATTACTCATGAAAAGAGTAAATACAATAAACATGGACAAGGTAAATTAATGCAAACAGTGTGAAATACTCCTTGGCTAAAAATGTTGTACTTTTGGTCTTTTTATAGTGGGTTTAAAACTAGGAGAATTTATATCCTTTTTACTAGCTAGGCCGAAAAAGTAAAGCTTCTTATTTTTATTTCCGATTTTTGTGCTGGCCTTTATAAACCTAAATTCCCTCAATATTTCCATGATGTTTACACATTCCAATGAAAAAATCAAATAGCAATGATATAGTTAGTCATTTAAAACATATTTTGATAGCATTTTTACAGTTTTCTTGTTGAAATTCCAGACGAAAATACACCCTAAATAAGCTTATTTCTCATGTGTGCAGGCCTAGGACTAGGCTCACGATTTACCATTCAAAATGAACCAGTGTCTTATTTATAGATGCATTAGCGTTACTTTTGGGGTATATTGCAATGTAACACAGATGCAAAACTGCAACAGTCACCCCACTTTGAATTTAAAAGAGAGCCCTAGGTGATGATATGATGCTAGCGTGACCTAGGCCTACATGGCCTAGCCTATACTGCCCTCCCATGACAAAACGGCATAACAGACAGTTTTGTCAAAATTGAGTTATTACCATTAGTTGGTCATGGATTGCAAAACCTACCCATTACACATGTCAAACTATTCAGTTTCAAGCCCAAAACACCAAAAAATACACCTACAAAATTAAATATGATGTACAAGTCAATGGTGGCTCAGCACAGTCAATACAGATTATCTCAAAATGGATGGCTATCCTATTTCATATAAATTAACAAGCATAGATGTCCCATCTTTAATTAGAGTCAGATTCTCAAAACATAATAATGTAAATATTGGATTCCTTTTTTCGAGCGATACAGTGAAAATTGGTTTCGCCTTGAAAAAAAATCGGACTCGCCTGCGGTTCGTCCAATTTTTTTTTCAAGGCTTAACCAATTTTCACTGTATCGCCCTCAAGTCATCCAATATTGTACCACACTTGGTCAGTGAACTTGGTCAGTTTGGTTACCTGCATGAATACTGTATAACACTGTAAAGCGTGTATTAATATGCCAATTTTATTTGAGCAGTTACAAAATGCAGTAGACTATTTGTTTTAATTTTGTCTTTTTTAATTTTTGAAATATTTTGACATTTTTTTTAGAAATATTTTTTTTTGGATTTTTTTTATTTTAAAAAATAAATGCAATTTTTTTGAGAAATTTTTGGGATTTTTAAAAAAAAAATCAAAAAAAAAAATCCAAAAAAAAAAATCAAAAAAAAAAATCAAAAAAAATGTTATTGATATTTTTACAATATCATGGTGATTTTTTTTTTTTTCATTTTTTTTTTAATTTTTAAACAAATTTTAAACATTTTTTGTTGTTGTAAAGTCAGATTCTCACTGCATAATAATGATAAAATTGGATGGATTTTTTCGCATGATACACAAATATATTGGTCTTGCTATGAGTTTTAAAAATATTGTGCTCGACTGCGTCTCGCACAATATTTTTTAAAACTCATAGCTCGACCAATATCTTTGTGTATCACGCTCAATCCATCCAATTTTATATCAAACTTCGGTCATAGATGCAACATGGAAACCTTCATATGTTAATGAGGTCAAAGGTCACATACCAAGGTCAAAGGTCATCTGAGGTCAAGATGTAAAATTTAGTACACACTTTTTGTATTGTCCATTTCTTTTCCATACAATGACCAATTGCAACCAAACCTCTGGCATAGATGCAACATGGAAGCCTTCATATGTAAATGAGGTCAAAGGTAACATACCAAGGTCAAAGGTCATCTGAGGTCAAGATGTAAAATGTAGTACACACTTTTTGTATTGTCCATTTCTTTTCCATACAATGACCAATTGCAACCAAACCTCTGGCATAGATGCAACATGGAAACCTTCATATGTAAATGAGGTCAAAGGTCACATACCAAGGTAAAATTTAGTACACACTTGTTGTATTGTCCATTTCTTTTCCATACAATGACCAATTGCAACCAAACCTCTGGCATAGATGGAACATGGAAAAAGGTCAACATTTTTCGCACAGTCCAAAAAAAATCGCACAGTCAAAAAAAACGCACAGTAAATGTACTACATCAACAATTCTCGTCCCCATTTTTTCGCTTCTCCGTCCCCATTTAGCAAATAAATTCCCACAGTCCAAAAAAAAATTGCACAGTCCAACAAAAATCGCACAGTAAATGTACTACATCAACAATTCTCGTCCCCATTTTTTCGCTTCTCCGTCCCCATTTAGCAAAAAAATGCCCACAGTCCAAAAAAAGATCGCACAGTCCAAATAAAATCACACAGTAAATGTACTAAATGTACAATTTTCCCTTCTATTTGGCTATCCTCCACCTTTTTCTTCTCTTTCTCCATCTTCTTCCCCTTCTTTCTCTCTTTTCTCCCCTTCTTCTCGTCCCCATTTTCCCGCTTCTCCGTCCCCATTTTAGGTGTCCGGGGGGGGGGGGGGGCAGTCTTCCCCCCTGCCCCACTGGCTACGCTACTGTATTGCCACCAAAATCAAATAAATTAGACCAAAAATGACTGAGTAATGATCAAAAGACTGTTTTTCCAAAATGGCCGACTTTTTGTGGTTTTTTGGCCGGGGCACCCTGGATTTCGCATTTTTTTTCTTCAATTTTGTTGTTGAAAATGTTGTCAATACGCATAAAGTCATCAAAAAATCATGTAGCAAGCGTGATCTGAAACTATGACCTAACAATGACACTCTATAGCCCACTCCTAATTATATCTTTATAACAAAATTAGAATCACGCTATGGACGTTTTCATAAGCCTATCATATCCTTATCATAGGTAAAAAACTCCTGATGGCATGAAAATAATGCTTGTCATTTTTAACCAATAAAGTCAATTTTGAGCCCATATTTGTCATAAAAAACAGAATATTGATACGGATGTTTTGACAAGCCAGTAACTAATATGTAAAGAATGGTGTGTAAGTGCTGACTGTTGATTCCACAAAAACCAGTGGCGCAGGGGCTGGCTGGCCCCTGAAATTACCCCGTCGGTATACACGAGCTCCCGTCTAATTTTGACCATGCGATTTTTTTCGGTCGGTTTTGAGGATAACGTCACTCCCCCCACTTATCAAGATTTCAACTGCTGGCGGAAAATTACGATTTTTTTTTTGAGTCTGTAAAATAAAATTGTAGGTACATCATGACTTTCGTCGGTACAACTATATGTCGTGGCCCCCTGTTTCCAAAAGCTGGGTACGCCACTGACAAAAATCACTCTTGTTATAAACCCTGCTCATGTACTATTCTTGTTGCTCTAATTTGCAAGGTTTTGCTTATTTTGGCCATTTTATAAGAAAATGTCAACTTTGACCATATTTGGAGTAAGCAAAACTGCATCTTTGTTTGGATATTTTGGGTCAAAGATTGGCCAAAACAAGCAACATACAATGCGTTGGGTCATTGACAGTTATACATACTTTGAATCAGCAACATTTTAAACTAAACTAAAGAGCTTTTCATGACATCCCTACCAATAGTTTGATTTTGTACACCAAATATTGATATTAAATGACAATATAATTCAACGAACTAGTATCCCCTTTTACCTAAAATAAGCTTATGAACACGATGTCAATATCAAGATTCTGATTTTCACCATAAAATATTTCACAAATTGCAGTACATAAAAGTACAGTGTGCTAAGCCTACACTATATAGTCTATAGTTCTACAAAGAACACATGGGTTATCAGGAAAGAACACATGGGTTATCAGGAAAGAACACATGGGTTATCAGGAAAGAACACATGGGTTATCAGGAAAGAACACATGGGTTATCAGGAAAGAACACATGGGTTATCAGGAAAGAACCCAAAAAACAGCGAAGTAAGCAGATTTGAAACAATTTGTTTTCTTCATTTTCCAAAGCTGAAATGATCCCATTTTTGTGGAATGATCTATCAATCTATCAATCTATTAATCTATCAATCTATCAATATATCAAAGTTGCTAAATGATGTATCGAAGGATGATGGTTAAGCAGCTTTAACCAGGGTCTTTGCTTGAACACCACACAGGTGTTGTATTGCTTGTTTTACTCATTAAAAATATCAGGCATAATCTAAAGGGGAACTTATTTTTGTTGAACTGTGTAGTATGATGATAGGCGTGACTGTCTGCTCAAGCTAACAAAGAAATGTATAGGCCCTACATGTCTCCGAACCATGATACAATACAGTTGTAAGACGCCCAGCAATAATATTAGTGAATCACAACATTTTCGTTGCTTATTTATTTCCTTTACGTGCGGAAGTTAAAGGGACACTAAGAGATGTGTTGGAGGCAGCGCCTTCAATTATGATAAAAACTGAGATTAGTTTATTTTTATAATTGTATTACATGTATGAACTTACACCTATAAGGATTAAGAAAAATCAGCTCTCTTTGTACAAGAAAACGTCGATTCAAAAAATGCTCGTCCCGCGGGACGAGCATTTTACGTCCGACAGTATCCCCCTGCAGTACGCGTGATACATAACGCGAACCATATTTGCATAGAGGGCGTTTTTCAATAAATAGCGATGATATTGTTTTAATCAAGTTTTGCTGTGTTTTTGTTTAGTAGAAACAACAATAATGGCAATTTTTAATGTTCATCTTGAATTCTGAAGTGAATTTTTAAACATTTAAAATTTTCAACACCACTTAATGTCCCTTTAATAGGCTATTCCATTGGAAATCCACACACCTCCTATGGAAGAAAACACACCTTAATCTTCCACACACAGAGTGTTGATGTCACCCCATTTGAATATCACACTTCCTGCTAAGAAGGGGCAATAAGAGATCCTTCATGGAGGGAGCCCTCAATTTCTGGTTTTTTCACATACGTAGTATGCTTATCCTACGTAGCTACTAACTACCACCTAAAATTATAGAGCTTAATTTGCAGTATTTCATGTGAAATTCATGGATTTGATAGAGTTTTGAGTTTCGATGACATCCCATCGAAACTACTCAAATTCATCTAAAATGCTACAGATTGCTTCTTACTTATTTGTTTCATGTTTATTCAAAATAACCTTGAAGACCACACATGGCTTGTTGCATGATGCATTATAGTGATGACCTCCCTGATTCAATTGGTGGTGATTTTTGACAAAAATACCAAAAAAGTGAGAAGCAGTAATATACCTTCGGAAATGCTGAGGAAATGGCTTTATTTTCATATTTACTGATTTTTTTTGGAAGAATTCTTCAATGAGAGGGTTTCTATACAAAATTTATCTAAACAAGGTAAAATGAGAAATTTTTGAGAAATCTCTATGTGCCAATGGTAATGCTTTCCATACGGTATGGATTTCAAATGGATAGCACATTGCCGGGGTGAAAGTGACGCTGTCAGTAATTGGTTTGTGTATTATTTCCTTAATTACAACAAATGTAATCAAATTAGTTCGTTTTTTCTACAGAAACGACGATATTATATACGCTTGCACCTAAAGGTTATTTGATAATTGATTGATTGCATGAACATATTGATTGTGTATTATTTCCTTAATTACAACAAATGTAATCAAATTAGTTCGTTGTATCTATACAGAAACGATGATATTTATATATACGCTTGCACCTAAGGTAATTTGATAATTGTTTGATTGTATGAAATGAACATATTGATTGGTCATCATATCGCTTCGTTAAAATAAGTGACGTTTGCCGAATTGTATAACAACACAAAGGTATATTACATTTCCCACAATATGCATTTATTTCAATTCTCTCGCCATCTTCTCTGCTGAATCGCTAACCATTGCAATAATGGTTGATTGAATATTTTACACAGGCAACTCACTGATCATTGCAAATTCAAAGGTCTTTTATCATACCTCGATTACCAAAACAATGTTTAAATAATTCTATTCTCAACTTGAATCCAATTTTAAAACTTTCCACTCGGCAGGCGTCTACAGACGACAGTTCCAAAATTTCACAAAATGTTTCAAAAATATCAAAATGATTAGACTTCATCACTATATTTGGAATCACCATGAGAAATGCATTAAGATAAGTACAAACATTCATAGTATTGGGTCAGTAATTCTTGAGATAAGACTTTGCAAGTTGGGAAAGGTCTCTGAAAAATCTGTTTTGTATGTGGTAAAACTATAATAGCCGCGTGGAAAGTGTTAACCCGTGCTACAACAAGAAGTGTAATTTTTTTTCTTCTCTTTTTATTTTTTTCATCTGCTATGACAAATCAAATATCCAAAAAATATATGATTACAAATCAGTTAGAATACACAATGTGTGTGGATAAGAAGTGTAATTTGACCAAAGGAGGTGATGTATCTTTATTGCATCATATTGCAAAGGATTGTGGGAAAGATTAGTCTCTGCCATAACCAGTGGCCATAACACACTGTAGTGAAGTTAACACTTATCACGCGGCATGCGTCTGCAGACGACAGTCCCAAAATGTCCCAAAATGTTTCAAAAATGTCAAACATATTGAATTTCATCACCATATTTGGAATCGCCATGAGAAATGAAATAAAATAAGTACAAAAACATCGGGACAAATATGCACAGAATTGGTTGAGTAATTCTTGAGATATACTTTGAAAGTTGGTAAAAAGGTTTCTGAAAAATCTGTTTAGTATAATATTATTATGATAAACTAATAGCCGCGTGGAAAGGGTTAACATTGAGACAAGATTTAAAGACAAACACGTGTGATCAAATTAGGTACAGGAAAGCGTTTGTAATTGATGATGCTTTTTTGGATATAGTTACTCATTCATAGCCGGAAGGATAATGACAAATGTTGAGTCGTTTAAAATTCATTGAGCCGTGTAATTGTAATTGAAATAAAGCATTTTGAAATGAAGTTATTTTTGGTTGGTTGTGCTTATTTGATATTCGTTAAATAAATAATACAGGGTGTCTTGGAAGATCTCTACCAGATTTTGGTGAAGCTTCAATTTTACTTTATGTTACACAAAAGATGTTCTGAAATAACCTTAGCATTTCTAGTTTTATTGTGAAATGATCAAGATTACAAATTGAGTTTCAAATTTCTTAGGATCAAAGTTTTAGGTCGCAAACCTATGAAATTGTTTTGACGAACATTCACGCAAAAGTAATATCGGGTCAAAGATAATCTTAAGGGGGCTGTGCACTCTCAATTTTGTATTTTTCATGAATTTCACTTTTCTTCATTTTTCAAAACTTCATATGTTATCTATCAGTACATGAAAAGAAATTTTTAATTTCGAAATCCCAAAAGCCTATTTAGAAGGATTTAAATCCCTTATTCTGATCATCTACAAAGTGGAATGGAAAAGTCTGCCCGCAGGGGATCAGCGAAATTCCCATGCGCCGCGTATCCCGTGTTTTGTTTTTCACGCAAATTAGCACGCGCCAGTTTGCTTAATACGCGACGCTATTGTTTAGAATGCCGCCAGTGCGTGCTGCGTTAACCGCTGTGTTTTTGGCGCGTTTGAGGGCTTGGTCACACGCATTGTTTACGCATCGGGGGCCCGACTAATCAAACCGTCATTTTTGCCGGGGTGTGGCTGAAGCAAGTAATAAATAAAACAAGGCTTTGGGCAAGAGTTAGTGCCAAGGAGTTTGGAAAAGAGAGTAGGAAAAAAATATAAAAATAAAGGACAGAGAAAGATTTTTAATCCATGATCTGAAACATTAAGTATCAAAAAGACTTACACTGGAGTTTTATCTGAAGGTGTTATGTTTTCATTTTGTTTCCTTTCGATATTGTCCATGTCTGTCCCACCCGCCCCTTCCATCCAAGACCTGTTTATTTAATTATTGTCATTACTGAATTATGGTATCCCTATTACTTGTTATCGTTGTTTTGTTCTCAATTAGTTCAACTCGATGTACTAATTTGTCATTTTGTATCAAACATATAATATAAATTATAAGTTAGTGTCATTTGACATAGGCCTACATCTATAATATAATACGGAGTTGCCCATTTTTGTCCTGAGATGTTCTCCCCTTTCCGCACCTTCGATTGACTTCAAAATTGCTGTGCGAGTGCGTATGGGTCCCACGACGAACCAGTTTATGTTTGATTTTTAAAATTTGGGTTAGATTTCGTGAAATTCGAGGTTTTTTAGCCCGTTGCTACGGTATTGCTACGCGCCGCGTATACGCTGAGCACGCCACGGCGATGGCCGGCGCACAACTCGCGTAATCAGGTGATTGTCGGCGCGCGCGTATTCAGGCGATTGCTTGCGCACGCGTAGTCAGGCGCCGATTGCCGGCGCACGCGTAATCGGGCGATACCGGAACACGCGTAGGTGCACACGCGTTAGTGGCGCAAAGCGTAGTTTGTTATGTGGTAGAGTAAAGGCGGCAAGCATCCGTTGCTCCATAGTGCAAACCCTATAGTACAAGAAAACGGCATGATGAGACAACAACAAAAAGTAAATCATATTGCCAGGGTATACAGGATTACAGGGACCCCTTTGAAGGAATTGGGAGCAAGGCCGGCGCAAACCGTATAAGGCTTATCTGGATTATAAGGGTACACTGGGTACCTGGAGTATGGAATATTAAGGGTACCTGTGATGTATGGGGTAGGGCGGGGCGTCCGCGAAGGGAGTTGTGAAATCTAGGCCTACACGTGTGTATGAACACATGGGGGTGGGTAGGCCTGTCTGGATTATAAGGGTACACTGGGTACCTGGAGTATGGAATATTAAGGGTACCTGTGATAACTGGATTTTAAGGATGTATGGGGTATGGCCTACCAGAGTGGTTATTTCATGTCTTATTATGGGATATCTAATAGTATTTAGCGTTGCTGGGTAGGCCTTATTAAGATCCCTGGATTATTAAGAGCGCCGTGGCACCGATATTAGGATTAAGGGCACCTGAGTATCAAGGACCTCTTGCTATTGCACAATGGCCTACACGCTTTGATCATGTTGACGACTAATCGCACGCTATCTTCTATACCATGTATACACTATATGGGGTATGGGGTTGGTACTGCACATTTTGGGGGGTTTGTTTGTTTGTTTGTTTAAACCGTCGGTCCGTACGGACACACGCTTGGGTCCTGAAGGGACCAGGCTCAAGCAAAATGAAAATGCTCGGGCCAGGCTTAAAAAGCCTATATAAGCATGATGGCTGAATGAAATGAAAGTTAGAAAAGATGGAAGAAACGCCTGAAGTAAAAAGAGCCACTTCCAACAAATGGAGTAACTATAACATTGTTTCCCTCCTAAATGGGGTATTGAAATTGGGTCCGAGATTCAAAGATATCACAAAACTCAATTTCTGTGAACAAATTCTATTTCAAATGAAAAAAATAATTCAGGGCTCTATTTTGAACTCATTATCTATGCCCATTTATCTACAAATCATGAAGGTATCTAATTTAGATAATAATACTCATCTAGCGAGTGCCCGAGCGTAGCGAGGGTACGCCGCTAGTATTAATTATTACTAGCGGGACGCCCGTCCTTCGGACGGGCTCTCCCGCTAGGGAGTAGGGCCTACCAGATAGAACACCTACAAAACACTTTTGTTTTAAATCAAAAGGTTTTGTATAATTTAAAAGTTTACAAATTTCAATTAAAAAAATTAAAAAGACCCCCGCCCGCCGCCCACGCCCCGTGGCATATTTCAACTCCAAGGCCTAAACATTAACCATATCCCGTACCCCACCAGTCACTCCCCCACCTTGCCCCCGCCCCACCCCCGCTCCGTGGCATATCCGTTACGCAATTTAGCATCACATTTCTTCATTAACCCCTTGCCTCTCAAACCACATTACACCATTACACACAACCCCCATTCGTCACCGCCCCGCCCCACCCGCCGGTGGCATATCTCAACCCTCAAGGCCGTGCCTCCCAAACCACATTTCTTCATTAGACCTCCATCGCCCGCCGCCCCCAGCCGTCCCCGCCCCTCCCTGTCCCCCGTCTTCGACCCGCCGCCGTTCCCGCCCCCGCCCCGTGGCTTATCTCAACCCCAAGGCCTAAACAGTAACCAACTCCCGTGGCGCAGCGTATTTCTCCAATATTTGCCCGCCCGCGTGTGTAGGGGTGCGTGGATGTAGTGTGTGTGCGCGTTTATTTTGCATGGCGCACTGCGACGCGTTATCCCAGACAACATACATATATTGGCCCTATATTGGCCCAATATTGGCAATATTGGCATTGGCATTATCTTGTTGACCAATATTGGGCCAATATTGGTTCCCCATTGGCAATATTGGCATTGGCATTTGATTGGTCACCAATATTGGACCAATATTGGCTTTACATTGGCGCTCGTTAATTGGCATCATGTTGGCAACCAATATTGGACCAATATTGGTGACCAATTGAGTGCCAATGCCATTGGCACTCTCTTGGTCACCAATATTGGACCAATATTGGTTTTACATTGGCGCTCGTTAATTGGCATCATGTTGGCTACAAATATTGGACCAATATTGGTGACCAATTGAGTGCCAATGCCATTGGAACTCTCTTGGTCACCAATATTGGACCAATATTGGTTTTACATTGGCGCTCGTCAATTGGCATCATGTTGGCAACCAATATTGGACCAATATTGGTGACCAAGTGAGTGCCAAGCATTGGCACGGTTGGTACTCTCTTGGTCACCAATATTGGACCAATATTGGTTTTACATTGGCGCTCTTCAATTGGCATCATGTTGGCAACCAATATTGGTCCAATAATGGACGCAATATACCAGGGGCGGGAAATAACACCATTGATTTGATTTTTAAATTATGACGTGGTCTAAAAAAGGCGGCCGCTGTTAAGAGTTATCGCTTCCCGGCCTTTTGGCTAGGATCTTGTGCCTTGTCCTGTCCCTTGAAGATTTGGTCCCTTGTCCTAGGCTTGCCTGCCCTTGGCCAAATTGGTCCTGGCCACCTGGCTTCCTACCTAACATTTCTCCAAGATCGCCCAATATTGGCCCAATATTGGCCCTCATTGGCGAGTGCCAATATTGGGCCAAGCTTGGGCCAATGGCCAAATAATATTATGCCAATATTGGGCCAATGAAAAATCAATATTGGGCCAATGTTGTTATGTTATATTGGCCCAGAATTGGCCCAATATTGGCACTCATTGGCGAGTTCCAATATTGGCCCAGTATTGGCCCAATATTGGCACTCATTGGCGAGTTCCAATATTGGCCCAGTATTGGCCCAATATTGGCACTCATTGGCGAGTTCCAATATTGGCCCAGTATTGGCCCAATATTGGCACTCATTGGCAAATGCCAATATTGGCCCAGTATTGGCCCAATATTGGCACTCATTGGCGAGTGCCAATATTGGGCCAAGCTTGGGCCAATGGCCAAATAATATTATGCCAATATTGTAAGCCAATATTGGGCCAATGAAAAATCAATATTGGGCCAATATTGGGCCAATATTTTTATGTTATCTGGGATGTGTTACACGCGCCGACTGCAGTGCATGGTTACAGTGTACGCAGAGAAAAACAAACATGGCCTGTAGAAATAGTCTCAAAAGCCAGGCTGAAAAGGCCCTGGATTTCACGCTTTTGCTCATATCTCGGTCAATTCTGTACGGTTTTCAGCCATTTATAGTTAATAACACTCACATTATAATCATCTTTTGTCAGTGCAGCGTTCACGGCGTTTAGATGCAAACTGAGAGAGCCTTTTATGGATACATACATACATACATACAACATAAGACAAATTATAGTAAGACTAGCGGGACGCCCGTTCTTCGAACGGGCTCCCGCTAGTAAGTAGCGCCTACCAGACAGAAACCCCGGTGAAATAACACATATATAAGTAGCTATACGAACATTTGTCGCGAAATTGGTAAGAATACATTTTGATATAATGCATAGGCCTATTTCCTTACCTGAAATTGAATGTGTCCCGTCATTACCCCATATCACATACAAGTATGCAGGCCTATAATAGTATTCTGACCTGAAAATGAAAGCTTCCCGTTATTACCCCAAGCTCTATCCTCTGGTTTATACTTTTAAGGAACCACACTAATCCCTTCCACCTCGTGACCCTCCCTGTTAGTGTAATACGCAATTTAGTATCACATTTCTTCTTTAACTCCTGCCTCCCAAACCTCATTACTTCATGGCCTCCCCTCGCCCCGCCCACCCCGTGCTTATCTAAACTTAAAGGCCTAAATTAACCAACTCCCGTAGCGTTCTTCATTAACCCCCTGCTTCCCAAACCTCATTCATGCCCCCCACTCGCCCCCGCCCGCCGTCCCCGCCCCTACAGCCGTTCCCGCCCACCCCGTGCTTATAATACACCTTCAAGGCCTAAATTAACCAACTCCCGTAGCGCAGCGCATTTCTCCAATATTTGCCCGCCCGCGTGTGTAGGGGTGCGTGGTGTAGTGCGTGTGATCGTTTATTTTGCATGGCGCACTACGACGCGTTATGTGTTCCGCGCCGACCACATGGTTACAGTATAAAATAAACAAACATGGCCCGTAGAAACAGTCTGAAAAGGCCCTAGATTTTACTCTTTTGCTCATATCTCGGTCAATTCTGTACGGTTTTCAGCCATTTATAGCTTATAACACTCGCATTATAATCATCTTTTATCAGTGCAACATTCACGGCGTTTAGTTGCAAGCTGAGAGAGCCTTTTATGGATACATACACCCCTACATACATACATACAACATACGGCAAATTATAGTAAGACTAGCGGGACGCCCGTCCTTCGGACGGGCTCTCCCGCTAGGGAGTAGGGCCTACCAGATAGAACACCTACAAATTATTTTCTAATATTTGCCCGCCCGCGTGTGTAGGGGTGCGTGGGTGTAGTGCGTGGGCGCGTTTATGGCGCACTGCGACGCGTTATGTGCTACGCGCGCCGACTGCATGGTTACAGTGTACGCATGAGAAAAACAAACATGGCCCGTAGAAATAGTCTCAAATAAGCCGGGCTGAAATGGCTTTGGATTTCCCGCTTTTGCTCATATCTCGGTCAATTCTGCACGGTTTTCGGCCATTTATAGCTTATAACCCGTGTCAGGTCATCATCTAGTATCAGTGAAATATGCACGGCTTTAAAATGCAAAATGAGAAAGCCTTTTTAGGATACATACTGTTATACTGTACACAGCGCCCTACCTCGGGCATTAACGGTAAAGTGCCCCTGAAACCTAGGGGCATGAGTTTTTGTGTACACAGACCGGGATGATCCCCTACTCTTTACGAAGGAGTCTGTGACCTTTAACGTGCTCGGATTTTGCTCTTCTGATGCACGAGACCACCATTTCTACGTGACTTCTGAACCACGAGGCAATTGAGACTAAGTACCTCGCCTAAGCGCTAAATAAACGCTAACCTCGTTGTAGCATCTGTGGTGTAAACAAGGTGAAAATATTGAGTTTCATTTTTTGACCAATCTCTCTGTGCCCCTTTAAGTTTGGCAAAATCGACACATTTCCCCAAATAAAAGTTGCGATAAAGCTGACAATTTCGGCCACTTATAAAAATCTTGGCCATTTCATAAACACTTTTAAGGCAAACCTAGTGACACTTAAAATATACTTTTTTAACAAATACTATTTAGTACATCCTTACAATAAACTTTTATGCTAGTTTTTAGTGTATCACTGATCCATAATTCAACATTTTGCCAACAAATGGTTATAATTGGGCATAGCCAAAACATGTTCAATATTTTCTTTCTCTAAACACAAATGGCACTTAGTGTCATCATAAATAATTTCTACAGATTTCAGAATGGAATTACTTGAAGTGAGCTCTTTTATTAGAATCGTCATTCAGAAATAGAACATAGGCCTAATCAATGAAATAAATAATAATCTACCTACTAAATGTTGATAGTTAGTTGAATTTGAACAAAAAACATGTTTTCATCCATATTATCCATGACATACCATAATATATTCGAACTTTAGACGGTATTTTAAACAATACATTGACATGATCCTAAAATCATCATCAAATCACAAAAGGCGGTTTTTTCAATTGAAAGTCATTTCCATTCATATTGGTCCAAAAACGAATATCGGGCATGTCATATGCCAGGTAAATCTGGGTAAATTTACAGAGGTCACACAGTAGCCCTATTTTGTGAGTGTGTTTAGCCCAAACCCTGGCATAGCACAACTGCTTTTTTTGGCGGCACAAGATTTTTTTAGCCCAAATGGTGCGTCTTATTTATGTTTTATTCAACACTGTTGACTATACATGTATGCCTACTACAGCGCGGTGTGAGCTGATGATGATATTTATGAATTTGATGTATTTGATAGCGGATTAATACCAACAGTCTCATTTGTATTGAAAACAAAAGCATGGGATTTATTTTTATAATCATTTTTCTCCTCATAGGACACCTTTTTTGGACACGCACTGTATGGTGCATATTGCATATTACTGTAAGAGTAAGAAGTGAAAGTTAACACTGTTTAAAAAAACTCGTTTTAACGGTAGAATACTGGAGTCCCCAGCTGCCAGTATTTTACCGTTAAAATACAGCAACCGTAAAATTTAATTTCCCGTTAATTTATTAGTTTTTATGATATTCTACCAAATGCGGTTTTGCAGAAAAAAAACGAGCGGGTTTTTTAACGTCAAAATACTGTTAAAATATCATCAAAACAAATAAATTAAGGGGAAATTATATTTTACGGTTGCTGTATTTTAACGGTAAGATACTGGCAGCTGAGACTCCGGTATTGTACCGTTAAAAACTCTTCTTTTTTAACAGTGTACCAGCAAAAACTGAAATTATTTGTAGTCTGATTATTCCTTTTATCTAATCATTGAATAAGGACAAGCAGTTTATCAATATGCCTATTTCTCAGGAACTTGTCGACAACCGACTGTTGCTATTGATTTAAGATGACGTGTAGTGCAACATATTGATGATTGGATGAGATCTGGTGTACATGTAATAATACAGATCCCTACAAATGTCGAGCTCTTTATTTAAGAAGATCAAGAACATTTTGATTAGCTTAATTCACATTGGGTGGTTGAAGGATGTATTTGTGGAAGGTTGTATGGGTGAGATTTGGGATGTTGAAAGGTTCAATTGAGGTCAAGTGGAGAAAGAAAACCACTTTGACGATCATCCCATGAAAGGAAAAGGTGAAATAGGGGAACGAGGAGGGTCAGTGTGAAGGGGAGTGAGATAAGGGTGGAAAGCGGATTTTACCTGATTGCGTCCATCTTGAAATGATGTTGAATGGAATGATGACGTTTACTCCAGCATACTAAATGTACAGTAGTGACCATACATAGCAGTCGGTCCCTAGTGCCGTCTTACTGCATATTATACTGTAGCAATGTTTTCATCCTAACCATCTGCCTTGCTGTGGTATGCTGCTTGGAGGTTGACAAACATCTGCTCAGTCCTCTTGATACTTAAAAGTATCTTCTTTCCTTGACTAGAGTTGTAAGGGTTTTAGGCATTCTTTTCATATTCATATCTCGTTGGCTCTCACTTCCATCGTGGAAACCTTCTCCGTGCCTGCCTGTCTGGTTACCAACCTTGAATAATGGGTTTGTTCCCTGACTTAAAGGGGCATTGAGAGATACGTATGGGAGTGCGCCCTCAATTTTTCTGGAAATCAGGGTTTTGCACCTACGTAATAAATTAATTCGCTGTCTATCATGTACAATTTCACAATTGGGCAATTTCAATGTAGATCACATAAGAAATTATCAGCATCACTCACCACGTAACTTGCTTCAACCAAATTTCAATCTAGCGCCATTGTTCAACCGTGTTCCCATAAAACTTTACACTTCAGGGTTCCTACGTACCTTTATCTATTGAAACAAATTTCTTTTTTTCTCGGCAATCTCTCAATGCCCCTTTAAAACTCCTTCGCCCCATTCCATTTCTTCTTCTAGCTCAGTCTTCTAACTCCCCGGTTAGATAAAAGGTGATTCTCTTTTAACGGAGAATATCGTCAGCCTGCTTCGATAATTGCCTAACTCACTTTTCAGCAAAATTGAGTTTCTTTGCATAAATCATGACTTCATTACATTATGCAAATGCTGTTATAATACCTAAGTCATTGACCAATCAAAAGTGTTGATAAATGAAGAGTTTTGTTGCAAAAGGGCCACCAGACCACTCCAACATGTTACTCATTTTGCATTATTGAATTTGCATTGACAAATCCATGGAATTAATCAAATTATTGTATGGCTGTGTTCATCTGTTTCTATATGACTTGGATTAGTGCATCCATGCACGCCAATTGAGGCATCAACAATACAATCAACATTCCACATAATGAATAGCCATCCATTCAATAATGCAAAATGAGTAACAGGTACACAGGTAGCAGGTTTCATACTTTTGTTGTTTTCTAAGAACTAGAAAAAATGAGTTAGGCAATTATCGAAGCAGGCTGACGATATATCAAGTTGTGGTTCTTTACAATAAGTCTTTAGCTATAACTCTTCCGGCATTTTCTTTCCGACACATTCAGTGTAGTCTACTGCGAATGTTGCTTTCAATACGAGTTTATAATGGTATGAGCAGGCTATGTGCGGAGTGCAATTTGCATTTGGCGAAAAGCATTCCCAATACGGGATGCCATTCAAGCATTCACGATATCAATAATATTTACCTATGTATCAAATTTTCACAAATACTCCAAACATTTTTCGATTCAGTTTTAATATTTTAATAAGTATACATAACGTTAACAAAAAGATATTTAAGTTCATGCATAAATGTTTATCATTACAAAAGTTTTACCAAAGATTAATTTAAAGGGGTTTGACTATTGACAGGAATTTCCTACGTCAGGTAAACAATCATAGTGTCGTTGGTTGATACCAGCCGTGTGCTATATGGAATGTGCTTATTATGTCTATGTAACCACGGTTGTCATAACAGAACTATTCCCCGCTGAAACATATTTAGTAGACTTTCTCTTTAAAGCTTTCTCTTTGCTAGCCTGATAATTCGATATTATCTCTGAAATTGTGTACAAATATGGATTAATTGCAGAATTCAGGGGTAACACAAAAGTCACAGACCATGCGTAAACCGACGGAGGAAGTGTAACCACTCTGGTTTGAACTAAGATTCCTAATACAATGATTGGAAACCAGCACATGAAATCCGTGGCCACAATAGCTGCTACTTTCATAGAAAGTCGAATTTGTTCTTTCATTTCACGTGTGCGACCAGACTGTTCTGATGATCTTTTTACTGCCCTCATTATTTCAATATAGCAGGCAAATATAACGAGATAACAGAGACAGTTAAAGCCGAGGAAAAGTGCAGTTGAAAAATATAAACCTGTAGCAAGACCTGTGAATTTCGTGGTGAAAGTATCTTTGTTGTAATACAGATTTGAATTTTCAGGTTCGATTACAGTGGTATTTTTGGTAACAGAATACGTTTTGGTTAGCGCCAATGGTAGACCGATGCACACGTGTGAATTGTCATAAAATTCAAAATAGTCGCCAGATAATATAGACGGTACGATACCAATAACAAGAGAAAAAAACCATGTCATTAGGGAAATTACTAGTGTTGACGTTCTACCGAGTTTCCGAGTAGAGTATGGGAACTTAATGCTTATAAACCTATCGACACTGATTAATGTTACGAACAACACTGACGCTTCACTGGATATTATTGACAGTGCTCCAGCAATTCTACAGGTAATGCCAGATCGCCATGTTTCAGATTGCATGGGAAAGTTGTCTCCGTAATAAATATCTGCAACTGCAATTATTACCATGTATACGCCCATAAGAGAATCAGACATGGCCAGACTACTAAGAAGTAAATCCTGAACCTTATACTTCTGAGTGTTTCTCTTTCTCCAAACCAAAACAAATATATTTCCACCAAGTGCATTTATACTAATAAGCCACATCAGGACCACTAATGTCTTGTCAGATAATAATCTATCACATGTTAGATATGGTGATCTGTCACCTGCCGCGCTACAGTTAACACCAACAGGTACATAACACTCACATATTTCATGTTGATTGACATTTAACTCTGAATATCTGGGAAGTTTAGAAAAGGAGTCATGAGATACGGCTATCAGTGGGTTGTTTCGAAGATTAAGAAAGCTCAAATGGGACATGTATTGTATAGTTGGGCATTGGTTCAATCTATTTGTACCCAACTCAAGGAATGTAACATTGTGGGTATCCTTGAACACGTCATATGGTAATTCTTGCAACTTGTTTTCGTATATGAACAAAAAGCGCAGATTGAATAACCCTTGAAATGTATTTGGACCTAGCTCTTCGAGTTGATTAAAATGCAAAAACAGAAATTCTAAACTGTCTAATCCAATAAAAACGTCATCGGATAGGGTAACCAACTTATTATTTTTAATGGAAAGGACTGTCAACATGTTCAATGAATAAAATAATCCTGGATCTATTGAAACTAATTGGTTCTCATACAGAAACAGTTCCCTCAAGTTATGTAACCCTTCGAACAACTCCACTGGCAATAACCTCAATTGATTTGTATGTAAAAAGAGATACTCTAGATCATACAGTCCGTGAAAAACAGTTTTGGGTAAAGTAGCTATCTTGTTATCGTTCATATACAGTAGATACAACTTATTCAATTGATCAAATACACCAGGATTAAGCGTTATTAACTGGTTGAAAGACAAGTACAACTTCTCCAAAGATTTCAATGGTCTAAGTAGATTTACCGGTAATTCTTTCAATTTGATATCATCAATATCTAGAATGAATAACTTGTCCAAATCCTGGAACAAACGTTCATTCAACGAGCCTAATGGGTTCCCGAACAAAGACAACTGTGAAAGGTTACCAAGTCCCCTGAACAATCCAGTTGGTAATGAACTTAGATTGTTGTGATCAAGATCTACACGATGCAACTGGATCAAACCTTGAAATAAATCAACATCTACGGCCACTAATTGGTTACTGAACAGATACAACAAATTTAAATTAACAAGTCCTTCAAACAATCCAGCAGGTAATACGCTAAGCATATTACCGTCAAGGTCTAAACGAACTAAACTTTTCTGATCTTTGAATAGCCCTTCCTCTAAACTGACTAATTGATTGCCATACAAAATGAGTTCTCGCAGATTATACAAACCTTCTAAAACACCAATATCAATCGTGAACAAGTGATTACCCTCCAAATAAAGCACTTGTAAATCAGACAATCTTTTGAATGGCTTTCCTTCAAGATCCACTATATTATCGTAGCTTAGATCTAAGGTTGTTAGATCCAATGGATACACCATCAACGCTTCTTTTAGTAAAAGCTCATCATTTGTCACACATTGGAAAAGTACCTCGTTCTGACTGAGAGTGGCATTACAATCTGACGGAAATCCAAATCTACATGTACCATTAGTAAATGAGTCACATGTCAATTCAAAGTTGTATCCCTTAACATTTTGACAGTCTGATATCTGACTTATTTCAAGAACGGAATGGGTGTTAATATCACCGTAGTCCTCGTTGTCACCTTCTGTAGATTTAGGACATATGGGCTGTGTCGCGAATACTGATGTCCAAGTGATTACAAGACTGACATTTCCTCGTAAATGAAATCGAAGAGCCGGAAATAGGAAAATAGATGTGCATGTTTCGGGCTTTCCATTAAATACAACGTACTTGAACGCGCAGTCTAGTGTCTCAAAGTTTTGATCGATGTAAAGAGAAGCGGCATCTTGTGGAGAACTCAATGCTGGTATTTCTATAAGGATGTGGGATCCTAACGACGCGTTAACTTGGAGGCTGCATGTGTGATGTCCACTTCCTTGAAAGATAATCACTCCTTCGCTGGCATTTCTGTCATCTATACCACATAATCGAGTGTCATCCCACAATGATTGCACCGATATGTGTCCATCAGCTACAGAACTTATTAGTGTGAATTGTAGAATAGCTCCAAGCAAAATGACCACAAATGTCAGGTAAGCACTGTACGTAGTTCTAGTAGATGCCATTGTCAGGGATGACATCTTGAGCTATATTCTTTCGGTGTATTTCTGCACATAAGACACACGTTAGAGAGTTACATAATCAGAGAAAAGTTCTTGCCTTAAATTCTGGCGCTTCAATAGTTCCAAAGATAAGAATAAACACTTTCAGATAACCAAGAAGGCGTATCCTATATGTGTTAATAGTGAATCAGGATGAGGCACTAACTTGTTAACGTCGTGTTAGATGAATGACATCAAGCTAGGATTAAAATCAGATATTTTACGCGTCGTCTTTATGGCTATTGATATACGTATACATCTCTCGTTGCAGTCGATAAACGTTATCATTGCACAGCAGTCAGGGACTCCAATACATGTGTCCATCAATGCCTATGAATCAGCTCCAGTTTTATCAACGACTTTTATACAACGCACAGATTTTACCCGTATGTAGAGTGATGTCACGGGTTACGAAAATAGATGATATCCAGGTATCAGTAGTATAACACTTTCCACGCGGCTATTAGTTTTAACATATTATACAAACAGATTTGTCAGAAACCTTTCCCAATGTTTAAAGGCTATCTCAGGGATTACTGAAGCAATACTAGGCATGTTTGTACTTATTTCAATGCATTTCTCACGGTGATTCCAAATATGGCAATGAATTTGAATAATTTTGACATTTTTGAAACATTTTGTGACATTTTAGAATGTCGTCTGCTGATACCTGCCGCATGGAAAATGTTAATATTGAATCATAATGAAAAAGTCATATTATATTGTGATCATGGTGATGGTGAAAGTGAACTCGATCTAGAACTTGCATTGCTTTATATTTTGTTTTCTATCCTTAATAACAACATGTAATGAAATCACCTCATGCTTTCTGCACACATTTATTGGATTGGTTTTGTTTAATAATAACGAAGGTCATATTGAAATTGTTTTATTAGGTGGTATAAATTGATCCTGGACAATTGATAAGTTGAAAAAATTCAAATCAATAACTAATACAATTGTGGTGGTTATCTTTTTAAAGAATTGTGATTCTTGTTTCTGTTTTCTGTTTTATTATTATAGCGCATAGGGACTTGATGTGTTATGCGCCCAATAAGTATGGTTTTATTTTTATTATTATTATTATTATTATTTATTTGTTTTTATCAGTTTCGTTACAAGCGATAAACAAATTCAAATATTGACCGCATTTTGTATAAACTTGTACAACTAGAATAGTTATGAAATTAAGTATCGAAGCTCTTGTTATCTAGTAGTCCCGTGTTCATTGTACTAACTTGGACGTTTCGGACGCAAATAGCCATTTCGTTTTTCGACAGTTGTGTTGTAACGATCCACTATTCGGAATGGATGCGTTGGTTGCTTAAAACAGTGTTTCTAGATTTTATCAAGAGATCGTCAAAAACGTGATAAAAATGAATTGTCCTTCGTCTTTGTTTATGGTCTTTAGATGTGTATCAGGGGTAAAACTGGTCAGTCAGAGGTTTGGTTTAGAGGCTGTAATTTTCTTTGGTAGGGGTCCCAAATATCCTGGGGTCATACTTGTTGACACGGGAAAATAGGGGTCATGAAATTAATACCATTGTAATAGCGGGGTCAAAAGGGGGAAAAGTGTACTTTAGGTCCCAGATACTGTATACCAGTATCGTTCAATACTGGAACATAAAAGTTGCCAGTATCGGTCGATACTAGTACGATTTTACTGTTCCATTATCGGTCGAAACTGGAGGTTACTTAACTGGAACACCAAATTGTTCCAGTATCGGGCGATACTGGTAGACGTGATACCAGTGAGATTTATTCCAGTATTGAACGATACTGGTATATCATTATGTACCAGTATCGCCCGATACTGGAACAGCTTATATATGCCAGTATCGGCCGATACTGGAACACTGATTTTGTACCAGTATCGAACAATACTGGGTGTTCCAGTATCGGACGATACTAGTACAGTACAGTACAGTACAGAATCTGGGACCCAAAAACTGATTTTTTTTCTTCTTCGCAATTCGCGCGCGTTTTTCTACATGTTTCAACATTGCAAAACAAAAATTGGGCTTGTCCACCCTATTTGTTTGCTTCTGCATCACCTGCTTCCTTAATAACCCTAACTAGATTTATGTATGTGTATTTATGTATGAGGGGGTGTCATCAAATAATCAACATCTGAGTAGGGGGTCATAAAGTAATTGCTTTCGTTTAGGGGGGTCATAAAAAATGACGACGATAGATGACATTTTGGGACCACCCCCTGTAGCGATATTGCACAACATGTCGGAATCTAATTAAATCCTTTCAGCTGTCCTGGGTCTCTTACTTTAGATGTCAATACTGCGAATAGACTATCGTAACACCCCTACCAAAGAAAATAATGACCGCAACTTAAAACGCTTATGCGGATTCTGATTTCACTCCAAAAATAAATCAATGAGAAAAACATTAAAATAAGTACAAACATGCCTCGTATTGGTTCAGTAATTCTTGAGATAGACTTTGAAAGTTAGGAAAGGATTCGAAATAAAACCCTGTTTTGTATGGAAAACTAATAGTCGCGTGGAAGGTGTCAAGTTAGGGAGCAGTTCCATTTGTACGCGATAAAAATTGCGAGAATGTTCCGGGCCCCGATGAGTTTTTTATCAGGCCCCGATGAGATTTTTAGCGCGTACAGTTGCGAGTAGCAAAGGATTATTTATCGAGTAGCGTATTACCGCTTGTTTAAATATAACGAAAGATAAGTGGTCGGTATGTAAATAGAGCTTCGGGTTATTTATTCTAGTTGTAAGGTACAAATTCAGCATTTCATGTTTTTAGAGATAATGTTATTGATGAAATTTATATTTTGGGAGCATACCCCAGGGTATTGCAGAGGCCTCGTATCGGGCCCCGATGTCTATTTTATCGGGGCCTGATGTCTATTTTAGCGCGTATCAACTTGAAAAACATCGGGTCCAAAACATATCAGGCCCCGGTACAGTCGCGATAAATTTATCGCGTATAAATGGAACTGCTCCCTTAGGGACTTTCATTATTCTCTGCTGAATATCGCGGTCAATGTGGTGAAACTAAATGGAATGTTGCATACTATTATGAAACTAAATGGAATGTTGCATACTATTATATAATACAACAACAGAGTTCTTACATCCACTAGAGATGTGTGTCACTTGGCACTATTTAATGTAATATAATGACTCCTGATAACAACAATTTCAAAGAGTTTGAAAGGACGAATGTCTTGAACGGACTACATCAACCAGTAGGACAAAGCGCTATGCCAATTTAAATCTACCCATCAATTCACCATATGATTTAATTTCCATTTAAAAACGACCTTAATAAAATGTGTGCACTATACCAATATATTGCGTCGCTTTATATAAGGTGATTTAGTTTTGTCCACCCCAAAGTTAATATCTACAGCGAACTGTCAAAGGTAAGTGCCCTTTTATGTGTGGATTGCAGTGACTAAACTAAAAGGGCTAGGGGGTGAACTCCAACTCCGGGTGCTATCACATGGAGTGATCTAGGTTAAATTAGGGAACCTAAAAGGACGGACATCCTAATTGTGAAAGGAGGGAGGGCCGGGACTGTAGCGGGGACGTACAAAAAATGGTGCCCGGCCCTGCGGGGACCGTTCACGATTGTATCCGGGACGGCACATGGGCAATTTGTACGTCCCGGCCCTAATCGCCGCTATCCCCGGGTCCCGGGGGGCCGGGGATGCAATTGATAGGTGCATTATATGTTGGCACGATTTCAATGAAAAAACATGGATAGATCATAAAATTGCCTTGAAGTTTGTGTTATAAACAACTGACATATTAATAGTGGAGTATTTGTTCTCTTTGACCTTTCTTGTTATTATTATTATTATTATTTATTTGTTTTTATCAGTTTCGTTTCAAGCGATGAACAAATTCAAATATTGACCGTATTTTGTATAAACTTGTACAAATAGCATAGTTTATTTAGGCTTAATGACTTTTCTTGAAATTATCTAAGCTCTTGTTATCTAATGGTCCCGTGGTCATTGTACTAACTTGGACGTTTAGGACGCAACTAGCCATTTCGCTTATCAACAGTTGTGTTGTCACGATCCACTATTCGGAAAGGATGCGTTGGTTGCTTAAAACAGTGTTTCTAGATTTTATCAAGAGAATGTCAAAAAACGTCATATTAAGAATGAATTGCCCTTCGTCTTTGGTCATGGTCTTCAGATGTGTATCAGGGGTAACCACGGTAACTAGTCAGAGGTTTGGTTTAATGGCAGTAAATATCTTTGGTAGGGAGTCTCAAATATCCTGGGGTCATAGTTTTTTACACGGAAATATAGAGGGTCATGAAATTAATACCATGATTGTAATAGCGGGGTCAAAATGGGGAAAAGTGTACTTAAGGTACTGTATATCAGTATCGTTCAATACTGGAACATAAAAGTTGCAGTATCGGTCGATACTGGTACGATTTTATTGTTCCAGTATCGGTCGAAACTGATACACCAAATTGTTCCAGTATCGACTGATACTGGAACATTTTTATGATCCAGTATCGGGCGATACTGGTAAACGTGATACCAGTGAGATTTATTCCAGTATTGAACGATACTGGTATATCATTATGTACCAGTATCGGCCGATTCTGGAACACTGATTTTGTACCAGTATCGAGCAATACTGGGTGTCCAGTATCGGGCGATACTAGTACAGTCAGTACAGATTCTGGGACCCATTTTTGTTGTTGCGTTTTTCTACATGTTTCAACATTGCAAAACAAAAATTGGGCTTGTCCACCCTATTTTTTTTGCTTTTGCATCACCTGTTTCCCCAATAACCCTAACTAGATTCATGTATGTGTATTTATGTATGAGGGGTGTCATTAGATATTCAACATGGAAGGTGTTAAGAGCAACTTTGCGTACCAATCAAAGAAAATCAAAAAATGTTGGCAGACTTCAAAAAAATATTTTTATTTTTTCTTAATGTCAGGGTGCAGCATTGGTCAAAGTCTATAAAAATCCAAATTAGGTCACCGCTGGACCTTCGTTACCATAGCAACGGCCAAAATATCAAAATGACACGTTTTGGCCTATTTCAGCACTTTTATAAGGCTAAAATATTTCAAACTTTTAAGATTCACCATATGTAGGGAAAGTAGAGGTAGAACTTGACAGTCACACCACATGATTTACAATACATAAGCTTTCTAGAAATGCAGTTCTCAAACAGCCATCATGGCCTACTTGGGTTATACCATTTTTGAAATAGGGGTGTTTTTTGTAAATATTTATTTCCTGAAATATAGCAATGTTCAACGAGCTGTAAACCCCAAAGTGGTGCTTTTTTTAAATTTCTATTATCAATGTGGCTAGACTAGGTAGTACTTTACCTAAATAAAATTAAAAAAAGTGTCGGTAATTTTGACAGAGGCAAACAGTGATGCCACAAAGTTTGACATTTTCCCATAAAATAACAGTGTTATACTGGGGGGAAATGAGCCCCTACGAATGTTTAAACAGGAAACCAAGCATCACAAAGTACCTTTAAACACTTATTCTCAAGCAATGACCCATTATTAAGAATGTTCTGCATAATATGTTTTGTAGTAATATCCAAAATGGCCCCCAGAAGCCATCTTGGAATTTAGAAAAGCACATAACTTCTGGACATATTAACCCAGAGACAAGATTGAGGTATCTTTTTTGACTAATTTTATTACTAGGAATCTAACACGGTGGTTATTTTATGATTTGGAGGCTGTATACAGTATGAAATGCCATCTTGGAATTGATAAAATCACATAACTTTTGAACACCTTAACCAGGACACGTTAGGTGTCTGTTTTGACTATACGCTATGTCTTGGAATCCTATATAGGCCTACAGTAGTTATTTTATTATTTTTATTATTTTTTATTGTTTCCAGCATGAAATATAACCTTGCTCTCATCTTATTTATATGAAATTATTCTAAAACCTACTAGTGTTTAATGACATGTATGGGTTAATGGTACTCATTATGAAAAATTCAAGATGGCTACTTAACGACTATTTTAGAAATGTTATGATGTTCTTAAATATGATAAAGGGGCATTTCTTCAATAATTCCACAATGCTGAATACATTCCAGAGGCAAATCTATCAATCATTTTCAGTATAAAAGCCCCAAAAGCATGGGTGAATTTCAGTTACAAAATCCTGTACTGTTGCTGACCACCATGAATAATTGTTGCAAATGTTAAGGACAAATAAAAAAGTATAATAAAACACGGTAGCTGCTTTAATTCACAAATTTTACTTTACAAATTTTAGTTTTTAACGATAAAAAGCTTTAGAAGAATGCAATACAATGCATAACTCTACTTTCGTTTTTGGTCTTTAACCCTTACCCCGGCGGAGATATTTTGGTGTGGATCAGGAGGAGGGGGGATACATTGAGGGATTTTGGACAAACAGACCACCGCGGTCCGACCTGATTCGATCCGCGGACCTTCTGCACGCCCCACGCGCGCTCCTAACTGTGCTAACACACAAGAGCTTGCCCGGGTAGCAATTTGGTGCCCACATTTTAGCTCGATCGGTGACGTCATCCAAAATCAATGTGAAAGCATGCGCTAAGAATATAGTGTTTCAACCATCCAGAACATTGGTGTATGTGCCAAATTAAACCAACGTTGCATAACAAATGTGGTGATCTTCTACTGGTTCAAGTAGTGATCCTCATTAATGAACCCAAAGTAAATTCTCTCGTTGAATGGTCTTGTGATACTGAATAAGGATCGCATTATGTCAGTGATGGTATATTGAAAGCCAAATTATACTGACGAATTACAGTTTGCATCCACCCATCTTCTTTACAAGAAAATGTGTGGTAGAATACTTAAAATAGCTACTATGTTTTAATAATAGTATAATAACAACCATTTAAAAGCGCTCTACAAAGAACACAGCGCTTAACAATATCAAACAGCATTATATACAAGAAAAATACAAAGAAAATAATATACACAAGTCATGCAAAGATAAAAAATCAGTACTTGGGAAACAAATTCGTTTTTAACCGGCGTTTGAAGATACAGACGGACGGGCCTCTCTGATGCTGACCGGGAGCTGATTCAAAAGTCGGGGCCACATAATAATGATAATAATAAACAGGCATTTAAAAGACGCATTTCAAACCGCAAGGAAACTCAATGCGCACAAAGATCAAATCAATAAATTAAAAATTAAAAATTAAGAAAACGCACAATCTTTACAACCATAAAATACCATAACAAACTATATATAAATGAGTAAAAGGCAAAACACAATTAAAGCGCAAAAGTCAATATAGATACAGATTTGCCAAATTGTGAAAAGACATGAAAGGAATTACATGAAAGGAATTATCACCAGCTTGATGTTTAGATAGAGGCACAAAAAGCCTGGTAGCATCAGAAGAGGAGCGAAGTCGGGGTCTACTGTCTTCATTTAACACACATAATTTTTCTTTCTGTTTTGCCTTGCTACATTTTAAACTTGCCAAGACAATTCAAGTTTGCTAGCAACAGCTGACTTCTGTAAATTGAATCCACCCATGGATGCTTTTACACTAAACATGATCTCAAAATGATTGACACCCGTTTGCCTCTGTAATGAATTTCTCATAGTCCATTATAATACCATTTCATCATCACTAAGGTCTTTTGGCTCAAAAGATTTGCACCATAAATGTTCTAAAATGATTGTTGGTGGCTTTCTTTGATATCCATGGTGAGAATAATTGACTCTACAGGGAATCCTAGAAAGATTTCATGAACATTAAATTATTCAAGGACAACATCTATTGTGTTTCTAGGTTGAATGGTTCAGCCGATATGGTCCCACACCACCAAAGAAGTACCCTATTGCTTTGTGTGGTTTAGAGGTCAAGTTCGTGTTAATTTGTCTCACCGTTAGAGCTAGCTGGTTCATTCAAATCATTGTTTTTATTGAAGATCATGATGTCTTCTGCTTAAAAACAATCCCGTTTGTGGGGGTTAACCAGCATTTTCCCCCGCTACGGGCCAATGATATCTATCTTAGGTAGGCCCTACGACAGGCTGCCTATATCCTAAGATCTTTTGCTCTAAATTGGTGGAAACAGTGAAATCATGTAAAATAATAACATTCATGAAAAAGCTAGAGATTTTGGGCCTAATATGGAAGAAATAACCTACAAATGCCAAATTATGAAACATTAAGGTACATTTACAGCAATTTTTACCTTTTCTAGGATGTTAAATCTAGACTTATGGTGGGGTCTTTCTTGATTTCAAACACTGCCAGGTTTTGCCAGAACGCAAACTATGATTTGGTGGTGTGCACTCATATGAATATTTGGATATACAAGTGTCAGTCTTCTTGGAATTAATGTTGAAGGCATACCATAATAATACAATAATCATTGTTTTGGATTCCAGGGCAAAAAGTTCGTAAAAAAAGACACAGAAATGATAGAATTTCATCAATTCCAAGATGGCTGCCAGCAGCTGCCAGCATCTTGGATTTCATGCTGAATTATAAAAATTATAAACTATCCACCGTATAAGATTCATAGGCATAACGTTAATTAACATACACATATCATATCAATCATGTCTCCAGGTTTATGTCTAGAAGACATACAATTTTCTAAATTTCAAAATGGCCTCTGGCGGCCATTTTGGATATTGCTCTATCCCAGCTGTCTGCAGTTGCCCACACTTTTGCGAGGGGAATAGGAGCTAATTTTGTTTCTAGATACCCTATAGCATCAAAACCCACCCTTAACCTACCTTTGCTCTTGTGTTCCCTGGATCACTGAACATGACCTACTAATGGTTATGAGCAACAGCTTCATTGAGGGCGCTTAATCTGGCAACGCTGTTGTTTAAATACTATCAAATCATGTCCAACTTAATGCTGAATGGATACAAATATCATTTGAATGCATATCAATCCTTATCAGAATTTGCTTTGAAAGTAAATCCTCAAAATCCATATTTTTCACAATGAATTAAATGTCAATAAACCGAAAAAGTGCAAACTTCCTGGCAACACTGCTCTCCGGTACAACAATTACCGAAACTTTTTTTTCTTGAAACTTGTAGACCAACCCTGTACAGGCTAATTAAAATAAAACACCACTTTAGGGGTTATGTCATTTTTTTACGACCTTCACTTTTTGCATAATTAAAATTAATCAAAACACCCCTATTCTACAAAATGGCTTAACCCACATTGAAAAAAATGAAAGTTAATGTTGACATCATTTTTGGAAAGGACAAGGATGACTACTTCACTGTATAAAAGAAGGGGACTGTAATGCTTGTTCTTCATACAGAAATATGACCTAATACTTACGCTTTTTTAAAGTTGTAAAATGGGTAAAAATAGTGAAAATTGGGTAATTTCATATATTGGCCGTTGCCATGGCAACCAAAGGTATATTGGTAATTTGGTCACCAAATATATACATGTTGACCAAAGGTCTAAACATGTACAAAGTATAAAGGAAATTGATATTTTAAAGTCTGCCACCACTTCTTTGATTTTTACACACAAGGTCTCTTAAGTTAGGGACTTTCATTATTCTCTGCTGTATATCGCGGTCAATGTGGTGAAACTAAATGGAATGTTGTATATTATTCATTAATACAACAACAGAGTTCTTACATCCACTAGAGATGTGTGTCACTTGGCACTATTTAATGTAATATATTGACTCCTGATAACAACAATTTCAAAGAGTTTGAAAGGACGAATGTCTTGAAAGGACTACATCAACCAGTTGGACAAAGCGCTATGCCAATTTAAATCTACCTATCAATTCACCATATGATTTAATTTCCATTCCAATGTCGCAACTTGGCGCTGATTTAGCTGCTGCCTTGACGTTGCATTATTTAATAATGTATTTGATTTGTAATGTTGTTACAATTCAGCCGGTTGGCTGCGATGACAATAAAACTTAGACCTTTATTTTACCTTAATAAAGTGTGTGCACTATACCAATATATTGCGTCGCTTTATATAAGGTGATTTAATTGTGTCCACTCCAAAGTTAATATATACAGCGAACTGTCAAAGGTAAGTGCCCTTTTATGTGTGGATTGCAGTGACTAAAACTAAAAGGGCTAGGGGTGAACTCCAACTCCGGGTGCTATCACATGGAGTGATCTAGGTTAAATTAGGGAACCTAAAAGGACGGACATCCTAATTGTGAAATTCAATTTAGAGTGCAATCATATATAGAAAAGATCCAATGGGCAAAATAGCGTTAACCCGCTGAGAACTACCTGCCGATTGGTCAAAAAGATGGACACATAATTTTATTGCACCAATGAGAGATATTGTTAGAATAATTGTATCCCCGGTTTGTTTGTTTGTTTGTTCACACGGTCGGTCCGTACGGACACACGCTTGGGTCCTGAAGGGACCAGGCTCAAGCAAAACTAGAGCCAGGTTTAAAAAGCCTACAAAGCATGCTGGCTGAATGAAATGAAAGTTAGAAAAGACGGAAGAAAAGAATGAAGAGTGAAATATTTCAGAAGCAGAAATGAGTAATTCTTGCCATTAACCAATCATAAATGTTGTTAAATAGGCAGGTGGTGCCAGGAGATCGGCTCTATAGTCCGACGTCTCTATAATACGATGTCCTTATAGTACGATACACGTAAATTTACCATTCGCTAGTCCGAATCAGATAAAAGTTTCTTATGTCCGAAAAAAGGGTTCTTCACTTCGAAGGTTTTCTAATCCGAAAATAAAAAGGTTCTTAAGTACGACGGTTCTATAGTCCGAAAGTAAAATGGGTTCTATAATCCAATTTTTAAAAAGGTTATCTAGTCCGAAAGAAGAAAAGGTTCTAAAGTAAGAATAATAAAAAGGTTCTAAAATCCGAATATTCAGAAGGGTTCTTTAGTCCGAAAACTTGTAAAGGGTTCTTTAGTCTAACAGTTTAAAGATAGATGTTCCGATTTTCAACTTGAAGTTTTCTATTCTACATGAAAGGGCATCCTTAAAAAAGTCGTATTCCAAAGTTTGAGTTGCATAGCTTTAATGGTTCTTATTTTAGACGCACAAGATGCCTTGAAATGTGTCCATTGAGTAGTACACAATCAATTTGGTGGTTAAAGGAAGGGTCCCGCAAGCACAACATTGAGCATTATTTGTTAGAAAAATAATTACCAAGCCGAAATTACGTAATTATTTAGAACAGAACACCATACTAGTCACAAAAATGAATAAAAACTGCCATCACTCAACATGCAATTTTTAAAATTCGCGGCGATCGAAATTCCCGGTGTCGATGACGTCATGGGTATCGGTGCTCAAATTTTCGCATGTACATTGTATAACTATGACGTCATGGGTATCGGTGCTCAAATGTTCGCATGTACATTGTATAACTATGACATCATCGACACTGGGACTTTCGATCAGCGCGAATTTTAAAAAGTGCATGTTGAGAGATAGCGGTTTTTATTTGTTTTTGTCATAAGTGTGGTGTTTTGTTCTATATAATTACAAAAGTTGGGCTCGGTAGTTACTTTTCTAACATACAATGTACACTTTTATGCTTGCGGGACACCTCCTTTAACCACCTTTCGCGGTAATTCGATGTTATTTCACCGATATCTCCGTAATCATACCAATTTGGACCGTCAAATTTCAGTATGTTAATCAGAAAAATATGATCTTTCATATGATATGAAAATCTCCATATGTTTGAGAAAAATCTGTGTTATGAAAATGTGATCGGAACATATACCTTTAACAAGTTTCTCTAGTCCGAATAAAAAAATGTTCTCTAGTTCAAATTTACAAAAGAAATCTCTGTCTCTGATATACTTCTCTTCTTTTTACTAATTATCTTTTTAATTAATTAGAAAAAGAAGTGTTGACAAAGGATACAGTCGTATCTGAAACGTACACGTGAGTACTTACACTGGCTGAACCTTCCATATTACAGTATGAATATATCACGAAATATTTGATAAATTGACGATTGAAAACAAATTTCCGAACTTTTTTTTGAGTAGTTAATGTTATAGTAACCCATGTCAGCTTCACGGTAGGATTTTATATACCGACTAAAACATTAGTTATGGCGATTTGAAGGTTTCCAAAATATGTATGCATGCTTACCATGCTTACAGGATCAGAGGCGATGCGTTGTGAAAAAATTGTTTTAGAGCTGGTTCAAAATAAATTGAAGGTATTTCGTTTGTTCCAGTGCCTTAATACTTTTGTATTACAGCTTATAGGCCTGGAGAGGATGTGTGGTCAAGTGGATAGCACGCAGGGCTCACGATACAAAGGTTGTGGTCCTGTGCATTGGAAGAGCTATCCCCGAGCACTTTAAAAAAGGTCACAGACTCCTTCGTAAAGAGTAGGGGATCATCCTGGGTCTGTATCTGTACACACACATGATATGTATCACATGATATGTATTCCTATACATACCTCCACTAGACGTGGGGCACCAATGTAGTAAAACAAATAGCCAAGAAAGAATGATGGAAGCAACTAAGCTGCTTCCATTGTTCCGTCCAAGGACGACCGATGATGATTGGAGAATTTATGACCGCCCAATAGCTAAATTACTGGTACAAAAGTGATAAGGCAGTTGATCTTAAATGGGGACCTACGCTCGATATTCAAGGTCTGATCATGCGTATGAGGCACTATTATCAACCTATTAATACGAAATGGTTTTCCAATGTGGTTTGGTGAAATAATCAAGTTTCCATGTACTATGTTCGGAATCATGAAATCAAAATGCATATTTTCTTCAAAACCGATGAGGATTTAATATGTACGGCCAACCGTGTCTAGCATCATCTGGGCCTAAGGTGATAAACATTAATGAAGCATTTGGTTCGATGTTAATTTAATTAAACAGACAACATCTGTCAGCTGCATATTCAAACTATTTTAAACTTATCTATAATGAACTTGATTATGGCCCACCTTCAGCATGTTTTGAATCACATACGTACGGAGTAGGGTTTGGACATACAAATCTTCCAATCGATCTTGGATCTCTTTATTTGATGATGGATATATTGTGATTCTAGAGAAAAATATATGTATCAAACCTAATTTCCCCGAGGCTATTATGGGAAAATATCTATCAGGGGTAACAGATTATCCAAATAGGAGACGAATAAACCGGTCACACCGTCGGCACTGGGACTTGCACCGGGACGGCAATGGAGTTCCAGTCTCTGACTACTACGATACGTGAGTTCATTACGGAAACTATATGTTTTCGCGCTGAAAAGGACGTGTCATAAAAGTATCCCATGTGAAACAGGATATATTTTTGGCCATGAAAAATCTATAGATTTGACATGAAATAGTATTAATCATGTTGTATAACCTTTAATGTGTTATTATATAAAAACAATTATACATTTTGGACCTTTCGCTGTCGAATTATGGCAAATCTACTCAGGCATGTCAAATTCAGCTTTGGCAACTTTGAGCAGAAAAACATTTTTTTCATCCAAATTATCCATGCCAAACCACAAAATGTTTGAGTATTTAATTAGATGCATTTTAAACAATACATTGATGTATCCTATAAATAATCCTCGGCATCTAAAATGCGGTTTATATTCAGTTCAAAATTATATTGTTGTACTAACGTGGCCAAAGTGGGATTCGCACTCTTGTTACTGAATTGATCATATCTCGGGAGTGAGGGGGTGACATTTGTTGGATAAATTGCATGAGGAAGAAATAAATGGAGGTTACCAGCATAGAAAAACTGAAATGATTTGCTGTCAGAGAAGTTGAGAGTGAGACGACACAGAGGGAACATTTGGTATTAGGTAGCATTTGGCTGCATACCGCATCATGCATTTTTTTACAACCTGCCGAGGTTGCATCCAAATGCGATATGATAGCTGGCCCGGAAACCAGGAACAAGCTATTCAAAAAGCGCGGGGGCAAAACCGGAATCCGATAGGAACTATACGAAAAAGCGCGGGAATAACCGGAAGCCGACCAGACCAAGCAATTTACGCGGACGCCAACAATATAACATAGGGGTGCTCAACTCCCGGGCAGCAAATTAGTTTTCCTCGCATGCACATCGGAAAACTTGATTAACAGGTATCAATATGCCTATTTTTCAGGAACTTGTCGACAACTGACTGTTGATATCGATTTTTAAGATGACTTGTAGTACAAAATATTGACGATTGGAAGAGATTTGGTGTACATGTAATAATGCAGATCCCTACAAATGTCGAGCTCTTTATTTGAGTAGATCAAGAACATTTTGATTAGCTTAAATCACATTGGATGGTTGAAGGATGGATTTGTGGAAGGTTGGTTGGATGGGTGAGATTTGGGATGTTGAAAGGTTCAATTGAAGTCAAGGGGAAAAAGAAAACCACTTTAACAATCATCCCATAAAAGGGAAATAGGGGACCAAGGAGGGTGAGTGTGAAGGGGAGTGAAATATGGGTGGAAAGCGGATTTTACCTGATTGCGTCCATCTTGAAATGGGGTTGAATGGAATGATGACGTTTACTCCAGCATACTAATAAATCAGATTACGCATTTGTACAGTAGTGACCATATGACAGCTGTGTCCCTAGTGCCATCTAACTGCATATAGCAATGTTTTCACCCTAACCATCTGCCTTGCTGTGGTATGCTGGAGGTTGACAAGCATCTGCTCTTGATACTTAACATGCTTAAAGGTATCTTCTTTCCTTGACTTGAGTTGTAAAGGGCTCAGCAGACTCCACAACGCTCGAACTCTTTGCGCTTTCACACATGCGTAGTAGCTCCACCACAACAAAATGACGCAGCCTGATTGGTCAACGGTGGTTAACGCTTGCGCTCAGCGTCGGAGCGTTGTGGAGTCTGCTATGACCTTAAGGGTCTTTAGGTATTCTTGTCATATTCATATCTCTTTGGCTCAGACTTCCATCGTAGAATCCTTCTCCGTGCCTTCCTGGTTACCAACCTTGAAGAATGGGTGTCGTTCCCTGACTTCCTTCGCCCCATTCCATTTCTTCTTCTAGCTCAATCTTCTAACATATGGTTATATAAACGGTGATTCTCTTTTAACGGAGAATATATAAAGTTGTGGTTCTTTACAATATGTATTTTACTAGCTATTCCGGAATTTTCTTTCCAAAACATTCAGTGTAGTCTAGTGCGAATGTTGCTTTCATTACGAATTGATAATGGTATGAGCAGGCCATATGTAGAGTGCAATTTGCATTTGGCGAAAACCATTCCCAATACGGGATGCCATTCAAAGCATTCAAGATATCAACAAATATTTACCTTGTGTTTCAAATTTTCACAAATACTCCAAGCATATTTCGATAAGGTTTTAAAGTTTTAATAAGTATACATAATGTTAACAAAAAGACACTTAAGTTCATTCATAAATGTTTATCATTACAAATACTTAAGTTTTACCAGGGATTAATTTGAAGGGGTTTGACTATTGACAAGAATTTCATACGGGTAAACAATCAGAGTGTCGTTGGTTTGATACAAGCCGTGTGCTACTGCTATATATGGAACTTGCTCATATATACTTCTATGTAATCACGGTTGTCATAATAGAACTATTCCCCGCTGAAATATATTTAGTAGACTTTCTCTTTAAAACACTCTCTTTGCTGGCCTGATAATTCGATATTATCTCTGAAATTGTGTACAAATATGGATTAATTGCAGAATTAAGAGGTAAGACAAAAGTCACAGACCATGCGTAAACCGACGGGGGAAGTGTAACCACTCTGGTTTGAACTAAGATTCCTAGTACAATGATTGGAAACCAGCACATGAAATCCGTTGCCACAATAGCTGCTACCTTCATAGAAAGTCGAATTTGGTCTTTCATTTCACGTGTGCGACCAGACTGTTCTGATGATCTTTTTACTGCCCTCATTATTTCAATATAGCAGGCAAATATAACGAGATAACAGAGACAGTTAAAGCCGAGGAAAAGTGCAGTTGAAAAATATAAACCTGTAGCAAGACCTGTGAATTTCGTGGTGAAAGTATCTTTGTTGTAATACAGATTTGAATTTTCAGGTTCGATTACAGTGGTATTTTTGGTAACAGAATACGTTTTGGTCAGCGCCAATGGTAGACCAATGCACACGTGTGAGTTGTCATAAAATTCAAAATAGTCGCCAGATAATATAGACGGTACAATACCAATAACAAGAAAAAAAACCCATGTCAATAGGGAAATAACTAGTGTTGACGTTCTACCGAGTTTCCGAGTAGAGTATGGAAACTTAATGCTTATAAACCTATCGACACTGATTAATGTTACAAACAAGACTGACGCTTCACTGGATATTATTGACAGTGCTCCAGCAATTCTACAGGTAATGCCAGATCGCCAGGTTTCAGATTGCATGGGAAAGTTGTCTCCGTAATAAATATCTGCAACTGCAATTATTACCATGTATACGCCCATAAGAGAATCAGACATGGCCAGACTACTAAGAAGTAAATCCTGCACCTTATATTTCTGAGTGTTTCTCTTTCTCCAAATCAAAACAAATATATTTCCACCAAGTGCATTTATACCAATAAGCCACATCAGAACCACTAATGTCTTGTCAGATAATAATCTATCACATGTTAGATATGGTGATCTGTCACCTGCCGCGCTACAGTTAACACCAACAGATACATATATAGCAATCGCATATTTCATGTTGATTGACATTTAACTCTGAATATCTGGGAAGTTTAGAAAAGGAGTCATTAGATACGGATATCAGTGGGTTGTTCCGAAGATTAAGAAAACTCAAATGAGACATATATTGTACAGTTGGACATTGGTTCAACCTATTTGTACCCAACTCAAGGAATGTTACATTTCTGGTATCCTTGAACACGTCATATGGTAAGTCTTGCAACTTGTTTTCGTATATGAACAAAAAGCGCAAATTGAATAACCCTTGAAATGTATTTGGACCTAGCTTTTCGAGTTGATTAAAATGCAAAAACAGAAATTCCAAACTGTCTAATCCAATAAATACGTCATCGGATAGAGTAACCAACTTATTATTTTTAAGGGAGAGGACTGTCAACATGCTCAATGAATAAAATAATCCTGGATCTATTGAAACCAATTGGTTCTTATAGAGAAACAGTTCCCTCAAGTTATGTAACCCTTGGAACAACTCCACTGGCAATAACCTCAATTGATTTCTTTGTAAAAAGAGGTACTTCAGATCATACAGTCCGTGAAAAACAGTTTTGGGTAAAGTAGCTATCTTGTTATCGTTCATATACAGTAGATACAACTTATTCAATTCATAAAATACACCAGGATTAAGCGTGATTAATTGGTTGAAAGACAAGTACAACTTTTCCAAGGATTTCAATGGTCTAAGTAGGTTTACCGGTAATTCTTTCAATTCGATAGCATCGATATCTAGAATTGATAGCTTGTCCAAATCCTGGAACAAACGTTCATTCAACGAGCCTAATGGGTTCCCGAACAAAGACAACTGTGAAAGGTTACCAAGTCCCCTGAACAATCCAAATGGTAACGAACTAAGATTGTTGTGATCAAGATCTACACGATACAACTGGATCAAACCTTGAAATAAATCAACATCTACGGCAACTAATTGGTTACTGAACAGGTACAACAAATCTAAATTAACAAGTCCTTCAAATAATCCAGCAGGTAATACGCTAAGCATATTACCATCAAGGTCTAAACGAACTAAACTTTTCTGATCTTTGAATAGCCCTTCCTCTAAACTGACTAATTGATTGCCATACAAAATGAGTTCTCGCAGATTATACAAACCTTCTAAAACACCAATATCTATCGTGAACAAGTGATTACCCTCCAAATAAAGCACTTGTAAATCAGACAATCTTTTGAATGGCTTTCCTTCAAGATCCACTATATTATCGTAGCTTAGATCTAAGGTTGTTAGATCCAATGGATACACCATCAACGCTTCTTTTAGTAAAAGCTCATTATTTGTCACACATTGGAAAAGTACCTCGTTCTGACTGAAAGTGGCATTGCAATCTGACGGAAATCCAAATCTACATGTACCATTAGTAAATGAGTCACATGTCAATTTAAAGTTGTATCCCTTAACATTTTGACAGTCTGATATCTGACTTATTTCGAGAACGGAATGGGTGTTAATATCATCGTAGTCCTCGTTGTCATCTTCTGTGGATTCAGGACATATGGGCTGTGGGGCGAATGCTGATGTCCAAGTGATTACAAGACTGACATTTCCTCGTAAATGAAATCGAAGAGCCGGAAATAGGAAAATTGATGTGCATGTTTCGGGCTTTCCATTAAATACAACGTACTTGAACGCGCAGTCTAGTGTCTCAAAGTTTTGGTCGATGTGAAGAGAAGCGGCATCTTGTGGAGAATTCAATGCTGGTATTTCTACAAGGATGTGGGATCCTAACGACGCGTTAACTTGGAGGCTGCATGTGTGATGTCCACTTCCTTGAAAGATAATCACTCCTTCGCTGGCATTTCTGTCATCTATACCACATAATCGAGTGTCATCCCACAATGATTGTACCGATATCTGTGCATCAGCTACCGAACTTATTAGTGTGAATTGTAGAAGAGCTCCAAGAAAAATGACCACAAATGTCAGGTTAACACTGTACGTAGTTCTAGTAGAAACCATTGTCAGGCATGACATCTTGAGCTATATTCTTTCGGTGTATTTCTGCACATAAGACACACGTTAGAGAGTTACATAATCAGAGAAAAGTGTTTGCCTTAAGTTCTGGCGCTCATATCCGACAACTTCAATAGTTCCAAAGATAAGAATAAAAACTTTCAGATAACCGAGAAGGTGGATCCTACGTGTGTTAATAGTGAATCAGGATGAGAAACTAACTTGTTAACTTCGTGTTAGATGAATGACATCAAGCTAGGATTCAAATCAGACATTTTACGCGTCGTCTTTATGGCTATTGATGTACGTATAATATACACACCGAAAAACCTGTCTCTCGTTGCCATGGTTGCAGTCGATAAACGTTATCATTGCACAGCAGTCAGGGACTCCAATACATGTGTCCATCAATGTCTATGAATCAGCTCAAGTTTTATCCACGACTTTTATACAACGCACAGATTTTACCCGTATTAGAGTGATGTCACGGGTTACAAAAATAGATGATATCCAGGTAGGTATCAGTAGTTTAACACTTTCCACGCGGCTATTAGTTTTACCATTATACAAACAGATTTTTCAGAAACCTTTCCCGATGTTCAAAGTCTACTTAAAGGTAGATGACCCGATCACATTTTCGTAACACAGAATTATTTCAAACATACGGAGATTTTCATATCATATGAAAGCTCGTATTTTTCTCATCATCATACTGAAATTTGAATGCCTAAATCGGTATAATTACGGAGAAATCGATGAAATAACGTCGAATTACCGCGAATGGTGGTATACCACCGATATAGTTGTGTACTACTCAATGGGTACAGTTCACAGCATCTTGTGCGTCTAAAATAAGAACCATTAGAGCTATGCAACTCAAACTTTGGAACACGACTTTTTTAAGGATGACCTTTCATGTAGAATAGAAAACTTCAAGTTGAAAATCGAAATGTGATCGGGTCATCTACCTTTAAGGATTACTGAACCAATTTCAATGCATTTCTCATGGTAATTCCAAATATGGTAATGAATTTCAATAATTTTGAAATTTTTAATATATTTTGTGACATTTTGGAATGTCCTCTGCTGACGATTGCCGCATGGAAAATGTTAATATTGAAATCATAATGGAAAAAGTCGTATTATATTGTGATCATGGTGACGGTGAAAGTGAACCCGATCTGGAACTTGCATTCCTTTATATTTTGTTTTCTATCCTTATAATAACAACATACCGTATGTAATGAAATCAGCTCATGCTTTCTGCACACATTTATTGGATTGGTTTTGTGTAATAATAACGAAGGACACATTGAAAATGTTTTATTAGGTGGTATGAATTGATCCTGGACAATTGATAAGTTGAAAAAAATCAAAGCAATAACTAATACAATTGTGGTGGTCATCTTTTTAACGAATTGTGTATTCTTGTTTCTGTTTTCTGGTTTTTTATTTATTATAGCGCATAGGGACTTGATTGTGTTATGCGCCCAATATAAAGTTCAAGCTTTAAAACAAGATGTTTCAGGAACGTTTTCTGGACCATTTTAGTTAGAAAACTAGACATTTTTGCGCGTTTCGAGCGAATTGGTTTCATTGTTTTAATCATCAAGCTTAAATAAAATGGCTTCATGAACTTCAGGACTATTTTAGTGTTAAAATAACCAGTTTTTGCGCGCTACGCACAAATTAGTTTGAATGTTTTATTATTCAAACTTAACAAGATGGCTTCAGGAACAGGTTTTTTAACCCTTTTTTTTTACAACAGCCATTTTTTTAATATTTGGTTATTCAATTTGAACAAGATGGCTTCAGAAACGTTTTTTGGACCTTTTTATTGTTAAAATAGATATTTGTTTGTGCGCTACGCGCGAATTAGTTTCACTGATTATTTATTAGTCAAGCTTAACAAGATGGCTTCAGGAACGTTTTTCTAAACCTTTATTTTTACAATAGCCAATTTTTTCGAGCTCCGCGGGAATTTTTTTTAATTTTGTGTTATTCAATTTCAACAAGATGGCTTCATAAACGTTTTCTGGACCTTTTTACTCTTAAATAGACATTTTTTGCGCGACGCGCGGATTAGTTTCACTGTTTATTTATTATTCAATCTTAACAAGATGGCTTCAGAAACGTTTTTCTAAGCCTTTCTTTTTACAATAGCAAATGGTTTTCGCGCCCCGCGCGAATTATTTTGACTAATTTGTTATTCGATTGGAAAAATGTTGTTATTTGTTTTTAAATGTTTCACTCACTGTGCTCCACCATACATTGAGGAACTTCTTTTCACTTATATGCCTGGCAGGAGTGGGCTTCGCTCGAACTCTGACACTAGACTTCTTAGGGCGCGTTCCCACTGTGGCTGTTTGATACCAGGACATACACTCGATGCTACATCGAACCTACTTCCAAGCCTAGTGGAAACGCGCAATAAGGGGGTTCGACCCTACATCAACGATGTAGGGTCGAAACCTACTCGAAGAGGTAGTCTCGCACCTAGGACGTGGTATCAAAATCGCTAGTGAGAACGCGTTTTACTTATCGTATGTGGACTCGTACCACTTGTTCCACCGTGTTGCGCTGCGTCAGACTGCGCCGCCGTCCGCCGCGCGCTTCAAAATGCAATTTCACGCGGCCAAATGTCATGCACGCGTGGTATTTACGCAGTAAGTACGCACGGCGCACTCGCTTAAACTTGTAAACAAGTAACATCCGGGTAAGTGGACTCGATACCACATCGGTATTTTGATGTATTTTAATCGCACAATGAGAACGCAACATCAGTAGACTCGCACCTAGGTATGAGTCCACATTCGCACAGTGAGAACACGCCCTTAGTGTGCCTAAAACACGCCTTGTTTCCGCAGTAACGGTTTCTCTGCAGTAGCGCGAACATTTTTGACATTCCCCTAAACCAAGGTGGCCACCAAAATTGCCGCTGTAAATGTAAAAATAGTCTACATGAGTGTATGGTAATCCAAAATAGATCTTGTAAGAGTGTATAAAAAAAAAATCCCACCTCTCAAGATCGCCATTTAAGTTACGTACGGTTGGGGTATATTTCGACCCCCTCCCCCCTGTTACGTACGCTTTGTATGTAACTGAAAATGGCGAAAATTATGGACGGCCCCTAAGAGCGCTATATAAATGCCTTGTATAATAATAATAATAAAAATTTAAAAAAAATTGGAACAAGATGGCATCAGAAACGTTGTCTGGACCTTTTTAGTGATAAAATAGACATTTTTTGCGCGCTACGCGCAAATTAGTTTCACTGTTTAATTATCAGTCAAGCTTAACAACATGGCTTCAGGAACTGTTTTTTTAAACGCGAAAATATTGGCTATTGTAGAAAGCATTCTAAGCCAATATTTTCGCGCTCAGTGCGAATCCTAATTTATGCGAACTTCAAACCCTTACGCCGTGTTGTGCAAAATTGAAGGGAAAAATTCTATTTTGAATGATATTGATAATAAGCCAATATTGATGGGAAATGAAGTGAAGGTTTTTCAATAAAATATTGGTCAAAAGTACACACCAAATCGAATCAAATGGTTTCGTGTTATCGCGGATAGCGGTGCTTTGCACCGCTTTGATTAGTCAAACATGCATACATACAAAACAATTTATTTTTAAGCCCCCCGGGTAAAAAAATCCTGCACACGCCTATGAAAGCGCTATGCCAATTTAAATCTGCCCTTCAATTCACCATATTATTTAATTTCAATTTAAAAACAACGTTAATAAAATGTGTGCACTATACCAATATACATTATTGCGTCGCTTTTAAGGTGATTTAATTTTGTCCACCCAAAGTTAATATCTACAGCGAACTGTCAAAGGTAAGTGCCCTTTTATGTGTGGATTGCAGTGACTAAGGGACCGTTCATTATTTCTACCGGAGGCGGGGGGGGGGGGGGGGGGGGGGGGGGGGGGGGGGGGGGCCGGTAGCTGGAAGAAAGCAACAACCAAAAAACACATGACGCCCCCTTCCCAAGATACTAAAAAGTTATGACCCCCCCCCTTTTTTTTGTACACACCCCGGCTTACAAATACAATAAGCATACACAATTGAAGGGGTGGCTGCAATAAATTAGCACTTTAACTTAGCACTTTATTGCACCCACCCCTTCAATTATGAATATTTGAGAATACTATTCTTAAAAATATACACACAAAAAATAAAAATGTACAACAATTATATTATTATATACACTTGTGATTTTGGTGGAGTAAAGTGTATAATTTCAGAGAGTGTAGGGGTGGGCATGTTGTCAGCATGGGTACAGTGTATGCAACTTTGGCTCTGTGCATGCAAACATTTGTCTGTGTGCATGTAAAATTGTGATATTCAGCCATTTTTACAATTTTAAGGGGGAAAAAAATCTATTTTTCAAGGAAATATTGCTGTTGTGCAGGTAACTTTTATTTTTTAAATCGGACACTGCATGGGCATGTTCTCAGCATGGGCATGCAGCGGCGTAGCTAGGTTTTTCATATTGGTGGGGCGAAAATTTAAAAATAACCAACAATACTTTTACCGACTAAAAAATGTGCACGTAGCGCGCGAACATTTACTATTTCCCCATGATCGAGGTCTATTTGGGATTTAAACATGCTTTAAAACACCGAAAATCTATTTTGTGGCCACATGTGCATGATTGAGGTCTATTTTGGCTTTAATAGCTTTAAAAAAAAAAAATTGTTAAAATAAGTGATTTGTTTGTGATTTTCTCAAAAAACAACATTTTTGGTCAAAAATGATGCCAACAATGGATTCTCTGACCCAAATCCCATCCAAAAATGTATACTTCTCTATGCATTTGATTAATAGTTCAATAATTACAGCACTCACAAAATTCCAAAAAAACTTCCTTAAGTCCCCTCCTCTCCTTAAACATGCTTTAAAACACTGAAAATATATTTTTGGGCACATAAAAAGAGCCATATTTCACATTATTGAGGTCTATTTTGGCTTTAAACGTGCTTTAAAACACCGAAAATCTATTTTGTGGTTAATGCGGGCATGCATGCCCGCATAGCACAAGAGAAATAGGCATATTTCCCATGAATGAGGTCTATTCTGGCTTTTTGACATGCTTTAAAACACCCAAAATCTGTTTTGTGGGTACATGCGCGCATAGCGCGAGAAAAATAGCAATATTTCCCTTGATTGAGGTCTATTTTAGCTTTAAACGTGCTCTAAAACACCGAAAATCTATTTTGTGTGCACATGCGCGCTTAGCGCGAGAAAAATAGCCATATTTCCCATGATTAAGGTCTATTTTGGCTTTAAAAAAAATGCTTTAAAACACTGAAAATCTATTTTTGTGGGTACATGCGTGCATAGCGCGTGAAAAATAGCCATATTTCCCATGATTGAGGTCTATTTTTACTTAAAACCTGCTCTAAAACACCGAAAATCTATTTTGTGGGCACATGCGCGCATAGCACGAGAAATATAGCCATAAGTCTATTTTTAGCCATAAGTCTATTTTTACTTAAAACCTGCTCTAAAACACCGAAAATCTATTTTGTGGGCACATGCGCGCATAGCACGAGAAATATAGCCATATTTGTACAAAAAAATTATGGTTTGAAATATTAGTACAAAAAAGTTATGACCCCCCCTTTAATTTCCTAAAAAAAGTTGTAACCCCCCCTTTTTATTTCTTGAAAAAGTTATGACCCACCCCTGTTTGGTGCCGGCCCCCCCCCCCCCCCCCCCCCCCCTCCGGTAGAAATTATGGACGGTCCCTAAACTAAAAGGGTTAGGGGTGAACTCCAACTCCAAGGTTAAATTAGGAAATCTAAAAGGACGGACATCCTAATTGTGAAATTAATTTAGAGTGCAAGCATATTATAGACAAGATCCAATGGGAAAAATAGCGTTAACCCCCTGAGAACTACCTGCCGATTGGTCAGAAAGATGGACACATGATTTATTGCACCAATGAGAGATATTGTTAGAATAATTGTATCCCCGGTATATAAGTGTGAAATATTTCAGACGCAGGAATTAGTCATTCTTGCCATTAAAGGTATATTATGTGATCTTTTCTAGGGGACGCCCTCAATCCTCGAAAAAAAATTGGAAGCAGATTTTATTGCAGATTTACTTTTCTGATCATAAATCATAAATATATTCGAAGTTACAGAGCGATGCGATTCCTAATTACCTCAAAATCATGGTTCTAGAGTGAATTTAGAGTAAAATTTGAAAAATAGATTGTACCGCTCGGTACAATCTATTTTTCAAACCATGATTTTGAAGTAATTAGGAATCATATCGATCTGTTACTTGGAAGATCGTTATGATTTATGATCAAAAATGCAAATCTGCAAGAAAATCTGCTTTCATAGTAAAAATCAATGATAGAGGGCGCTACTTGGAAAAGATCACATAATATGCCTTTAACCAATCATAATTGTTGTTAAATAGGAAGGTGGTACCCAGGGGGTTGGCTCTATAGTCCGACTCCTCTATAATCCGATGTCCCTATAGTATGACACACGTAAACTTACTATTCGCTAGTCCGAATCAGATAAAAGCTTCTTAAGTCCGAAAAAGTGTTCTTTACTTCGAAGGTTTTCTAGTACGACGGTTCTATAGTCCGAAAGTAAAATGGGTTCTATAATCCAAACTTTTAAAAAGTTTATCTAGTACAAGGATTTAAACGTTTATCAAGTACAAGGAATTACACAAAACTATTTCTCTTTTTAATAGTTGCCACTTGAAATCAAATCACTATAATTTGATCCTAAAGTACGTAATTTACCAATTGTGTGAGTGGCTGCTATAGTTTACTCACATCCTAACCCTACTAACTAATTTACTAGCCATAGCCCCTCAAACCCCACCCCCGGGTACGTGCTATATTTCATTCGATAGCTGTTTTTGATATTTACGATTTAGAAAACTATTGGAAAAAATCATATTCAAAGATGTTTTTGCTCATCATCTGACTTTAATATTTCCTATATCAGGAGAGACATTTTAAAACATTGTGTAATTGCAATCTAATTTGAGTAAATTACAGATTTTTTTGTCAATAAGAAGTTTACTTTGATAGATGGGAGCTATTGTATTGTATACCCGCAACAACTCACACAATGGAACACTGTATCACATGTAGCAAGGCTGCTTCAATATTGTAATGTAATAAGTTACAGCTTTTCTAACAATCAGGATTTACCTGGCTGGCGCGTATCATAATTCCAATTGCATTTAATAGGCAAGGGGTGTTACAATACAAGCGAATGCATAATTGCAACGAGAATACGCGCTGAATATAGATTGAATATAACTGCATGATTACTGAATTGACGATAGAAGTGCTTGCCGAGTGTTTGTTAGTTTCCCCCGGTCAAGGTTGCAGCATTCATTGTGTCCCGAGGTTTCGCAAAAGGTTAACTTTTAATTTAAAGGTATGTGATCTTTTCAAGTGGACGCCCTCAATCCTCGAAATGAATTTGGAAGCAGATTTTCTTGCAGATTTACATTTCTGATCATAAATCATAAATATACTATGTGATCAGAAATGTAAATCTGCAAGAAAATCCATGCTTCCAATTTTTTTTCAAGGATTGAGGGCGTCCCCTGGAAAAGATCACATAATATACCTTGAACCCTCGTCCTCCGAAGGCGTTACAGTTACATATACTGTGTGTCATGCCTTGGTCCTCCTGAGACGTTATGTAGCACTGTTAACTAAGCTCCCCCCCCCCCCCTAAAAAATCCAAACCGAGATGCAGAGTAGGCCTATGCTTATTTTAGAACCATGGTATAGCATTATAGAGGTCTACTCTTTCCATACATACCAAAACAAGTACAAACATCCCACACAATGACAATGACGTCACTAAAACATGGCATTTGGCAGGCCTCAAAATCCCGCCGTATTCGTTAGTAGGCCTACAGTAAAATATAGATCAAAATATTGGAATTTCACCCGTTTTTTTGTTTGCTATAAGATCAGGACTATGCAATTAAGATATTTAATATGGCGGTTTGATAGTTTATTAAATTGTAGAGGAGGTGGCAACCACCCGCTGGCCCTTAGGAGGACGAGGGTTGATTAATTCGTCCGCTGAAGAGGGTATTTGTGGATTATTTAAATATAGGCTTAAGGCTTATACTCACATTTTACACTATTTTTGAAATTTATAATATTTTTAGTTTTCGCAATATTAACAAAAATAGGTGTAAAAAGGGTCGTAAGTGACCGTTGAAAACCGAATCCCATATTGGGGGGTGGGGGGGGGGGGGGGTACGCCATTGTGTGGTGGGGGTGTTTGTTTGTTTGTTTGTTTGTTTAAACGGACTAAAACGGTCGGTCCGTACGGACACACGCTTGGGTCCTGAGGGGACCAGGCTCAAGCAAAATGCTCGGGCCAGGCCATTTTTAAAAAGCCTATATAAGCATGCTGGCTGAATGAATGAAAGTTAGAAAAGATAGAAGAAAAGAACGAAGTAAAAAGAGCCACTTCCAACAAATAAAGTTAACCATTTTGCTGTTAGCATTCGAACATGAGAAAAGAATAGTCTTGATCCAATCTCATTTGCCACACAAGCGTGTTGGTCGTACTATTCCTCAATAAAGTAACTGGGCATAAATTGTCAACAAAGCATGATATACTGAAACAGTCACAGTTGGTAATCAAATTCATTGGTTGGTATGAAATTATTGTAAATGAAAATTGTAAGTAAAATAATACAATTATGGACGAGCTAGCCTGGTCAAATACAAATTTAATTATTATCACTCTTGATTGAATTTTCAAAGAACCGATGGCAATAGAGCATCCATCTCGCAATATGATTGTGTAATATTTACGATTGTATAACCCGACCGGTTGTATACCAGTTCGCCTGTCTTAAATATCTATTTACAGAATGCATGGTTCGTTTCAACAAGGACTCTAAACAGTAAAGTCATACACATGACCATAGTGCTGTTTTATTTTGGGCTTCGGCAATCCTAATCACAGTTTAGGTCCGGCCCAGAAGATGTTAGTAGAATACCATTCTAGCTTGCTACCAAAACTCTGCTATAGTCTATTTAGCCATCACTAGTCAGTGATGTAACCGCGTATTCTACTAATTGCAGCACATGACGCGCGCGCCTACTCGAGGCGATAGCGTATACGCACGAGCGTTGAAAAAGCGGAAGATACATACGCGTGCGTTAAAAGCTGCGCCTGTTTGAGTTACGTCACTGTACCCACACTTTTACTACCAATATCTATATACTAATTTTCGGTCCCTCGCCTGATTAGATAGTTCAATAATAATTTTACACTCGCGTCCCTCTTCAACTGAAAAAGCGTGGGAATTGCGCCTCTAATACACGAGCTAATTAGATAGTTCAATGCCCGTTTTTTCCCATTTTCAGACATGCGCAGAAAGGATCACAGATGATAATCCGAAATGTTGAATTTCTTTTACTCGGGTAGCTACTGTACGGACAAATATTATGGTTTTCGGAGTGAGTGATGACATATGGTCTTCCCCAAAATATTTTCTTCAGGGATATAGCTACATTTCTGTATATGCGGCTGTTTGTTATTCTTAAAGAACGCATAGTAACAAGCATTTATACGGGACTATACGTCCAACAAATTAAAATATTTTACGACATTTTCTAAATGTAAAAAAACCTCTTACGCAGATCTTAAAGTGACACTTTCACATTAATAACATAGATGAACGCGGAGTTTGCTAATGATAAAGAAACTGGCGGTACCATACCAACCGTATGTTGTTGCTGCGCGACCGCGTTTAACATGGCGCACGCGATTCGGCGCACACGTAATGACGCAGACAAAGTGCGCGTTTGTGGCGCAAACTGTACATTGTAAACGGGTCATGCAGTGAAAGCCAGTCCGTATACGGTTGCTCCGCGGTGCATACCGTACAGTACAATAAAATGTAACGAGAGCAAGACACAAACAAAATATTAATCATAAAGCCAAGACCTTTATTTTAATAAAGAAACTGGGAGCAAGGCGCAAACCGTATCCAGGATAACATGTATTAAAGTGACTGAAGTGACTGAAGGAAAATACATTTGATGGAGTCACTCATGCAGTTGTAACCCCATGGCTGGTCATGAAGCTATGGGCTGGTGGATCATGGTCGACGCCGCCCCCCCCCCCCCCCCCCCCACACACACACGTACCTGTTTGTAATGACCTGCAAACGAGGACCCAGTTTTGGTACTATCCAAACGAGGACCCACCAACCTGGACACACACCGACACACCGAGGACCAAAATGGCGGCTTACACGGGTGTCAAACCGCCAATTAGACTGTGTACTATCTCACTGAGGCCTAAGGGGGGGGGGTAGAGGTGATACGAGGACCTCGTTTAAATAGCGTTTTAACGTTGTTTGCAATATTTTGCACGTATCAGGGAACCGAGGACGTCCACGTTTGCAGGTGTGTCCTCAGTTGGAATGTAAAAGACGGGTGTGCGTCCTCGTTCGCAGGTATTTGTCAACGCCACCCACACCCCTTTCATTTTCTTTGTGCGACTTATTATACAGCGGTGCGGCTTACTGTATACGATGAGGTCTGAATCTTAATTTGAGGTGCTGCGGCTTATTCGCCGTGCGGCTTATAGCACGTAAATTACGGGATTGTCACATCATACCCTAAGGTCTAAGCCCCCGCACTTCCCTTACTTGATAATATGGATATAGTAAGGCGGCCTTACTAAGGCCACATGGGTATCTGGATAAACAGAACGTGCGGTATTGCCCCATCATACCCTAAAAGGGCACCAGTGGTATCTGGATTACGGAGTTCACTATAAAACGCAGATAGTCTCAAATTACCTGGATATACTATGCGCAGGTGTGCCACCCGTGATAACTGGATTTTAAGGGTGTATTAGGTAATATCTCGGGAGGCCTTATTTAGAACACAACAAACATGACAAAAGGACTGTATACGTTTAAGTCCTACATGCCTATTGGAGGAATAATGTATTTAAGTAAATAGGCCAAACAAAACCCGGATGGCACACATAGTGTTTAAGTACAAGCATAGAATGGTACAAGTGATCTTGATGATAGACTCCGCCGACCATAAAACTAAACGACGACTATAAAACTATAGAACCCATATAGGCCTATTATAACGCTCAGAACGTAGGCCTATTACCTGGATACAGTATGTGCATGGGCAGCCTATTACCTGGATACAGTTGTGCATGTGCAGTGGCGGCACCAGCATCAACATTTTAAAGAGGAAAACGGGGTGGCTGGGCAATAAAAGAATCGGGGGAGACATGTTAAAGCTAATTTAAAGTTACTTTCAGTTTTGACATTAAAATACAACTTTTGTATTATTTGGGGTACAAAATGGGTAGGGACATGAGCTGACAGGGGGTAACTGGGGGAGGGGATATTAAGTATTCCTACACCTGAATAGCCATTCAGGTGTCCTTATTAATCCACGTAGGCCCTAAAAGCCGCATACACAGTTATCACGGGTACCCTTAATATTCGATTCAAGATAAACCACATAGTCCATGGAGGTCCTATATTGGATCACTAATACACAATCTTGATTATTAAAGTACATGGGGTGGTACCTGAATAATCAAGGGCACCATGTGTTATACATGCATGGCATGCATGGATTTATTAAGGGCACATGGTATATATGGATTATTAAGGGCACTGTGGTACCAATGTCAGTATTAAGGGCACCTAGGATACATGGAGTATCAACGACATACTCTTGCTGTTTTACAATACCCTCATCTCTATACGTTTTGATGTGACTAACCACCCGCTATTATAGCTTCGGCACCTATACCTGCGCTTTCCATTATAAACTGGATATAATACAGGTACATTGGTATGGATATAATGCCGGCAAATGCGGTACCTGGGTTATTAAGGCCATCTGTGAGGGGTAGGGCCTAGCCTATGGGCAACCGGTGTATTAAGAACACGTGGAGTACTTGGATTAGGAACATGGGTATCTGTATTATTAAAGAGCCCATTGGACCTAGGCGCATTTAAGGGTACCATGTCACTTACATTATATCAAGGGCACTTTAGGTACCTGCCCTGGGTACCTGAATAAGGACATACTCTTGATATTTATATAAACATTTATAACGCTTTGATATTACTCACCTCTGCCTATTGTGATGGACTATTACTGCCCGCTATCTTCGGCACCCGCGATTAATTCAAGTTACTTGAATGATAAAGTAAGGGCACCTGGGTATCTCGATATAATGGCACACTGCAGTACCTGGATTATGTGGTATCCGGTGCCATTAAGGTCACCTGTGGTAACTGGATTAGGGGTAGGGCTTAGGCCTATGGGGTCCCTGGATATAATGGGACAACGGGTACCTGCATTTCAGGTCACATGGGAGGCCTACATAGGTATCTGGAAAGACAAAGGTAGGCCTACCTACTTTAAGGCACATGTATACCTGGATTATCAAAAGCACCTGCGATATTCGGATTATTTAGGGACCGTCTGGATTATGTATACATGTAGGACATGTTCTTGATATTGTATAAAATTTTCTTACGCTTTATTTACTTACCTCCCCGTGAAATCTTCTAGCGGGTCCGCGCGAAGCGCGGATGCCCGCTAGTAATCTATTATTATGTTTTGAGGTGTCCAACAAAGTGTGATATAATATTGGATCCAAAACATAATAATGATAAAAGTGGATAATTTGCGCCCAATATGTATTGGTCTCGCTATGAGTTTTAAAATATTGTGTCTCGACCAATATTTTTTTTAAACTCATAATAGCTTGACCAATACATAACCAGAATGGGGGCAAGATGCATTATTGAGTCACTGGGTACAGTGACTTAGGGGTATAAACCTGTTATGTGTTAGTAGGAGCCCCAGACCTCAAATTGAGAGGTTGACCCCTGACTATGCTGACCGCCTAACATACTCCCATTTTTTTTTCTGGAAGAGATATAATTTAATTAATTATTGGTATTTTATTCAGAAGCATCTCGTGGCCCGCAGGCCAAATTACATGCTAATATACAATATTAAAATTACGATATAAAAATGCACATTAATAACATCAAAATATTGCACTTGTAGGATTGAATCACAATTTACAGATAAAGATATATTAAAGATAAAATGTACACAAATTAAGAAACAATATAGATATACCTAGTTAACAAGAATAAGTTGTCCTGCTCCTTCGCAACCAGGGATGGAACTTCAGATTTTTTTCAACTAGCCAGTCGGGCAGGTAACTCACAGAATCTACCTGCCCGACAAAAATTCTACCAGCCCAAGGTTTTTTCATAACATTTTGCAGCAAACAAATGCAAGACTACTTTTAAACTATATTTACATGTTTTTGTCTTTATTGTACGATGTTCCACTGTAAACCTAGCCCGTAACAGCTCCTCGTATTCATCATGTCCATCAATCCAATACTCTCTTTAATCCATTGGACGAAATGGCTATGGACCAAATGGCTAATGGACGAACTGGCATTGGACGAAATGGCAATGGGCCCTTTAATCTCCTATCAACCTGATCTCCTCTATCATACGATCATCTGATGATGAAATTACCCTGAACTTACTGTTACTTACACTTTGAGCTTCAAAAATGTTACCCGCCAGTCGGACGGGTACCTTTGAATCTTCACCCGCTTGACACGAAAGTTACCCGCTATGGGCGGGTTGGCGGGTCTTATTTCCATCCCTGTTCGCAACTCTTGCAAAAGCCAAATATGACAATATTTATTACACCACCCTTTTGAATGACGAATTCACTGTTTTAAAACACATCGTAGTAGTATTAAAGGGTAGGTACAGTCATCATATCTACTGAATCAAACAGGTAAAATCATCTGACTTAATTCATATAATATTTTGAACAATGGTTCATTCTTCAAGAATGGGGAAAATTATCTGGGGTTTTATGTTCAAGGTCAAATGAGAGTTAACATCAGAAGTTCTATCACACCAATAATATATATATAGACCAAGCATATTTTGACGTATTGTATTCAGATTCAATACGTGTTATTTGTGTACTCTGAGATCATAATCAGTTTCAATAAAGCATAGTAATAAGATTTCTGATCAAACACACTATCAAAATATCTAAATATGATTCTTAGCTAAGAAAGTTTAAGCAATCTCATTGGTTCTCAGAGAAATCGGCGACATCTAGATGAGACAACTTAACACGGGGAGGTGGGGCCTACGTTTTAACAGTGCGTCCGACCTTCACAATGCGTGGTTTGCTCCATAACGCGCACTTCTGCAGTGCGTCTTTAGCGCTTTTCCTGCGTTTATGCCGGCGCCGCGATGCTTACGCATGGTTTACTCATCGCATGTGATTGGATGGAATGTTTGTGGGTTATTCGATCCTAGCAGGGGTAAAAGTTGTCAAATGTGGACAATAAAATGTACTTATTTCTTTGATAAATGTCTAAAGTATGATTGTTTAAGAGGCGTCGTTGTTCTACTTAAAATAATACTATCGTCCGCATTTATGTCAGACAATATAACACGGGTACGGTCTAAAAACAATACCTTTATTCTCTAAGTATAAGTTATTCGTATTATCACTATAAATATTTCTGACACGACTGGCATGGCAAAATGGTTAAACGTAAAACTATCCAAATTTCAAAATAAAGCTCCATGGAAACACTCGTGTCGTGTGTTGCGGTCGCGAAACGTATTCAAAACAACCGCTGCCTAAATATTGATGATACTCTATTGTATTAATGAATATTAGATATGTTTAATGCATGGCAAAAGACACGGCAAATTAAGCAGGATTCATCAACTAAACCTATGTAAAGAAATCGTGTTTCATATGATATCTAGCTTTCTATATTATACGTTAAATTTGCGTGCAATAATTGCGACAATGACTGAAGTTAATCATCAATACGTCTGATGGTAAAAGCTACAACGATGCGTTAACAATCTGGTCCACGTTAGATTGTCTATGTTCATGGTATTTATGCTTATTGAGTTACTCCTAGAATAGAAGGCCCAGTTCGATGTCGAGTCGTATTGCCAATAAAGAAGTTAAAACGTAGCCGGATGGTGTTTTTTTCTTCTTTTTTTCTTGACCCTCAATTTGTTTGTCCATTTTTTGTCATTGCCCAATATCCGCAGTCCTCCAAAATATACCTTTACTTTATTTGCAGTCCAGGTGCATTTCCGATAACAAGGCAATGCATTTTAAAAAATGGGTCGGCCGGACTCGTAGAACAAGTTTTTTCTTCTCATCGCCTAAAGGGCTAGTTATTGCGACATACATGATTGGTTGTAATCAAAGTTAGTATTATGCAATGTTCTTGTAAATATAATTCATACTTTGTGATGTATAAGTAAAACTCTATTGGCTCGGCTTAGATAATACTTTCTGTTTATATGAAGCTCCTTGTGAGTTAAAGTAATTGCAAGGTTTTAAAAATGATCCATAGATTTCATAAACATGATAAACAAGACGAGGACGTGGAATAAAAATAAATGGCCAAATGAGTGACTATCTGATATTGTATAAAATATACAATAAAGTATTTTGATAAAATAATATTGCACCTATTTTTCATAAATATGTTCGATTAAGTCAATATTGTCCTCGATACAGTTAAAATATACGGTCAAAATATCGATGTCCACAGTAAGACTAGTAAAGTAAAAGTCTCTCTCTCTTTCTCTAGTCTACATGGACATTCATTCTTGAAGACAATTTGTTTTCAGGTAAGTTCATCAATAGGCAAATAATCAAGCGGCTCTTCCTTCTACGTGACCACCATTAATATTAATACAAAGTCTCGCTCTGGTCTTCATTCTGTTGATGGCACGCCTGGAGATCCTTCTTCGACGCAAAGCTCTACATGCATTGTCAATACGCGGTTCGAGGTTATTTTTAGCACGCAGTGCATTTTTTGTGGGATCGGCTGAAATCAATTTCGGAACGGCTAAACTTCCGGTTGCAGGGAATGTCCCATACAAAGTGCGACCAGCTGTTTATTTGGCGAGCAAACACGTACGTCTATGGCAGGCTCAATGTCCAATAATTAGATAAACCTGGATTATCGCCGAAAAACCTGGATTATCAATTGATAATCCAGGTTTTTCGACCGATAATCCAAGTTTATCAGTGAAAAACTTGGATTTTCGATTGATAGGCCTAATCCAAGTTTTTCAGCGATAATCCAGGTTTTTCACTCGACAATCCAAAATGTTCGACATATTGTATACAGGGCGTCGATAAACTTGGATTATCGGTCGATAATCCAGGTTTTTATTGGGCATACGGCGTCGATAAACTTGGATTATCGAACGATAATCCAGGTTTTTCGAATTATTTTGATAAACCTGGATTTTCGATTTGATAATCCTGGTTTTTCGAGTTCGAAAATCTTGGATTATCAGTCGATAATCCAGGTTTTTCAATTTCCAACCTGAAAAACCTGGATTATCAGTCGAGAATCCAGGTGTTTCACATTCAGGGCGTCGATAAACTTGGATTATCGACTGATAATCCGAAATAATTTTCGAATTATTTTGATAATCCTGGATTTTCAATTCGATAATCCAGGTTTTTCACTTTGAAAATCCTAGATTTTCGACTATTTGCACATATATGGCGACGATAAACTTGGGATTATCGGTTGATAAACCAGGTTTATCGAGTAATTTTGAAAGTCTTCGTTTTTCTATTCGATAATCCAAGTTTTTCAAATCAACGAAAAACCAAGTTTTTCACTTTAATGTTGATAATCCAGGTTTTTCAATCGAAAATCCAAGTTTTACTTGATAAACCTGGATTATCGACCGATAATCCAGGTTTTTCGACCGATAATCCAGGTTTTTCGACCGATAATCCAGGTTTTTCGACCGATAATCCAGGTTTTTCGACCGATAATCCAGGTTTTTCGACCGATAATCCAGGTTTATATAATTATTGGACTTGGGCCTGCCATAACCGTCTAGATAAGGAAACGGAAACATATCAGGCAGGTATTCTTTGATCACTTAGTGGTATGATAATGCACAATAACTCAGTGAAGTAACAACTCGCAAATTTGGAACTCTCCATTTTCTGCATTCTGCAAATTACAGAAACCATTCGCAAAGGTTGCTTTCAACAAATTTATGGTGAATGTGTGAATTCATTACTTTATTATTTTATTCATTTATTGATTAATAATAATGTGGACAATTTTGAGAGATAGTATACGGTATAGAAATCGTTCTTATGAATGAAAGATATGTTTTATTGGTGCAAAGCGGCGTGCCAGATTCGCTGCACCATGAGCTGGGTCATTAGGTGTATTGACTTTTCGTCCGTTGGTTTTTATTGACATAAATCCTAGACAACAATTTACAAAGGAAGTGGGAGGAGTAGTTTTTTGAGATATGTCACCTTTTTCGGCCGTTTTACTGAGAATCGATGACCTCGATCATGGTGGGTGGTTTGTGCCATGGGTACATTGCATACTGCCTTATACTTACACTTTAATGTACATGTAGGGCTGAGAGCGGGCTAGTTGGCCCTCGGGGTAAATTCGCCCACCACGTGATTCTCATCCTTGCAGCCACTGAAAAATGTTGTGACGATGACATAGATCAGTCACATATTTGTGAGCTTCCCATGCTACACAGGTCAACAGATATTACATACTTTTTTGAATTATATCCAAAAATATCTATTTTTGCATCAGTTCAGTAAATGTATCATGCACTGATTATGAAGTTTAATGGGAATCATACTGGAACTTAGGTATAGAATTGGTCAAGCCTTTGATGCAATTATAAACCAGGCGTGGAAGGAGATATAGTCCCCTGGAGATATAGTCCGGCCTGTATAGTAAAGTAGGCCTATAGGTTACTCAACTCTACACGCCGTAACACTAGTTTCACGCTTGATTCCGTGTATGTCTCTGTACGTGGGACTATAGCTCCAGGGGGACTATAGCATCTTTGACACCCGTATTCCATATAGGCTCTGTGGACCAAAAGATCGTACCCAACAAAATACACATGGGGCACGTTCGCTCTATGCACGGTGGGACAGGTTGGCCCACACATTAAAAGGGGCATTAAGAGATCCTTCATGGAGGGAGCCCTCAATTTTTTCAGAAGTTGAGTTTTTCGCATATATATACGTAATACGTACTAACTACCACCCAAAATTATAGAGCTTAATTCACAGTATTTCATGTGAAATTCATGGATTTGATAGCGTTATGAGTTTCGATGTGATCACATTGAAACTACTCAAATGCATCTAAAAAGCCACAGATGGCTTCTTACTTATTTGTTTCATGTTTATTCAAAATAACCTTGAAGACCACCCATGGCTTGTTGCGTGATGCATAGTCATGACCTCCCTGATTCAATTGGTGGTGATTTTGAACCAAAATACAAAAAAGTGAAAAGCACTAATATACCCTCGGAAATGTTGAGAAAATGTCTTTATTTTTCAATTTTACTGATTTTTTTTAAGGAAATCTTACATGAGAGGTTTCCTATGTATATCATCTATCTAAACAAGGTGAAAATATTGAATTTCATTTTGAGAAATCTCTCCGTGCCCCCTATAAGCCTAGTATAGTATAACCAATTGGCATACTTCCAAACATTTTGCATTTATATTGTAAGGCATTTAGATAACATTTTATAAAGTATGTAAATATGATAACCCCTTTTACAAGGTATTTAAATGTTTTCCCAAAATGTATGAAAATATGTTCGCTTTCACAGTGTCAGTCAAATTATACGGGCGAACGTGTCCGATCCCTATGGGCGAACCGCCCCACTGCGGGGCAAGTTCGCCCTGTGAAAGTGTTTATAGTGTTAAGCATTCCCCTGCTTTTACTGTACATGCTGTAAGGCCTACACTGTAAATCTGTTGGTCGATATCTTTGACACATTCTGTTTCTGTATCTTGTTTTCATTGCAGTCTGTATGCTCAGATTAATTGTACTTTCACAAACGTTCCTGAAACATAGGAATGGTGTTCTCCCGGGTGTTCTATGGGCAAAGCATTTTTCTAATTTGTTGGTCATTATTCACCCAACAAACCCATATCATCACATCAGCTGGGCAAACTTTTTGTTTTACCCATTTATTTTGACTAATACTTGCAAAAGTTGGGTACATTTTTTTATATTTAAATAAATCAAAATTGTTGGGCAAAGACGACTGAACATGCGCACTGCAAACTAGTGTGATGGAATCGAGAAATACACCTCGCCGCCGTCTGATAAATTAGTGAGGGCGCTATACGGCGACACCGCTAATTTATCAAAACAAAACTACCGTAATTTTCCGAAATTTACACGAAAGGCCCGACGAAAGGTAAAAGATAATGGTTTGAAATGGTGGACAGTTTCACTTATTTTATCAGTTTAATCATTAACAAATCCCAATCAAAGTATAAACCGAGTGTAGAGTAAATATTTGTGATCACATGTAGATAGTTTATACTCAAGGATGCATCAAATTTTAGTCAGATTTCGTGAGATTATCAGAGATATAATTTCATCGTATATTACTATGTGACTCACAGACTCACGTGCGTGCGCACTTTAAAATGTTGTTATTTGGTTCAGTATATTACGTGATAATTTCATTCACATTGCTAAAATAGTCGATTTTCGACATAATTCAATAACAGTGTTATATTTTTGGTCATAACTCCTGGCACCCACTAGTATTGATAAACTAAACTGCTAAAAAAAGTTTGGAATATTTGTTCAATCACAATTTGTTCAAATATATCGGGATATGTTCATTTAGTGTAATATAATATCATTTAAAAGCTGATGTGTTCATCTTTGCAATGATATCCAATTTGAAGCAATCCCTTGTTTCAGTGCTCAGCCATATGCTTGAAAACACGGGGAGGTCGCAAACTGAAAGCGCCAAAATCAACACTATTTTGTGCTTAAAAATCAATAGATCATCACGCTACATTAAACAGATTACAAACATGTTCTTTTGAGCACGAAGTGTTGATTTTAGCACATTCAGATTGTGACCTCCAAATGTTCTCAAGAAAGTAGCTGAGCACTGGAGCATGGATTGCTTCAGAGTTTGTATCATTTTTGAGTCATATCCCGCGATATTTGAAATATTGTGCTTGAAAATAAATTCCAATTTTTTTTGGAGCAGTTTATGTCCGTGTGAGTTATTTCATTTGAACAGGTACTGCGCATAAAGCGGAGTAGCCAAGCGGAGTAGCACTTGCCATTTATTATTATGTAACATGTTTAAGCTGTAATGTAATGTAGTCATAAAGTCTAAATATTTAAGTACTTGGGTATGGGTGGGTAGGGCCTATTTGGAGATTGGATTCAAGTCCCACCAGCAAACGACGTCGATATATGCAAGTTGGGATTGGATCAGCTGACGGTATTTAGTCCGGTTAAAGTCCGGTGTTGAGTCCCGTGTGGTGATTCGCAAGTTACGTGGATTGCCATCGGATCAGCTTTGTACCCCGCTTTGGACTATTTCGGGTCAGAGTCCCAGTCCTATAGTGATGCACAGTGACTTGCGGTTTGCAGTCATCAATGTGACGAAACGATCAAGACGTGGGTTCGATGAGTTCCTTTCAGTTTACGAGTCTGTATCAACGTTTACTCTCTACCTACCTAACTATAATGTTGCATCTTTAGCCAAATGCTCATAATATTTACATGCATAATATGAAATGTGTGATTTCTTAACAGGGGCGTAACAGAGGTTGGTTGTCAGGGGGGGGGGCACAGCCAAAAAAATTCCTGGTTAGAATAATTCCGCCCCGGAATTTTTTCGTAAAAGGTTGCCCCAAATTTTTTCACAGTCAGTCACCTCGTGAATTTCACGTAAGTGTGTGTGTGGGGGGGGGGGGGGGGGGGGGGGGGGGGGTGGTAGGGTCACAACATTTCGCACGGTCACAACATTTCGCACGGTAACAAAATTACGCAAGGTCACAAATTCGCACGGTCACAACATTTCGCAGTACAAAAACACACAACAGTCAACAATGTTTTTTACTGTGGTGCTTTTTGTACTGCGAAATTTTCTTTCTTTCCTTCCCCTTTTTT
>CM069455.1:30968203-31067486 GCA_035610835.1 Ophiura sarsii
CCACGGGAGCGTCCTTTAGTAGAGTTGGAATGCACAAAGTGGACTTACACACGATTGGTCACAAATTGTAAAAATAGGAGAAAAAGAAAAAAGGAGACATCTGAAACATCTGTCTGGTGCTTGACATTATCTACCTATACGTATCTACGTTTCTTTGTTGAATGTGAATGGCACATAGGCATAGAGATTGGGATACTTTGCCAGGGCGGGCTTTTCAATTCTGAAGCTAGAGCACTGTTTTGTTTAAGACACAAACTAAATGACGCTCCCGTGGACAAGTCAGTTTTGTACATGTTTTCTGTAATGAACCATATCTGAAGAACCAAACAAGCTAAACGTGCCATCTTTTCAGGATATTTTCAAAACTTACTGCTGATTAAGACAAAGTAAACGCAAATTCTCTGAAACTTTAAATGTGGTTGAAAAACTACTTTGAACTTGGGTCAACTTTTTTTTGAACCACCCGGTATATTAGAAGAATCGTTCACTTTTTGATAGAAGCATGAAACGTTCCACCGAGTTAAAGTGTAGTATTTGTAACATTTTAAGAAGTCATATTTTACCCCTTCGATAATATGTGAATATGGACCAGAGTTCAACTCACATTTGCACCATTTTCTGGAACACTACCCTATGGCATGCCAGAGCAGACATAAATGCGTGGTCTACGCTCACACGATCTGGTTCACGCACACACGATTAGGTCACGCACACACGAGATCTGGCTCTACACACGAGATCTGGTTCTACGCTCACACGAGATCTGGTTCTACACACGAGATCTGGTTCTACGCTCACACGATGTGGTTCACGCTCACACGTTCAGGTCACGCTCATACGAGATCTGCCCGAGATCTGGTTATACGCTCACACGATCTGATTCACGCACACACGATTAGGTCACGCTCACACGAGATCTGGCTCTACACTCGAGATCTGGTTCTACGCTCACACGATGTGGTTCACGCACACACGTTCAGGTCACGCTCACACGAGATCTGGTTCTACACACGAGATCTGGTTCTACGCGCACGATCTGGTTCACGCTCACACGATCAGCAGGTAGCGACGAAGTGTTTTTTTGCGTATTGAACATGAAAAACAGACATGTTCAGTAATGCAATAGTATTGAATTGAACACACACATGACCTAAGTTATAGTATACAGGAAGTGGTGCTGCGCGCTGACTTCTGGGGAGTTTTGTGGGTTACGCTCAGATAATGCCGGATATGAGGCAGACGGGCAGATTGTGGGCGAATTAAAAAGTACTAAAATAGTAGTAGTACGGGTCCATTGTAAATATTAAACCATAAACTCATTCGGGTCCAATTACCAATGAAAAACAAAATCTATGCGGGCCAGTACATATTGAATTCATGGGGTCACAGCGAAAAACATCCAAATCGATGCTGTGTACTGCGCATCTCAACTAACTTTGCGTCTACTGAGCTAACTTGAGCTGTGTATAACGTATGAATGCCATACAGGTGTCCACATAAAGCTAAAGGTTTTTTTTTTTTTTTAAAATCTACATTTTATATTTTTAGAAAAATATATGCCTGCGTCATTTAATATTTTACCTTTGCCATCGTAATTATTTCACGATTCCCCACACAGTAAAAAATAACAATATTATTGTCAAATTCACCAAGTGCACGCGTTTTTACGGGGCATGTATTCAATTCGCTGTATCTCTGGAAATAAATAAGGTACACATCTCCTACCAACGCCATATCGTACACTTGGTGTTTGAAACGTGTCCATGTTAAATACATTTTGATTGGTTGAGAAAAGCCCACGTCATTTGTACAAGTGAAGGCAAGTTTACGGATTACATTTTTCAGTTAATGCCGCTGAATCGGGACGAATTAATTTCATCACCTAATTTCCAGTCCTCAGGCTGGGATGCACAGTGGCAGTAAATCGGTGGATAAAATTATAATAAAGCTCAAATTATCCCGGGTTTTTTTCCAAATTTCACGTACATATTCCACACAACACATACATTAAATACAACATTCGAGAGGACAGCACCAGCTGATGCGTCGATCTCGCACATTTTTTTGCTTGATAGGAACTATTGCTGTACTCAATTTTTGAAGTGGATTTCCATACTGAATTAGTTGTGTGCGCCCTTTAAGAATCATATCGCAGGCATTAGACTTTGACTGCAATATGCTGTTTTGATATTGCTATACATTTTCAAACAGGGTATAAATCTTTGTGGGACACTCTGTATGAGCTTCTAATATTTGTGGAGTGATTTGTTTTGGATAAAGTGTCAACTAAGGGCATATCTAGGATAAGAAAGGGTCAGCATGTCAAATCTTAGTGTGAGTAAGAACGTATCCAGGTAGGGGGTAGTAGGCCATGGCCCACCCATTGACAAAAAGAGTTTAAAAAAGGGAAGAAGAGGAGAAGAAGGAGGAAGAGAAGGAGGTAGGGGAGGTAGTAGACAGTGGCGTAACTAGATTGTTTTCATTTTTTTGGGGGGGGGGCAAGAAGGGGCAGTGACTTGAAGCTCCTAATGGGTGGGCTCCATTCCAGTCTCAAGAAATGTGCGCGAAAATTATCGACTTTACACCTACCTTTTGCACGATTGAGCTACATCTCGACTCTAAACAAGCTTGTACCATAGAATTTTGCATTTTGGGAAGTACGCGCGCGAAAGTTTTTCATCTGTTACTTTGTACCATCATTATTCCATGATTCATTTTTGGGGGGCAAGCGGGGGGAAAGGGTTCCAAGTGGGGGAGGGGGGGGGGGGGGCTTCCGCCACCCCCCCCCCCCCCCCCCCCCCTGTCCCCGCTGGTTACGCCACTGGTAGTAGAGGAAGGGTATAGGGGCATATAGGCGGCGCAAATGGTGGGTGGGGGTTACAGAGTCACGTCCCCATAATTGTAATGTGGGGAACGTTAAAAACGTTATACTGGACTTTTTTTAGTAGGCCTAAGGGATGCCAATTTTTGCGCGTTTTACACTACACGTATTACGAGTTTCAATGTTTCATTATTCAAGCTTAACTACAGGCTGTCCCAAAATGATTAGTACTCATCGATGTCCAAAGTTCAATAGTTTTTGTCATCATCAAAATCGATGGGATTAGGGCCTAGATCCGTTGTTTGTACATCATCTTTGTCATACTGTACTTTTTTATTAGAATTTTAGATCATGAATATCGGATTTATCAAACTCAAGATACAATCCATATGTAAAAAGGTGAAGAAAAAAAATGTGTGTGCTATTGCAGCTTGTTTGAACGAAACTTGTGTATACTCATATTTCTACTCTTAAATATAATCTTGTGCGCAGTGGCGTAACTAGACTTTTTCATTTGGAAGGGCAAGAAGGGGCAGTGACTTTAAATGGGGGGCTCCTAAGATTTTTTGAGTGAAGAGATACGCGCGCAGCGCGCGAAAATTTTCGACTTTACAGCTATTTTTTTGACAATTGAGCTACATTTTGGCTCTAAAAAAGCTTGTACCAAAGAATATTTCATTTTGGGAAGACATGCGGGCGTAGCGCGCGAAAATTGTTCATATGTGTACTTTTGACCATCATAATTCCATGATTCATTTCGTCAAATGAACCGACAGTGCCAATCTCAACCGACACGATGTCATTATTAGGGGGGATTTGGTGTGTACTTTGTTTGTAAATTTCATTTACAGCCGTACTTGATTTCATTTGGGGGGCAAACCGGGGGCAAGGGCTCCCCCCCCCCCCCCCCCCCCCCCCCCCCCCCCCCCCCCCCCCCCCCACCCCCCCCCCCCCCCCCCCCCCCCCCCCCCCCCCCCCCCGCTGGTTACGCCACTGCTTTGTGCGTGTTTCTGTTGTAACTGTTATTAGTTATGGGTGTTCAAATCATTAATACTTCTTCTCCTTAATTCAATTTAACGGGTAAAAGAAGTTTGTCACACTTGAGTGACCCCTTGCATTGTTTTATTTGACAAGTGTTTAGGGACTTCTAAATGAAGTGGTATAATGGTGAATCACCAGTGGCTTCGATTTCACATTGGAGAATAGATTTCGTAAGGTTAAACACTAAGGGACTATATCTTTTTTACCAAGTTTGTAGGAAATTGCATCCCCTATATGAAAAAGAAGTCTAAGCCACTGCTAATTACCCATGACCACGGCTTTACCTGTTTAGATGTCCCTCAAGTTTAGCCTCAAAACTAGCTCATTATAGAAATAAAGCTTGGGGTCGCTCATGCGTGACGATCCATTTTTACTCTTCAAATTGAATCAAAATGAAGAAGTATTAATGGTTTGAACAAAAATATGATACAACAGCAGTTTAAAATAGAAAGGAACCAAAGATATTAGCAGACAAGAGAGTAAGAGAATGTATTAGTTTCTTTCAAACATGCTGTTTAAAAACACATTGTTTTGCACTTTGTCAAAAAGGAGAAATCACCATGTCACGTCTTACACAATGGAGTGTAACTTTGTTAAAATAAGTCCGATATTCATGATCTAAAATTCTAATGAAAGGGTACAGTATAGCAAATGTGATAGCTATAAACAACGGATCTAATCTCATTAACTGTTTTGAGTATGCAAATTTTTGCGCGCTACGCGCGTATTAGTTTGAATATTTCATTATTCAACCTGCTCGAATCATACTAGCCGGTCGTAGCCCTCCTCGTAGGGCCACTATCACTATCCAGGGAAATACTATACTAAGATAGAATATAGAAACACTGAGTCAGCCATCCTAGCCGAGTCAAAAGAGTGCGTAGGGCCACTATCACTATCCAGGGAAATACTATACTAAGATAGAATATAGAAACACTGAGTCAGCCATCCTAGCCGAGTCACGGGTTCGGTTCTCGGGTTGGTCGGTTCTCGGATGGGGAGCAATTTGTCTAGGATTATAGATAGAGTAGTCCTAAAGGTAGGACTAGCCGGTCGCTGGTCACAACAGGTCGCGTATACTCGCTAGCGCTAGCTCAAAAGTATCTCGGTGCGACCCGAAAGGTCGCATCGAGCTACTAAATCAAGCGATCTCTTGATCGATGTATCGGGGTTTTTTTATGTCATAGGATCGATTTAATCGCAAGTGACCGTAGTATGTTTTCAGCATAACACGCTGGCTGGCTTCAGAACAGTTTTCCATGACCATTTTAGTTCATAAACTAATAAGAAGATTGCGGCGCGCTTTGCGCGCATTTATTCTATAGGTTTCTCCATGATCTCGAACCAAACTAAATATTCTAAATACATGTATATGTGGGGGATAGAAACATTGACAATACTATACTCTTGTTATATGCGTTCTAGACTAAGGTAGTTTTGTGATACGTTCAATATGATACAATCCCAAACGAAGTGACTCCCCAAAAAGATGAACCTACAGGAAATAACAAACCAATCGATACTGTAACATGGTAACGATAACCGGACAATGTCATGCTGTTGGTGTTAATTTACGTACACATTGGGTTTCGTTGGTGTCAATATTGGACGTGGTGGATGTTACGCCAAGGTAAAATTGGCGGTTGTCGGTGTTACTTTACGTCAACATTATCCTACTAAATTACATGATAAACACAACACAGTAAACTTCGACACACATTTTTAACCTTTATTCTTAAACATGTTAAACGACCTGTGGACATTTTTGCAACTTCGATTTCCCCCTTTTTTGTTGCTCAAACCGCTGATTCTGTAAAATATAGTTACATATTTCTGACCGCTTTCACAGATAGGCCTATGTGATCCGATGTGCTGTTTTAGATTTAACGGTCGCTTGATAAAGTTTCATTTGTATCGAATGGTATGAGTACACTTTGCAAAAATGACACACTTCATACGTAGAAAGTGTAATAAGATTTAAATTTCAAAGCCTTATGTCAAGTACGTTGTGGGAATTTCTACTTGAGATAAATGAATTATGACAAAAGCATGGGGGTTGTCGTATGCACAGTCCATCCTTTAATCAGTTCAAAACGTGCGAGAAATATTTGGTTTTTATCTCTCCGCACGCAAGTAATCTCAGCGTACGTGCGCATGTATGGCCATAGGTACGCGGTTTTGGTCGCACGCACGCGTCACGCATATGATGCACAGTTTGCTTGTTGCTTTTATTTCATGCGCGCTTGCGTCCTTCTGTATTCGTTTGCTGCTGTAGAATCCACGCCACTAAATGGTTTCCTCATAGGTTCACATGTTAAGGGGGCTGTCAAGTGTCAGAAATAGCTTCCGTAAAACTGCCGTAACTACGTCATTATTCATACATGTATATTCCATATACAAGTATACATTTTTTTGAAGGAAAGGGTTCAATAAATCTAACCATGAACATGAAATTGCTCTAAAAAGAACTATTTTGGAGAAAATCATAAAACGAGAATTTTGACCAGTCTTCAATTCGGACAAGGTAACCAAAAAAAAAATTCTGAAAATCTGTCCTTTTACGATTTTTGTAATCTTAAGAAAATTACCCGGGTTCCATTTTTTTTTTTTTTGATATCTGAGATATTTTTTTATTTATTGACCAAATAAGGCAACAAAATAGGATTTTTAAATACAACAAACGTGAATTTCCACAAAATGATCCGAAAAATCGGAAAATAGGCCTAAAACAAAAAAACAAAAAAATGGAACCTGGCGAAGATCATGGTTGTTGCATTAAACTTACTTGCTGTCCATCAGATGCAGTTTGTATTGAGTTATCGTGTCTGTAAATCGTATTTTTACTCAAAAATGAACATAAAGAAATCAACCGATGAATGTGAAAAGTGACAATACCGCCGTTTGATCATGGTTTACGGGGAAATACACGTATTTCAAATCCTGTTCTTTAGATATTGTGGGAAGCATATAAATCCCCAACTTCGTGCAAAGTTTCATTACAAACCGTTCTTTTCTTGGTATCAAAATAACCTCAAATGTGTGTTAAAAACACCTTTTTCATGATGTCGAGTGTGAAAAAGAAGCCATACCATTTCATGCGCATTCGAAGTGCGTTCACAATTTCCGGGAAGCGTAACGCATGAAGGGTGCATACCACTATTACGCGCTAACGTGTGTTTCTATGGGAAAGATGCCTCGGCAAAACGGCAATATCTTGAGTTACCTTGCGACTCATTTAATGAAATCTTGGAATATTTATTAACACACATAGATCTTACCTGGGTCAAAAACTCAGATGGGGGTGACCGTTTACATTTTTCTATATTTCCCCCTTTATACGGAGTAGTATTTTTTAACACGAAATTAGACCTTGTAGCCCGTTGTGACCAATGTGTATCCCTCCGCCAATATTTTCAAATAAAACAGTAGATGTATACTCTTTTCATTCGAATTATCTCAGGTACACTTCAGTGAACAAATAAAGACCAAATTCAATCATTTTGAATGACATATCATGTCAATATTAACCATTCTTTCCGTTATTTAGGAACTACATTCGTGATCGCGATCGACGGAAGCTGGGCGTTGGACTGTAATAGTGGTGTGCACCCTTAAAGAGACCCATTTTCATCCAATTTCAGAAATCATTATTACATATTAAAGAGCAGAAAATTTCAAATTAAATGGTAAATTTGTATTCGATTTGGATACTCCGTTTGGTAAATACAACATGTACAAAAAGCTACATACCCACTTGAAATTCATAAAAACCCTTAATTCTTGTCATATTTTGGGATTCCCAGATATTAATTTTCACTTTACAACGAAGGCCCGCGTTTCTTGATCTTATTGAATGTTAAAAGGATGCATGCTTCATCTTTTTGATACACCACTCTTACTATAACATAGCAAAGCATGTTCATTCATTTAGTCATGATATACTTGCAATAATTGTCACTAATATACGGGGGAAAGGAAGTACACGTTCATGTAAATGCACGAAGCCACACATTATTGGTTAATATTCATGATTTTTAATTCAATCGTCGTATAGTCCTACATGTATATAAATTTTAGATATCATAAGTATATTTTCAAAACTATTTGTATCATAAGATTGCCTACATTTGCCTAACCACTCCACAAAGTTGTATTGATCAAAACTCTCACGAAATATGTCAGTAGGCCTAAGACCTACAGGTCAAAACGATGTCGATACTTTGATTTCAGGTGCGTTTTGCCCCGGTATCCCCTATCCCCTCCCCTCCCCCCCCCCCCCCCCCCCCCCCCCCCCCCCCCCCCACGCCCGTGGAACTGATTTCTGAGTCATTATGCTTATAGGATTGTTTTGACGTCAATGGATGTTATATGTTTTGTTTGTAAACTAAATAAAAATACTGAGTTTTCACACACAATCTCGCTCACTGGTATCTTTAAATATGATGGTCCGACAATAACAAATTGCAATTGTCCGAAATTGCAACGGTCAGGCGCGCACACGACTGACTTTGCCCGTTTGGCCCGTATTGTGACAATTTCGCACTTTAATGAATGAAAAAGTCAAATTTAATAATGTCAAGTGTTGCGATTATTACTTCAAATGTATTTTCAAAATATAAAACTAACATAAAATGCTACACAAACCAAGTTTTGCAACCACAAAGCCCGTATCGCCTGGTTTTAAAGACTATTATCTGTGCGCCCTTTAAGGGTGCATACCACTATTACGCGCTAACGTGTGTTTCTATGGGAAAGATGCCTCGGCAAAACGGCAATATCTTGAGTTACCTTGCGACTCATTTAATGAAATCTTGGAATATTTATTAACACACATAGATCTTACCTGGGTCAAAAACTCAGATGGGGGTGACCGTTTACATTTTTCTATATTTCCCCCTTTATACGGAGTAGTATTTTTTAACACGAAATTAGACCTTGTAGCCCGTTGTGACCAATGTGTATCCCTCCGCCAATATTTTCAAATAAAACAGTAGATGTATACTCTTTTCATTCGAATTATCTCAGGTACACTTCAGTGAACAAATAAAGACCAAATTCAATCATTTTGAATGACATATCATGTCAATATTAACCATTCTTTCCGTTATTTAGGAACTACATTCGTGATCGCGATCGACGGAAGCTGGGCGTTGGACTGTAATAGTGGTGTGCACCCTTAAAGAGACCCATTTTCATCCAATTTCAGAAATCATTATTACATATTAAAGAGCAGAAAATTTCAAATTAAATGGTAAATTTTTATTCGATTTGGATACTCCGTTTGGTAAATACAACATGTACAAAAAGCTACATACCCACTTGAAATTCATAAAAACCCTTAATTCTTGTCATATTTTGGGATTCCCAGATATTAATTTTCACTTTTACAACGAAGGCCCGCGTTTCTTGATCTTATTGAATGTTAAAAGGATGCATGCTTCATCTTTTTGATACACCACTCTTACTATAACATAGCAAAGCATGTTCATTCATTTAGTCATGATATACTTGCAATAATTGTCACTAATATACGGGGGAAAGGAAGTACACGTTCATGTAAATGCACGAAGCCACACATTATTGGTTAATATTCATGATTTTTAATTCAATCGTCGTATAGTCCTACATGTATATAAATTTTAGATATCATAAGTATATTTTCAAAACTATTTGTATCATAAGATTGCCTACATTTGCCTAACCACTCCACAAAGTTGTATTGATCAAAACTCTCACGAAATATGTCAGTAGGCCTAAGACCTACAGGTCAAAACGATGTCGATACTTTGATTTCAGGTGCGTTTTGCCCCGGTATCCCCTATCCCCTCCCCTCCCCCCCCCCCCCCCCCCCCCCCCCACGCCCGTGGAACTGATTTCTGAGTCATTATGCTTATAGGATTGTTTTGACGTCAATGGATGTTATATGTTTTGTTTGTAAACTAAATAAAAATACTGAGTTTTCACACACAATCTCGCTCACTGGTATCTTTAAATATGATGGTCCGACAATAACAAATTGCAATTGTCCGAAATTGCAACGGTCAGGCGCGCACACGACTGACTTTGCCCGTTTGGCCCGTATTGTGACAATTTCGCACTTTAATGAATGAAAAAGTCAAATTTAATAATGTCAAGTGTTGCGATTATTACTTCAAATGTATTTTCAAAATATAAAACTAACATAAAATGCTACACAAACCAAGTTTTGCAACCACAAAGCCCGTATCGCCTGGTTTTAAAGACTATTATCTGTGCGCCCTTTAAGGGTGCATACCACTATTACGCGCTAACGTGTGTTTCTATGGGAAAGATGCCTCGGCAAAACGGCAATATCTTGAGTTACCTTGCGACTCATTTAATGAAATCTTGGAATATTTATTAACACACATAGATCTTACCTGGGTCAAAAACTCAGATGGGGGTGACCGTTTACATTTTTCTATATTTCCCCCTTTATACGGAGTAGTATTTTTTAACACGAAATTAGACCTTGTAGCCCGTTGTGACCAATGTGTATCCCTCCGCCAATATTTTCAAATAAAACAGTAGATGTATACTCTTTTCATTCGAATTATCTCAGGTACACTTCAGTGAACAAATAAAGACCAAATTCAATCATTTTGAATGACATATCATGTCAATATTAACCATTCTTTCCGTTATTTAGGAACTACATTCGTGATCGCGATCGACGGAAGCTGGGCGTTGGACTGTAATAGTGGTGTGCACCCTTAAAGAGACCCATTTTCATCCAATTTCAGAAATCATTATTACATATTAAAGAGCAGAAAATTTCAAATTAAATGGTAAATTTGTATTCGATTTGGATACTCCGTTTGGTAAATACAACATGTACAAAAAGCTACATACCCACTTGAAATTCATAAAAACCCTTAATTCTTGTCATATTTTGGGATTCCCAGATATTAATTTTCACTTTTACAACGAAGGCCCGCGTTTCTTGATCTTATTGAATGTTAAAAGGATGCATGCTTCATCTTTTTGATACACCACTCTTACTATAACATAGCAAAGCATGTTCATTCATTTAGTCATGATATACTTGCAATAATTGTCACTAATATACGGGGGAAAGGAAGTACACGTTCATGTAAATGCACGAAGCCACACATTATTGGTTAATATTCATGATTTTTAATTCAATCGTCGTATAGTCCTACATGTATATAAATTTTAGATATCATAAGTATATTTTCAAAACTATTTGTATCATAAGATTGCCTACATTTGCCTAACCACTCCACAAAGTTGTATTGATCAAAACTCTCACGAAATATGTCAGTAGGCCTAAGACCTACAGGTCAAAACGATGTCGATACTTTGATTTCAGGTGCGTTTTGCCCCGGTATCCCCTATCCCCTCCCCTCCCCCCCCCCCCCCCCCCCCCCACGCCCGTGGAACTGATTTCTGAGTCATTATGCTTATAGGATTGTTTTGACGTCAATGGATGTTATATGTTTTGTTTGTAAACTAAATAAAAATACTGAGTTTTCACACACAATCTCGCTCACTGGTATCTTTAAATATGATGGTCCGACAATAACAAATTGCAATTGTCCGAAATTGCAACGGTCAGGCGCGCACACGACTGACTTTGCCCGTTTGGCCCGTATTGTGACAATTTCGCACTTTAATGAATGAAAAAGTCAAATTTAATAATGTCAAGTGTTGCGATTATTACTTCAAATGTATTTTCAAAATATAAAACTAACATAAAATGCTACACAAACCAAGTTTTGCAACCACAAAGCCCGTATCGCCTGGTTTTAAAGACTATTATCTGTGCGCCCTTAAAGAGACCCATTTTCATCCAATTTCAGAAATCATTATTACATATTAAAGAGCAGAAAATTTCAAATTAAATGGTAAATTTGTATTCGATTTGGATACTCCGTTTGGTAAATACAACATGTACAAAAAGCTACATACCCACTTGAAATTCATAAAAACCCTTAATTCTTGTCATATTTTGGGATTCCCAGATATTAATTTTCACTTTTACAACGAAGGCCCGCGTTTCTTGATCTTATTGAATGTTAAAAGGATGCATGCTTCATCTTTTTGATACACCACTCTTACTATAACATAGCAAAGCATGTTCATTCATTTAGTCATGATATACTTGCAATAATTGTCACTAATATACGGGGGAAAGGAAGTACACGTTCATGTAAATGCACGAAGCCACACATTATTGGTTAATATTCATGATTTTTAATTCAATCGTCGTATAGTCCTACATGTATATAAATTTTAGATATCATAAGTATATTTTCAAAACTATTTGTATCATAAGATTGCCTACATTTGCCTAACCACTCCACAAAGTTGTATTGATCAAAACTCTCACGAAATATGTCAGTAGGCCTAAGACCTACAGGTCAAAACGATGTCGATACTTTGATTTCAGGTGCGTTTTGCCCCGGTATCCCCTATCCCCTCCCCTCCCCCCCCCACGCCCGTGGAACTGATTTCTGAGTCATTATGCTTATAGGATTGTTTTGACGTCAATGGATGTTATATGTTTTGTTTGTAAACTAAATAAAAATACTGAGTTTTCACACACAATCTCGCTCACTGGTATCTTTAAATATGATGGTCCGACAATAACAAATTGCAATTGTCCGAAATTGCAACGGTCAGGCGCGCACACGACTGACTTTGCCCGTTTGGCCCGTATTGTGACAATTTCGCACTTTAATGAATGAAAAAGTCAAATTTAATAATGTCAAGTGTTGCGATTATTACTTCAAATGTATTTTCAAAATATAAAACTAACATAAAATGCTACACAAACCAAGTTTTGCAACCACAAAGCCCGTATCGCCTGGTTTTAAAGACTATTATCTGTGCGCCCTTAAAGAGACCCATTTTCATCCAATTTCAGAAATCATTATTACATATTAAAGAGCAGAAAATTTCAAATTAAATGGTAAATTTGTATTCGATTTGGATACTCCGTTTGGTAAATACAACATGTACAAAAAGCTACATACCCACTTGAAATTCATAAAAACCCTTAATTCTTGTCATATTTTGGGATTCCCAGATATTAATTTTCACTTTTACAACGAAGGCCCGCGTTTCTTGATCTTATTGAATGTTAAAAGGATGCATGCTTCATCTTTTTGATACACCACTCTTACTATAACATAGCAAAGCATGTTCATTCATTTAGTCATGATATACTTGCAATAATTGTCACTAATATACGGGGGAAAGGAAGTACACGTTCATGTAAATGCACGAAGCCACACATTATTGGTTAATATTCATGATTTTTAATTCAATCGTCGTATAGTCCTACATGTATATAAATTTTAGATATCATAAGTATATTTTCAAAACTATTTGTATCATAAGATTGCCTACATTTGCCTAACCACTCCACAAAGTTGTATTGATCAAAACTCTCACGAAATATGTCAGTAGGCCTAAGACCTACAGGTCAAAACGATGTCGATACTTTGATTTCAGGTGCGTTTTGCCCCGGTATCCCCTATCCCCTCCCCTCCCCCCCCCCCCCCCCCCCCCCACGCCCGTGGAACTGATTTCTGAGTCATTATGCTTATAGGATTGTTTTGACGTCAATGGATGTTATATGTTTTGTTTGTAAACTAAATAAAAATACTGAGTTTTCACACACAATCTCGCTCACTGGTATCTTTAAATATGATGGTCCGACAATAACAAATTGCAATTGTCCGAAATTGCAACGGTCAGGCGCGCACACGACTGACTTTGCCCGTTTGGCCCGTATTGTGACAATTTCGCACTTTAATGAATGAAAAAGTCAAATTTAATAATGTCAAGTGTTGCGATTATTACTTCAAATGTATTTTCAAAATATAAAACTAACATAAAATGCTACACAAACCAAGTTTTGCAACCACAAAGCCCGTATCGCCTGGTTTTAAAGACTATTATCTGTGCGCCCTTTAAGGGTGCATACCACTATTACGCGCTAACGTGTGTTTCTATGGGAAAGATGCCTCGGCAAAACGGCAATATCTTGAGTTACCTTGCGACTCATTTAATGAAATCTTGGAATATTTATTAACACACATAGATCTTACCTGGGTCAAAAACTCAGATGGGGGTGACCGTTTACATTTTTCTATATTTCCCCCTTTATACGGAGTAGTATTTTTTAACACGAAATTAGACCTTGTAGCCCGTTGTGACCAATGTGTATCCCTCCGCCAATATTTTCAAATAAAACAGTAGATGTATACTCTTTTCATTCGAATTATCTCAGGTACACTTCAGTGAACAAATAAAGACCAAATTCAATCATTTTGAATGACATATCATGTCAATATTAACCATTCTTTCCGTTATTTAGGAACTACATTCGTGATCGCGATCGACGGAAGCTGGGCGTTGGACTGTAATAGTGGTGTGCACCCTGAAAGCGCGTGCGTTAATCGACAATGAGCGCAGACGCGAGTGGAATGTTTTGAGTTGGCAAAATAAATGGTGACGCGTGCGCGTCATTACGCGTCATTATAGGCCCAGTGTCGTCGAGTCATAAGCTCCCTGGTCGAGTCTTTATCATGAATGTGATCATTTAAAAATGCACCGTGGCGGGATTAGTGAGTAGTCTGGGTGTAAAAATCAACACCTATCCTAGATAAAGGACTTAGTAAAGGAGAGAGAAAATTGGAAACATTAGAGAGAAAGCGAGAAATGGGGATGATAAATCCGATATTCATGATCTAAAATTATAGTGAAAAAATAGTACAGTATGAAAAGATGATGTAAAAACAACATACCTAATCCCATCGATTTTGATGATGACAAAAATGGTTGAACTTTGGGCATCGATGGGTACTAATCATTTTGGGACAGCCTGTACCAGGGAAATGGTGTATGTATTTTCCATAATTCAAACAAAAAAAACCAAATCAAAACACCGCAGTCTAACAATAGTACAGGAAACCAAAGTTGATTTGATTTGTGTTCATGGAAGGGGGGATACCGTCTGAAGAACAATCTAGGTATATATGACACATCCACAACCTACCACTTGTTAGACAATAAGTGGAGATTTCTCCTTAGTCAAACAAGATAAGCTAGTCAAACAAGATAAGCTATTATGTCTCTCTGTTGGGATATAATAACATCTCTCTGATTTAATCATCAACTATAAACAAATATAGCTTTGACTCCAGCACAGACTGCGGGTACTGTTAAAATAAACTGCATAGGTAATTTACTAAGACTACAAACATGGCAGCCTCCACTTATGTCTAGAAAGATCTAAATGTGTAAATGTTTGCAATCACATGCTAATAGGGTGGCTTCGCCCCCAAAAAAGCCTATGTCGTATATACTATTCCTCAATAAAGTAACTGGGCATAAATTGTCAACAAAGCAATATACTGAAACAGTCACAGTTAGTAATCAAATTCATTGGTTGGTATGAAATTATTGTAAATGAAAATTGTAAGTAAAATAATACAATAATGGGCAAGCTAATGTAATAATAAAGTTAGACAAGCAAGCCTGGTCAAATACAAAATTTAATTATTATCATTCTTGATTGAATTTTCACGGAACCGATGTCAATAGAGCATCTCGTAACATGATTGTGTAAAGGCCCTAGCTGTCACACCATAGCGTATGGCCTGAACGTGGCCTGAACGTATGCCGACGTATTCAAAAAATAGCTCGAAAATTGTCAGAGTCCAAGAACGTCCAACTTCCCAACGAATTGCGTAGGAAAAGTCGACATCGGTGATGGAATGGACGTATCCATAGCGTATCCATAGCGTATTGAACGTAACCATAGCGTATGACTAACGTATTGATAGCGTATAAACTTATATAACAAACTTATGACAGCGTATCAAAGCGTATATGCGATCGGCGAGCGTATGACCAACGTATGCTTAACGTATTCGTAGCGTATATCTGCTGTGTTCGACGTATCCTCAGCGTATCCTCGGCGTACAACGAACACGTGACTTATGCCGCTGCAGAAATTGAGTTTCGTACACGGCGGGACAAGTGTTCCCAGTTCAAGTAAACGCAGCCTAGATGATAACTATTAAAATATCTAAAAGGGTATATACGAGTAACGTACCTCTATAACGTATGTCAGCGTATGTCAACGTATGTCTAACGTATGTCAGCGTTTGTAAACGTATGTCTAACGTACCACGAACCTATCGGGAACTTATGCAGAACGTAAGTTAAGCACACGTTGAGTATGTCGAGAAATTTTGAACATGCTCAATCATTTTTCGCGGGCTCGACGTGTTCCAAATTTTCACAGCATATCACAGCGTGCTCTTAACGTAACTTAAACGACGTATCCCCAACTTACCCATAACTTATATCAGCGTACACCAACGTATTTTTGATATTTTCGCATACGTTGGGATACGTTCAGGCGATACGCCATGGTGTGACAGGGCCTTTATATTTACGATGGTATTAAACCGGTTGTATAGATATACCAGTTATCCTATCTTAAATATCAATATTACAGAATGCATGGTTCGTTTTAACAAGGACTCTAGACAGTAAAGTCAAACACATATGACATAGTGCCGTTTTCTTTTGGGCTTCGGCAATCCTAATCACAGTTTAAGTCCGGCCCAGAAGATGTTAGTAATAGTAGAATACCACATGTCACAAATCTTGCACGGAAATCCAAGTCATCGATTCTAACAATATGGATCCAAAAAGGTGACATTCGTCAAAAAACCTACTCCTCCCACCTCCATTGTAAATTGAATACTATTATAACTATAAGGATTTATGTCATTAAAAACCAACGGGCGACGAGTTTGTTTATTTTATACAGAAAAGTCAATACACACGATGACCTAGCTTAATTGTCGTGGAACGCCTGGCATGCATTCTAGCGTGGTACTAGACAGTGACGTAACCGCGTATTCTACTAATTGCAGCACATGACACGCGGGCATACTCGGGCGATAGCGTATACGCACGAGCGTTAAAGGCGGAATACATACGCGTGCGTAAAAGCTGCGCCTGTGTGAGTTACGTCACTATACCCAAACACGGTCTGTTTACTGTTTTGGCATAGAGTTTTAATACCAATATAATCTATTATAATGTTGGCAATGTATGGCTAGACGTTCCGTAACTCAAGTGCGCATACTCAGACCAATTATATACAATATATTGTAGCTATACACGGTTTATTCCGTACGGGACGTGAGGCAAGATATAGCCATTATGTGTTGAGGTGTCCAAGTGTTGGATAATATTGGATCCAAAACATCATAATCATAAAATTGGATGATTTGCGCCCAATATGTATTGGTCTCGCTATGACTTTTTAAAATTAATTGGGCTCGACTGCGTCTCGACTCTCGACCAATATTTTTTAAAACTCATAGCTTGACCAATACATAGCCAGAATGGGGTCAAGGTACATTATTGACTGGTTACAGTGACTTTTGGGTATAAACCTGTGGTATCAATAATACTGCCCTCACGTGTCTTACAGTTGTACAGTGTTATAACAAGTATCTCTACACTGTACGGGGGGTGTTAAAAAAAGTGTCTCATGAGGGACACATACACATGCATGAGAATGAACATAATTTGGGGAAAACACCCTGAAATGCGTGATAGTGGGCTTAGAAGAACAGAAAAGGACTGAAATGAAAAGAAAATGCTTGAATTTTGACAAAACAAACCTCCCTCCTAGATGCTGGTTTAATGCAGAACATTATCATGCCTTAGGCCAAAGATTATTTAAATCCCATGTGTTGTGTTTAGTTATAGAAAGACGGACTGATGATTAGGCAAAAAAACAAAAACAAAAAACCCTATTTAGCGGTCCCTCCTGCTTCCTTTTTTGGGTCTGCTTCAAATTTCCTTTTTTCCTCTTTATTTCAGTCATAACTTTTTTGTTCAGGGGTTTCAGAGTTTAAGATGTTTGTAACAGCTTTGTTTCTCACTTAATATGCATTTTAAACAAGTTTTGTGGAGACCAACCACTCAGAACCATGAAATAAAACAATTTAAAGAGGCCTCCTCCTCTTTCAGGTTTACAAAGTTTGTCGCTAATCAGGATGATTTTACTTCAAAAAGGGCCTCCTCCTTCCTTTTTTTTTGAAAAAGTCAGGACGCTCAACATGTTAATTTTTTTTTATTTGGCCTTACACCCTTTTAGTTTTGTATCAAATGCACTGTATCCCATTTAGTTTGACTGCGTAATTCCCAAGAGTATTATCATTACAATAATGTCGGTAACAATAGTGTTTTTTGTTTGATCCTCCCTAAGGAACTCGGCAGGAACGACCTTCGTCGCTATTTCGCCAAGCTGACCATTACTGGCCAGTATCGATACATACAAATTTCACTTTGGCCACTTCCACTTTGGCCACTTTTGAACTAGAATAAGTCTTTCAACTGTAAAGGCTGTAAGTTGAAATCCCATCAATAGACGTTATTCGTAATTGGCGATTTCAGGCTAAAGAGGGAGACATACTCGATGTGACGTCACTAATCATAACGAAAGCGAGGCCAATCGTGGTAAATTACGTTACTTTTGACGTAACATACCACGATTGGCCTCGCTCTCGTTATGATTAGTGACGTCACATCGAGTATGTCTCCCTCTTTAGCCTGAAATCGCCAATTACGAATAACGTCTATAACTTATAAGATGCATCAAATTGTATGAAATAGGCCTACATCTTACATTCACACATTTTGTTTTTTATGGGTGAGTCTTTCTGTGCCTGCATTATACAAATAGAACAAGTTATGCTGCATAAGCTATAAGGGATCACGTCAAAACTCGACCGCCCGGCAACCGCCGGTTACGGCCGGTTCCGTTCGGTTCTCACAAAACGTGTCGTCTGTTATAATATACACACATAATGAGGTCAAATAGTAACACTCTGGTGAACACGACCGGTTGAAAGTGCCTCGTCACACACGTGAGCAATAACATCTGAAGTAATGGGCTCTTTTAAGACTTAAAAGTCTCAGTTAAACAACCAGTACAATATAGCTATTGATTTTCGCTGGGGTTGGCTTTTTCAATCTGTTTATAGCTCAATTAACTTTTTAAAATCATTACCGAAAGTCTATGAATGGTTTTTTTTTATAGAACGATTATAGAGAGAGCTATTATGACCGCAAAGTAACAGATTGATAGTGTAAATTGGTCAGATTACAGCATTAAAGGTATATTATGTGATCTTTCCAGGGAACGCCCTCAACATCGAAAAAAAAATAGAAAGCAGATTTTCTTGCAGATTTACATTTCTGATCATAAATCATGCATACATTCCAAGTTACAGGGCGATACGATTCTTAATTACTTCAAAATCATGGTTTTAGAGTGAAAATAAACTGTCAGAATCCGGACACTTTATATTTTTCACTCTAAATTCACTCTAAAACCATGATTTTGAGGTAATTAGGAATCGTATCGCTCTGTAACTTGGAATGTATGTATGATTTATGATCGGAAATGTAAATCTGCAAGAAAATCTACTTTCTAAAAAAAATCATGAATAGAGGGCGCCCTCTGGAAAAGATCACATAATATGCCTTTAAGTCAACTGGCGGTTGTTCAGTGTTGCATGCGCGAATATTCATATACCAGTAAAACATTTGACCTGAAAGAACCGGGCGGAACCGCCCGTAACCGGCAGTCAACGGGCGGTCGAGTTTTGACGTCTCCCCTAAGTCGAAGCCGTCAACTTCACAGCACTAGTACTTAGGCCTACTGAATCTCTTGCGTTGAGATTTTTAACATGAGCAATTAAGGGCATGTGTCAACCCGGCACTTGTTTCAAAAATTGAATTTCATATTTCTCTATTAATTTATACTTTTATATGTATTCTATCATTACCATCATAAGTTTCTAATCGGAGGCGAATATATTTGGGTGATTTAAAATTGTTGTTTTGGTAAGTTTGAGTCAGGAAAAGGCGCATGGTTATTTGGCGGGAAATTAAGCGGAGTTCCGCGCTTTTCAAATGCTGCGACAGCTGTTCGATCATTGCGTCGCGCGCTGAATCTTCCTGTGCGTAATACTAGATGCGACGCTTAATATTTGCGACGAAGACGCGAAAACAAAAGAGCGCAAAATAATGCCTAAAAATGTAAACAAAGGCCAATCTTACGATCATTTTAATTTCAGTTTTCTTCCAATTTCTTCACATTGTGACAATATAAATTGAATCTGATAGTTTATTTTGATTGTTCATAATAGTATACTCGCCTTTTAGGTCACACGCCCGTGTATTCCGAGAATATTTAGCTTTAAATGGTGGAAAATGTCAATATTTTTACTAAATCAATGTTTTCTAGAAGTTCAAATTTGAAGGAATTTTACGAATTTTCAGACAACATAACTAAAAATATCAGGTATAAAGCTTTTACTACCATTGTGTAGAGGACTTTCAGCGCTATATAGGAGGCATTTTTATATTTTTTCGATTATGGATTTTGAACTCGAGATATGCATTCATTTCTAGCGAAATGTATGCAAAAAAACACGACTTTTACACTTTTCCAATGTTTTTAGCAATATTTCCAAAACTTAGCCTTATTTTTGAAAAGGAAAAAATTGCTTCCTAGACAAAATTGTCTTGTTTACAAAAATGTATATTAGAACAAATACCATTTTTTATTTTATATTTATGCTGTCTGAAAATTTGGGGTAAAAATAAATAAAATCGCTTTTTGGTTCATTTCTCAATATTTAGTTTATTTGGTATCACATTGATATCACCATCGGATTCTTTATCAAATTTCCTTTCTATAAATATATACTTTTATGTACTTTTATTAAATATTCTCAAACTTAGAAGCAAAAGTTGATCATCAAAATAATACAGGGTGAGTCAAAAAAGTCCGGTCCCGATTTCACCGATTTTTTAATCCATTTAAAATACAAAAATGAATATATTTAATGACTTGCCTAGCAAGGTGGCATTACTAGCTATAACCTAAATTTTATTTCATTCAAATTGGTTATTCAAAACGGGAGACATGATAATTCTTCTAAATTCTGTGAAATAAAATCTGTTCCAACTTATCTAAGGGATCCTTATGGATGTTAACGTTTAACGCGCGCCTTTTGAATAAGTCAATCAAAGGGGTGTTGGTATTCACAGCAATTACAATAGGAAAAGAGATTCTATTGTCTTTGCGGTTATGTTTTCAATAGTTTTCGTGCAATCAGAGATAGCCTATAACAAACATTATTGAGTTTTAACAAAATGTTGCCCAAAGTATTTTGCAACTTGTTATTTTAATCGAACTTATATAAGAGAAGTCAGAGAGAAAACAGATCTTATATCTTTAAACAGTTTGTGCTTTGGCAACTTACCAGGCAAAGTGCATAGTCCATTTTTATGAATATATTTGTGCAATACTGAGTTATATTATAATATATTTAAATACTTTGTATGCAATATCGTTTAATGTATCAGAGATTCAACAAAAAAAACATGATATTTTGGTATAAATTGCAACAGTTATACAGTGTGTTGTGTTGTATGAATAACTAATATTACAGTTATATTAACGTCCACCACCAAACTTGGAACACTTTGGATTACGCGTCTTTTCGTAAATATGTTGTAAATCTGGCGCGGAATATGATATTGTCGTGAAAATATCACCAAGTATGAAGAAGTATGTCTTCTCTTATAAACAATGACAAAAATTACAAATTTTGTACAAAAGGTATTTTCCCTGATTTTTTTAAAACGGGACCGGACTTTTTTGACTCACCCTGTAGGGTTGACACTTCCCTTAAGGTTGGTGTCAACCCTGTTTGGCGCCAAATTATCAAGCACTGTAACTTTTAAATTATAAATGTGATGTACATAAAAGTATACATTTTTGTAATGAAATGAGTCAGATAATCCATTTTTGGTATCAAATTTTATTAAAATTAGTGTTTTTTACATTTTTGCCCAAAAATCACCTTTTTGGCGCCAAAAATTTTCAGACAACCTAACAATATCAGTTTTTGATTAAAAATTCCAAAATTTCACCAAAATCATCTAAAGTCAATTATCTAGGAGCGAATTTTTTTTTTTGGCTTAAAATGTTTTGAAAATATTGACCAAAAAGTGTCAAAAAATAGATTTTTGAGATAAAAATTTCTGACGCCAAAAAGGTGATTTTTGGGCAAAAAATGTAAAAATCACTAATTTTAGTAAAATTTGATACCAAAAATGGATTCTCTGACTCATTTCATTACAAAAAATGTATACTTTTATGTACATCACATTTATAATTTAAAAGTTACAGTGCTTGATAAATTTGGCGCCAAACAGGGTTGACACCAACCTTAAGGGGCTATTTTAAACTTGATGGACATTTCCCTTGATCTGTTTGATAATTATGACCTGGCAGTGATGTGAAAGCTGTTCAAAAAACTGACCAATCTCCATTCAGATAAGCAACTTTTGTTATAAATGTGAAATATGTAATTAGCGAAGTATCGCAAAACTATTGGCTATATTTTTATTTTTATGAGGTGACACATATTTGTATTTCTTAAATCAGTACAACCCAAGTTTAATATTTGAAAAAATCACTAAGGACATAGCTAATATTCTTATGTTTGTTTACATGGTTGGTCCGTACGGACACATGCTTGTTTCCTGCAAAACCAGGCTCAAGCAAAAAGCTAGGGCCAGGCTTAAAAAGCCTATATAAGCATGCTGGCTGAATGAAAAGAAAGTTAGAAGAGATGGAAAAGAATGAAGTAAAAAGAGCCACTCCCCCAACAAATAAAGTTAACCATTTTGCTGCCAGCCTTCGGACATGAGAAAAGAATACAGGAAGAGTAAAAAAACTGCAAAAGTGGAAAGAAGCCATCTTGTTTTCAAAACCAAGTTGAAGTTTGAAATTTCTTAAACGTTGCAAGAATGATCTATTTTTTCTTGACTCTGTGAAAAAATGAAGTCAATCGCAATTTTCATTTGTCTTTGGTGAACCTCTTTGTTGCACAACCCAATTTACTTGTTTGTCTACAAGAATAGTGATTTTCAATCGAAATTGCACACATTTTATGTTCACATTTGAATATCCCGCCAACAAATTTTTCGAATAATCTCATTTTTATTCAAATTTAGAACATTATAAGCAATCCATAGCATGGGTTATGTAAATTTATTATATTATCTCCCATGTAAACTATAAAGGATACATTAAATTCCAATTATATCACAAATTTACTCAAATTTCCAAATTTTAATGAGACGCATTTCGCAATCTTATGCATGTTTTGTGTGTTTCGTGGACAAGCGTGTGAAATGGGTGCATGGGTAAAAAGGTTTACCATAGACCATTTCAAATTGAGATCGGAAATCTTCGGAAAAACAGGTCACATGGAGTAGGTGCGTTGCGCGTTCTTCGCAACAGTTGATCGCATTTACAGCATTGGTTGTCCGCCTAGTGATTTACTATGTTTACATACACGCGTGCACACATGAGAAGTAAAACGTGGAACGAGACTATTTTGTTTTTTTATCAACAAAGGCGCTGACCCGCAAATTCCAAATGTATCGAGCAGACGGTAAAAAGTGAAAATATTACCCCAAATCTCTTTCATCTCACCGTTTTTTGTTACTGAAATGCCGTAACATCAACTTTGTGAGGGATACAATCTATCACCAACACCAGCGCAATCTATCACACGGGCAGACGGGTGAAAAACACATTGTTTTTCTCCGGCACATGGCCATGACCTGTCAGGAGCTGACAGGTTATGGAACCGAGTGTCAAACACTCGGCTAATCGTAAACATTCGGAACCGATCGTATATTTTAGGATTTGAAATGGTCTATAGGCAAACGAAAAATGCTATTGACTTCATATTTTCACATATAATTAGTAACAAATGTGTTATTCTTATAACGTTTAAAATAAATCAAACATCAATTTGGTTTTGAAAACAAGATGGCTTTTTTCCACTATTGCAGTTTTTTTTTACTCGCCCTGTAGTCTTAATCCAATCTCATTTGCCACACTATAACAAAATGAATCGCATAGGATTTATAATTGCATATAGGCGATTGGGCCCTACTGAATTACTTTCAGATAAACACACACACAAATCCATGTAGTATCAACTTACAGATTTATTTTCTTATTGTAAGTAGTTTGCACATTCAATCAACACACATTAAGTTATACATGTACACATAATAGTTTGAATTATCATACTTGCGATAATAAATTATGCTATATCTCATTATGATTATATTTTATTATAGATGTTTATCAGGTGTATTGAGTAATGGTCCGTTTATCACTTTCCACATAGCAGGCGTTTGCAGACGACATTCTAAGATTACACAAAATGTTTCAAAAAATCCAAAGTTATTGTATTTAATTACCATATTTGGCATCACCATGAAAAAATGCTTTAAAATAAGTGCAAACAAGCCTAGTATTGGTTTGAAATTTGGGAACGGTTTCTGAAAATCTGTTTTGTACACAGTAAATCTAATAGCCGCATGGAAAGTGTTAAATCAGTAAATAGGTTTATTGGGACTCTTACGAATATTGTGTAGGGAACATTTTATGCTACAGATCCACCTGCCCAAAATTCATTTTGAAAGAATGTATCAACTTGTTGACCAGTAATAAGCATAGTCAACTTTATTCGTCCCTGACTGATAGTTTTAATGTGAATGACCAACTTATTTTTTGATTTTTTTGATTCATCAAAATGTTCGTTAACAAAAAAGACTACCTGAGAGTTCCGAAAATCCATTGAACGGGTTTTCCCCAATCACCTAAAGCAGGCTTTCTCAACTAGATTTACAGATGTGCCACGTTTTAGTAACCAACTTGTTGAAGCTCCACTTGGTATCCAGGGGCAAAGCCCCGGTGGTAGTCCAGCCTGAAGCTCCTGGGTTTTTAACTGACTTGAATCGCCTCTCGTTGGTCATATTTTGTTATGTTTACAATTCAAGTTATTTTTTAGAAGAAAACAGGGCTTGGTACGGTTGAGTGGCAAGTTTTTCTCTCGCGGATGGTCAGTGTTTGTATTAAGTAGGTCTATGAAATCTGGCCATTTCATTATATGCTTTTTTTAAAAGAAATTTAAACCACTCTTGCGCCACTTACGATGCCTTGCGTGCCGCCAGTTGAGAAAGCCTGGCCTAAAAAGTACATGTACATGTAAAATTCAGAGATGTAACAAAGGTAAAGTAAAGTTTCCTGAAAATCAATCGACCAAATGCGAACGTTACGCAGCGAACACGGCCGAGCACTTGCGCACAGTATCCAACATTTACAGGGGGTTGTACAGGCTTCAGGGTATCACCCCCTAATGTTTTGTTTTGTCCTCTTTTCATGCTGAGATATCATCAATTCTGGAAATCATCAACAAAACAACAAAATCCGGAAGTGTTACATCTCTTAAAATTGGTGTTTCTACAGAGATATTCTTGTTATCTTCACCAAGGTGGGCCTGCAAAATCCAAGGAATGTTTTCATAGCAGGAAGGATAGAGATCAAGATGATTAAGTTGAATAATATAGTATAAGTCTAACAATTAATATATTGTATTTATAAATCTTGGTATCGAGTTTGGTCTATTTTGACAGACTTTCGCATCATATCATACTTTAGGCTGAGGCTTATCAAAAACTTCCTTGACCCAATGGTATTTGGGAGCTGCATTGAAAAATGGTGGATGTTACAATCTAAGTGCGGATAGGTTTGCGCCTGAATTGGCTGCACCCTAGTTGATGCGATCTGAGGAGTAATTCTGTTATACCCTTCACAGAGGTATTCATAGTGCATGATTTTTAAGAACGCATACTACCGATGTTGTTGTGTAGGGTATAACAGAATTATGCCGCGATCTGATTCTGATGATTCACCAGCAGCAAAATTACAGTGCTTCGAACCCTTTGGAAAAGGCGCTATATAAATCCAGTTATTATCAGTAATGGTCAGGAACAATTGAAATAGATTTATAAGTGAAGTACTCTTGGTGCTTTCTTTATAGTTTAATGCCAAATAGCCATGTTTTAAACTATAGTTCAATCAGCTCCAAATTGGCAAGAAATATATCTATCTGCACGAAAAGTATTCTTAAACAGCTAAGAAAGTTTAAGCAATCTCATTGGTTCTCAGAGAAATCGGCGACATCTAGATGAGACAATAGAACACGGGGAGGTGGGGTTACATTTTAACAGCGCGCCCGACCTTCACAATGCGTGGTTTGCTCCATAACGCGCACTTCTGCAGTGCGTCTTTAGCGCTTTTCCTGCGTTTATGCCGGCGCCGCGACGCTTACGCATGGTTTACTCATTGCATGTGATTGGATGGAATGTTTGTGGGTTATTCGATCCTAGCAGGGGTAAAAGTTGTCAAATGTGGACAATAAAATGTACTTATTTCTTTGATAAATGTCTAAAGTATGATTGTTTAAGAATGAGAATAAAGGTATTGTTTTTAGACCGTACCCGTGTTATATTGTCTGACATAAATGCGTTCGATAGTATTATTTTTTAAGTAGAACAACTCCGCCGAAATCCAATACATTGCGCCATGCGAGCGATTTGCGCGTGACGCTCTTCTAAATTCATTTGCTGCTGTAAACAGGTTTCCCAATTTGGAACTAACTGAACTGTAGTGTGAAAAGGGCAGTAACTCTTGAACCAAGTGTTCTCAAATACTATATGTGACTGGTCACTGATCTCTTTGCACAGTTCGCCATTTGAGAGGAGAGCCTCGAACTGGTACCGCATTGAATGGGGACTATTCCAAAACATTATGTAATGTAACTAGTTTGACTCTCTCTGCACGATATAACTGGTCATGCAGTTAGACATTGTGAAATGATGCAACACTTACATTAAATCTGATTCCAGTTCGAGGCTCTCCTCGCAAATGGCGGATCCGTGCAAAGAGCAATTAGTCCATCTCTCCCTAGTTTTAAGGTAGATGTTCCGATTGCTGGCCTGATTTTCAACTTGATGTTTTCTATTTTACATGAAAGTTCATCCTTAAAATTGTCACATTCCAAAGTTTGAGTTGCATAACTCCAATGGTTCTAATTTTAGAAGCACAAGGTCACATGAATTTTGCCCATTGAGTACTACAGCGTGTCCCAAAAAACTGGGTTCAAAAGTTTGCGAGCTTATAACTAGAAAAGTAGAAAACATGGATAGTTTATATTTAGGGATATTAAACAAAATATACTTGACCTTAATTGGTTAAACTATGTAAAAAATCCAATATAACTTTTGGAAATACAAACATTTTAATAGAGCGTGGTCAAAACCCATTTGTTGCAATTGCGTATTATTGTGACTTTATCCAAGTTTTGCCTTTGCATTCAATCTTTACAAAGACTTGGGCAGTAAACAAAATTATCTTGGTCATATTGCATATAATACTAGTTCATTATTTACATAAACATTAAAAAAAAAGTTCTTTGTTATAGTCCGAGTTATTGTTAGGTTCTTTAGGAGAACTAGCGGCACGCCCGTCCTGCGGACGGGCTCTCCCGCTAGGGAGTAGGGCCTACCAGATAGACACCTACAAAAATAAAGTGTTGAAAATGTATAACGAAACATATAGGAATAGAACAATATTTAAAACATTTTTGTTTTAAATCAAAAGGTTTTGTAGCCTAATTCAAAAGTTTTTAAATTTCAATTTTTTTTTGTTTTGAAAATTACCCCCCGCCCGCACACGCCCCGTGGCATATTTCAACACCAAGGCCTAAACCTTAACCATCTCCCGTACCCCACCCGTCCCTCCCCCTCCCTGTCCCCTCCCGGCCCGCCCCCGTCCAGTGGCATATCCGTTACGCAATTTAGCATCACATTTTTTCATTAACCCCCTGTCTCCCAAACCACATTACATCATTACACACAACCCCCATTCGTCACCGCCCCCCCCCCCCCCCCCCCCCCGCCCCTCCCCGTGGCATACCTCAAGGCCAAAGTTCCCCGCCCGCAATTTATCTCAACGCCAAGGCCTAACCTTAACTATCTCCCGTAGCGCGGCGTACTTCTCCAATATTTGTCCGCCCGCGTGTCACATACAGTATCAAATCCCACATCTGACACCATCGTTACGCAATTACCCCATCCCAAACTACATAACCATAGCATAACCTAGGCCCTAAAGGGATCATTACACACAACCCCTAACCACCCCGCCCCCGCCCCGTGGCTTATGCAACCCCAAGGCCTAAACCGAAACCAACTCCCGTGGCGCAGCGTATTTCTCCAATATTTGCCCGCCCGCGTGTGTAGGGGTGCGTGGGTGTAGTGCGTGTGCGCGTTTATTTTGCATGGCGCACTGCTGCGCGCTATGTGTAACGCGCGCCGACTGCATGGTTACAGTGTACGCAGAGAAAAACAAACATGGCCCGTAGAAATTAGTCTCAAAAGCCGGGCTGAAAAGGCCTAAATTGGACATAATTTTGCTCATATCTCGGTCAATTCTTAACGGTTTTCAGCCATTTATAGCTTATAACACTCACATTATAATCATCTTTTATCTGTGCAAGGTTGGCGGCGTTTAGACGTAAAATGAGGGAGCCTTTATGGATACACACATACATACATACATACATACATACACCATAAGACGAATTATAGTAAGATAAACCCCATGCCGGGAATACTGCACATAGCGCACACTTTCATGCAACGCACGGATGGTTTATTCCTTAAATCGGGACAAATGGGTTCTGACCACGCTCTATTCAAATCTTTGTATTTCAAAAAGTTGACATTAAATTAGTCTCCGAAATTACCCAATTAAGGTCAGGTATATTTTGTTTGATATCCTTAAATATAAACTATGATTCCTACCTATTTCGTTATAAGCTCGCAAACTTTTGAACCCAGTTTTTTGGGACAGGCTGAACACAAACTGGCTGGTGGTTAACCACCTTTGCCAGTAATTCAATACATTTTAGCCTATAATTTCTAAATGGAACATTGGCGACTTTACCCTACCAATGCCAATATTATTAGAGTGTCCAAACTTATATCAAGTCCAGGATTGACGATCTGAACCATTCTATATTTGCTATGGTATTCATAATGGATCGCCTCAATTTAGTTATAGTCTATTTCCCTTCCTCTGGACAGTGACATCACTTAACAGGTGCAGCATTTACGCACACATGTGTATCTTCCGCCTATCTACACGTGTGTGTATGTTTAATCACTGCAATCAGTGAATGACACCCAGGGGTAGAATTTCGGCGCGAATCCGCGAATTGATTTGCGTGAAGATTCGCGTAAAATCACTACCCTGTGAATCCAGGTGGATTCGCGCCAATTTTTTTTTTTGAAGTCCAAAACAGGACCTTAGATGACTGGTATTTGACCCTTAGTCAACAAACATGTCGAATTTGGTAGTTGTGCAAGCTAATAGTCTTATTCTTGATATTATTTTCATTAATTTCGCAATAATCCATGGACTCTCAAAATTGGCGAATCCAGGATTCACACGAAATTGTTCCGCGAGAATCTAAATGGACTCTCGCACTGCAGCGCGAATTTCTAGGCCTAACACCACTGTCTTATGGAAGGGAAACAGACTACAGCAATGACAAATATTATCTGGTCTAAACTGAGCCAAATTCTGCCATCCATTTCTCATACTTTTCCAAGTCCTCTTTACCGACGGACTTGGACACTTTCTTGATAGCCTCCTCAAAGTCTTGTGCCGTGCATGGTAAGTTCAACTCATCTTTAGGGATCTTTCTGATTTCCTCTGGACGAAGACCAGCGATGCGACGTCGCATGGACATCATGGACGCGTCTCTGTTGAAAAAATAAGAGTAATAATAGAAATGCATTAGTCATTTTAAATTAAATGTTTCAAACTAATGCCATGAGACGATATAAACATCACTTAGGCGACAAAAAAACCACCCCTGTTTTACGGACGGATGGACCGGACCTGTCAAGTAGGGTCGGTCAGTCAAATTCTTTTTTAGTTTTGTTTTTAGTTTTAAAAAAACATTTTTAACCTAAAATGGCACAAAAATCTGCAAACATGGGAAAATTGTTTAACAAAAAAAATTCAACAGATTTTCGGCCCAGAAACGGCTGATTTTACATGATTTGAGAAAAGAAATTCTAAAAAAATAATCTTGAAAAACCCAAAAAGTGGGTCGGTCTGGCCCATAAAACAGGGTGTTTTTTCCCCTCGCCCTAGGTGCATCACAAAAGTTACCTTTACTTATACAGTGCAAGTAAGAATGAACATGCACTTTTTTGTCAAAGACATTGCAGACATTTCAGGTGTGTATATTCCAGTGGTAATTTTACGACTACATAAACAATAGGCATTTAATATATGCAGCGATGGAAATATCACATGACTTTCCACCCGGGGTTGACTAGGTAGGAACTACACACTTTGTGGACTTAGAATATTTCTAATCGCTAACTTTTACAAAAGGAAATAAATCAGTTGAAAAAGTGATCCTAGTGGGAATCGATCCATGGACCTCTGCATTGTAAGACACATAACTCAACCACAAGACTAGCGAGGGGTGAACAGGCCAAGACATGATTTTAATCCCTCTTATTATTATGGAATAAAGCAATACTACTATTATGACCATTACACACAATACTATTAATAGAACTGCGACACACATGATCGTCAACCCCGGGTTGACTCATGTGGGTATTTCCATTACTGCTTTTATATCTTCTTCTTCTTCTTCGGCCTCCGTCAGATATGACGATTGGCTGCCATACCATCACATCTCCGGATCATCTTTCTCCAAGCTACTCTGTCTTGTGCCAGACGCTTGGCCTTTATAAGACTCATACCAGTCCATTCCTTGATGTCGTCAAACCATTGTTTCCTTTGACGACCTCTTTTCCTGCTGCCTTCCACTTTCCCTTCTATGATGTGGAGTGCCAGTAAGCTACCACTGCCTCTAATGATGTGCCCGAAAGTAGGCCAGCTTTCTTTTGATAAGCTCTCCTAGCAGTTGTCTCTTTACACCAAGTTCTTTCAGGATACTTATGTTGGTTCTTTTCTCCTTCCAGTTAACTCTTAACATTCTTCTCCAGATCCACATTTCAGCAGCCATTATGCGATTTTCATCTGCTTTGATTAGAGTCCATCCCTCCAGACCGTAAAGGAGCACGCTCCATACCAATGCTTTTACAATCTTTGTTTTAAGGTTTGTTGTGAGGTTGCGGTCATTCCATAGGTCCTGGAGTTCTATCATCCTTCCCTTGGCCATTCCGATTCTAGCTCTTATATCAGCTGTGCAACTGGCAGATGTGGTTTTCACAGAGCCTAGGTATTTGAAGCGACTGACTTGTTCAACATCCTCACCATCGATTGAGATATTATGCACAGGCTGTTCTTCTCCAGTTGTTAGAAGTTTTGTCTTTTTGACATTGAGCTTGAGATTTAGCTTCCTGCCTGCATCATTTACAGCTGATGTTAGCCTCTCGATGTCTTTTTCAGAGGTTTTAAAAAGTGCAGTGTCATCGGCATATCTGAGATTTAAAATTGGTGTATAACCGCCTACTTTTATCCCATACTGGTTTACATCAGCGTCTCTCATGACTTTTTCTGTGTAGGAGACGAACATGTGTGGTGAAGCAATGCATCCCTGCCTCACACCTTTACCTAGGTTGAATTAATCTGTGTTTTCACCATTCCATCTGATCTTTGCCTTCTGATTCACATAGAGGGATTGAAGCAGTGCTACAAGATGTGCTGGAAATCCCATCTCTATCATTGTAGAGAAAAGCTTGATGTGGCTCACAGAGTCAAATGCTTTAGAATAATCTATGAACATGATGAAAGCTTTCTGACCTATTGGAATGATTTAATGCTTTAATGCTTTAATATATCGTTTATATAAATGATATCAAATCACTTGTTTCAACCCATGTGAGATTCAAAGCCGCTGAAAAACATCAGATCCTATACCACGGTGCTAAGCTTTGGAATGATCTTCCCAACACACTCACAGATAAACAATCATTCAAAAGACAGTTCAAGCATCTTTATATTTCCACTTATGTTACACCTTCAATACACACACTTTCTCATGACAACACATAATTTTGTTCTCTAGCCTCCCCTACTTTCTTTCTTTCTCTTCTATCCTTCATTTTCATTCCCTCCTCTTTCCCTCTTTAGTCTCTTCTACCTGAAGTTTGCATAGTAAATGACCTGCTTTTCTTTGGCAACCATTTGTATTTTGACTCGTTCAATGTTTCTGTCTCTTTGTTATATATTGGTTTTGTTCTGTTTTGTTCTGTTTTGTTATATTCTGTGTGGTCTTTGTATTTGTCTTGTCTTGTTTTGCTTGTAATTGTATGTTGTTGTTGTTTTTTGTTTTCATCTAGTCTACATGCATTTCTTGTTTTAAGGGTCCCCATAAGCCCACTATCAGGGTTTCTTTTGGGGCTCCTAGCCTCCTTCTCACATTGTGTTATTATTATATTTTCTGTATACATATTGCTGAACAAATTGAATTGAATTAAAAAAGCCATCATAAAGCTGAAATGAGACCAATCATTCCGTAACACTTACCGACAGACATTGGTGATATCTGCACCAGAGTATCCCTCTAGCCTGGATGCTATCTCTTTAAGATCTGTACTATCATCAGTGGGCACCTCACGAAGGTTGATCTTCAACAGTTGCTCTCGACCCTCCGCTGAAAAATGAAAATTGTGGCCACAATTAAGATGATGAATGAGAAACTGATGTAGTCCCGTAATTAGTGGAAGGTTCTAGAACAAGCTGTACTCTTTCTCATCACTGATGATGACATGATAATCCTATGTTGATAGCACTATTTTCCAGTTGCTTGGAAACAGTGATTTTAGATGTTTTCACAACCAGGATATTGTCATATGTGTGAGTTATTTACAGGTATGCAAGCACACTGGGTTGTCACTAGACTGGTTTTAGGGCTGGCTATACAGATTGAGTCAAAAAAAAGTGTACTCAACTTCAGCGATTTTTTTTAGACAAAAGTATTCGTTTGTTTTCAAAACAATTTACTACGGTATAAAGACAAATCAATTAGCTTTAATATGAATTTTATCTGGTTTAGATTGGTTGAGGGAAACTTATTTTACACTGTTTTGAATAAAAGTGACCAATTTAACGTCCGAACACGCTTCCAGATCTATTATATTTTATAAGATACGACCAATAAAAAATTACAATACCGACAGCGAAAGGATCAATTCCTTTGTTATGAAATGATAAAAGTGTGGTAATTGTGTCATAAATAGGCCTTTAAAAAGCTGTCTATTGTCCCTCAGTGCAACCATCCTAAGCACACTCTCAAAGATCAGGAGAAAGACCAAACAAGATGCTGGATTATCAAGTGGGTTTCTATTCATTAACAGTGTAAAGTTTTGATCAATATCTAATCAATTATTTGTTGGCGCGTTATTCAAATGCTAAATAGCAGCATGTGCTCTTTAGTATGTTTTTTTCAATCAGTGCATGGCTTGCTTACAGTAAACATGGCTCCACAGTTCAGTGTCAGGCAGAGAACCTTTTAAACCTTAAAAATATCATGAGACTCAAAGTCCACTGGAGGTGCAACGTCAATTTAGAATTCAATTTCCTAATGCCAACAGGATACCTTCAAAACCTGCCGTTTACAAGATCGTAAATAAACTAACAAATCACGGTACAGTTCGTAATCGGAATAGCGAAGGTTCTGGCAGACCACGCAGTGGGTGCTCGGGAAGAAACGTCAATAGAGTTAGAGCGGAATTGCAGAGAAATCCAAACATCAGTTCGAGGAATAATCCCCTTCCGAACCTCTCACAATCAACGTTCAACAGGATAACCAGACAAGATCTGCACTGGCATCCGTACGTTATAGAACGACACCAAGCATTACAACCTGGAGATCATGCTAGAAGAATGGCATTTTGTCAGTGGTTGGTTAACCGCCCCAACAGATTTTTTTAGAGAGACTCTTATTGTTGACGAGGCCAATTTTAACATGAATGGCACAGTTAACTGCTCCAATGTTCGTTGCTATGCGCCAAGAGGCCAACCTTCTCGTAACTTTGCCTTTAATGTACCAAATGATAGGAGGAAACTGTCAGTTTGGATTGGTCTTATAAAGGACAAGGTTATTGGTCCCGTCTTTATTAATGGCAATCACAATGGACAGCGGCGCTATCTTGACATCATTAACCAAACTGTAGTTCCTGAACTCATCAGACTATACGGCCAACAACGCAATGGAGCAATTCGCAGAGTGTGGTATATTCAAGATGGAGCAGGTCCACATCGCGCCCGCATAGTGCAACAGAGACTGCACCCAAATAGAGTGGTTGCATTGAATCATGGTGTTGAATGGCCCCCTTGCTCGCCGGATCTTACTCCTTTGGACTTTTTCCTTTGGGGATACCTGAAGCAAGAAGTGTATTCGCCGGGCCCACCACTGAGTCTTCAAGTACTACGGCAACGTATTGTCAATGCATGTAGAGCTTTGCGTCGAATAAGGATCTCCAGAGATGCCATCAACAGCATGAAGACCAGAGCGAGAGTTTGTATCAACAATAATGGCGGTCATGTAGAAGGAAGGGCTGCTTGAGTATTTGTTTATTGATGGACTTAAAAGAAAACATATTATTGTTTTCAGGAATAAATTTTACATGTAGAGAGAGAAAGAGATGGATAGACTATTACTTACTATTCTTACTGTGGACATTGACAATTCTTGATTGGTTCAAGGATAATGTTTACTTAATCGGACATATTAACGAAAAATAAATGCAATATTATGTTTATTGATTTTATCAAAATACTATATCGTTTATTATTCACATTATCAGATAGTCACTGGTGACAATTTTTATTCAATATCCTCATCTAGTTTTATCATCTTTATGAATATCCCTTGCGGACTATTTAATCCTTGCAATTATTATTTATTAACTGACAGTGGTGATTAGGAGACAATTTTGAACAAGTCTATTGTCTACTTAATTCTTTTAATAAACAAGATGTGAAATACTTTACATCATAATCCTAGTAAACATTATTAAGCTCGTTAAGCTTGAAATTAAAAACCGTGTTTTTGGTGAAAAAACAGCTCCTGTACAGAAATAGTCATATTTACTTAAGGGTATCATCAAATAGCGTGATTTTTTTTCCAGATGGTAGCACAGAAATGGCGCAATCATTCAAAGTTTTGTTTGCCTTGATTTTGTGGTCAGAAATTGTTCTTTTTGATTTTTTCAATTAGGGTAAACTTTTTTTTACTCACCCTGTATGTTCATATAAATGAGCTAATGGGTACTTTTCAAGCTGTTATGGAAGTCAACAGGTAAAGCTCCTTCATGATTGTGCCAGGTAGGCCAAACAAAAAAGAAGGTTTGTCTCAGAAACATTTTGCAAATAAGCTAAGTGCTGTGTGCGCTTTCTTTTCTTTTTTCGAAAAAAGGCTATGAGATATGCGATTTTTGTTGTTGTTGTTGCTAATCCAAGCTTACAGAGACCGTTTTTATTTTATTCTGTAAAAAATCAAACAAAAACAAAAAAAATCCAAAAAATTGGGTTTTTTATAGGCCTCAGCGCATAGACCTACGCGCCGTAGCTCATTTCACATACCAATGGGGGCGGGCTTCTGAGACAAACAATCTTTTTTGTTTGGCCTTAGCAAGACAAATTTCCTTGAGAACCAGTTGGTCAGCCTGAGTGCTGGTTGCTGCCGACCAGTTTAGTAACAACCTTGACATGTATTGTACCTTCAGTATTGACAAGCGAAAATGTATGACTGGTGTGGAATTTGCGTTATATTATAAGGTCTCTATATCGAGTGCTTGGAGCAAAGATGTCTTGAGTGCATTTTTGGAGTTTTGATAAGAACAAAACTTAAAACTTTGGCTAAGTGAGACAAATCAGGTTTGCACCCATTACATTTGCTTTTTTGACAATAACTATGGATATTGATAGTGTTTATGTGGATATGATTTAACATCACCACTTAGGGCGTGTTCTCACTGTGCGAATGTGGACTCATACCTAGGTGCGAGCCTACATGCATAACAGTGATGTTGCGTTCTCATTGTACGACAATATACATCAAAATACCGATGTGGTATCGAGTCCACTTACCCGGATGTTACTTGTTTACAAGTTTAAGCGAGTGCGCCGTGCGTACTTACTGCGTAAATACCACGCGTGCATGACATTTGGCCGCGTGAAATTGCATTTTGAAGCGCGCGGCGGACGGCGGCGCAGTCTGACGCAGCGCAACACGCTTGTTTTTGTGGAACAGGTGGTACGAGTCCACATACGATAAGTAAAACGCGTTCTCACTAGCGATTTTGATACCACGTCCTAGGTGCGAGACTACCTCTTCGAGTAGGTTTCGACCCTACATCGTTGATGTAGGGTCGAACCCCCTTATTGCGCGTTCCCACTAGGCTTGGAAGTAGGTTCGATGTAGCATTGAGTCCACGTCCTGGTATCAAACAGCCACAGTGGGAACGCGCCCTTAGAGGAAAACCACATTATTTGAGCCGAAAACGTCCTTAGAATCAACGGGGAACACTGTTGATACCCCAGACACTATATAAGTTGTCTCAATTATTTGTACATAGATGATAAAAAGTCCAACAATGACCTTAAACCTCTTGCTGCATTAGTAGTCTTAATTTTATTACATTGTTAAGTGCACTAGAAGTACATGATCTTTGGTGCACACATGTGTGGAGTACGGCACCAATAGCATGCACCAAGTGTTTTTCATGATTCACTTAAAACATCTGTGCTCCAAACAATTTGTTGACATAGACATTTGCAGATAGTGTTCAAGCAATTTTAACCATTAAAATGTGTTATAAGGCCAAAAAAAAAAGAAGTTTGTCTCAGATGACCCGCGCGCATTCCCGAAACCGCCCGCGTAAGCTTTTTTTTAGTGGATTTTTTTTTTTTTTTCAATTTTTTTTTTTCTTTCCAATTTTTTTCCAATTTTTTTTCCAATTTTTTTTTCTTTTTCAATTTTCTCAAAATAATCTTGCAAAATCCAACTTTTTGACCAAACAAATGACGATCAGGTCTAAATTGAAAAAAAAAAATTGAAAAAATCCGCAGACCGCATTAGATTTTCAGTCTCTCATGTCATCTGAGACAAACCTTCTTTTTTTTTTGGCCTAATTACTAAGCTGATGTGTGCTAATGATAGAGAATATCACATTCTATCATAATACGCAGAAACTGAAAATCTCAAAAATTGTACTTAACACTTTCCACGCGGCAGGCCGCTGCAGACGACATTCCAAAATTTCACAAAATGTTTAAAAAATGTCAACATTATTGAATTTCATTACCATATTTAGAATCATCATGAGAAATGCCTTGAAATAAGTACAAACATGCCTAGTATTGGGTCAGTAATCTTTGAGATAAACGTTGAAAATTGTGAAAGGTTTCTGAAAATAAATTCTGTGTATGGTCAAAATATTAGCCGCGTGGAAAGTGTTAACACTTTCGACGCGGCTATTAGTTTTGTAATATACAACACAGATTTTTCAGAAACATTTCCCGATTGTCAAAGTCTATCTCAAGGATAACTGAACTAATACTTGGCATGTTTGTACTTGTTGCAATGCATTTCTCATGGTGTTTCCAAATATGGGGATGAATTTCAATAATTTTGACATTTTTGAAACATTTTGTGAAATTTTGGAATGTCGTCTGCAGACGCCTGACGTGTCGAAAGTATTAAGACATGTGTGCTCCAAGCACTCGATATATTCTTACCACAGGGCAATGGAATGTAGACTCTCTTTTCCAGACGTCTTCTGAGTGCCTCATCAATATCCCATGGAAAGTTTGTAGCTGCAAGCACCATTACAGTCTTTGTACTGTCATCACCGCCACCTGTTGCTCCCTCAACACCTAATAATGACCAATGAATAAAGTGCTTTGTGAAATGTCAACACTCAAAATGAGTCAATTTTTTTGCAGGCCCATATGGTATTTACTGATGACCTGATAAGCATCATTTCGTCACTATTCTTTCAAAACCTTGTATGTTTTTCTGACCCTTCAGCATGTAAAAAGTAAAACTGCCTAAGGCCAACAAAAAAAAGTTGTTTGTTTGTCCACGTCCGACCGACCGTGTACCTAGGTGCCGACCGTATTACTTTTTATTTTCGATAATTTTTTTTAAACAAATTTTTGAGCAATTTGAATGGCCAAACGGACAGTTTTATTCCTTATTTCGTATGATATCGTCAATCTGGTTTTTGCAACACCATCCCCAATTCGGAATCCCGTGTAACATGATGTTTACTGCATGAACTTGGCACCCGCGGCCCGCGGGGACTATTAAAAGGACTAAATGAAAATCAGTGATCGCACGTGCAAGTGATGTCATTTTTACTAAAAACGCAGTGTGAGAAAATATGAAAAATCTAGTTACGGTTAATATTTGTTCCCAAAATGTTGCTCAACGGCATGAATATTAAATTCAACATAGTATATAACAATTTTTGGGGTAGTTAGTACGGGGAAATAGGTTTAGCAATACTTTCACGTATATATTTCTAGCAAAACTTCAACATAACGTTATTTCACATTGTGTGACATTCAGTCACAATGGCGGCGTTCTACAGTATCTGCGCGCAATGCAACAAAAATAATATTTGATCGAGTTTGTAGTGTTGCAACCAATGCGACAGTATTGGAACTTTAAATTGACAATCTGCCCCAGCAGGAGAAAGAGATCAAAATCAGCAGTGTGAAGATTAAAGCAACTAAAATGTCGCAAACTTATGAAAAGTGAGGTGTTTTGGTGTGTGTTTGGACTTTAATTCACAGTATACATGCCGAATTTATATTCCCAAATACAATATCCGTATTAAAAAATATTTTAATAAAATAAAAAAATCCGACCTACCGACCCTACCTTTTGAGGACCCTCTATGGACAAACAAACACTTTTTTTTTTTGCCTAACGGTTATGCATAGGAACAGTTGCTTTATACATGTTCCGGGGCAAGAGAACTTACAAGGTTTTGATAGATGTGATTTTGTCACTTAAAAATGTTTAGAGCAGACCGCCTAAAGGTCATACATAGGAAGTATTACTTTATACATATGCTGAATGAAGCCAGGGCTGGATGGAGATACAAGGTTTTGAAAGAATAGCGACGATTAGTTATCAAGTTGTGGGTTGGCCATAATCAAAATCTGGCCCTTTGGGCATTCTTATTTTTAACACTGAATTTACAATATCTTGATATAATATACTCCTGTTAAAATAATCAAAACCCCTGATTCAAATGTGCGCTTGAATTGTCATGATTTTGTGTGTATAAATTGCCCAAAACTAAATACATTTGGAAGGAAACATGTCTCTGAAATGTTAAATTTCAAAATAATTTACACAATAATACTAACTAATGTCACTGTTCTTTGAAAATTGTTGAACTATTTTTTGAAAGTTTTGAAGTCTTTGACAATGTTCACCACAATATTCAAAAATATCCCCTTTTATTTACAAAAATTCAAAACAATACAATAAAATACCACAACTCCCATAACAACTTCCACAGACTGATATTATCTTTAAAACCCAAATTGTTCATTCTTTTCATTGCCGTAGCCAGGATGTCAAATTATATTACAAGTAGGGTAAAGTCGCCAGTTTTCAGTCAGCGCCTATTTTCGGTCACTTCGCCCAAATCGTGTAATGAAAATGTCCTCTTCCTTATAAACAGAAGGCTACAAAAACGCCGCATAGTTGATGCCCAGTATTACTTTAAAAATGGCAATTACACAATTTTGGTGAGTGACCTAAAATAGGCGCTGACTGAAAACTGGCGACTTTACCCTACATGCCCATGGTCCACTAACAAATGTGACCCATTACGGCGAAACATACCTTAAGAGTCCAAATAAAAAATGAGTTTTATTTATTTCACAAGAAAGCCTAAGAAGTCAGCTTTAAAATGAGACCAAATTCATTAGAGGCACATTTGCGGTTCCCAAATTATGATTTACACTACTTCGGATTGTTTGCCACAGAATGAAACATAACGTTTGGAGAAGGTCCAGGGGGGTAATTTTCAAGCAGGATTTCTTCACAATACTAACAGAAGAACATAGCAACCAACAAGTTCTCATCATTGAATCCCCACCAGTAATTAAGATTTATTTTTTTATAATTCCCCTTTTTAGCCATAATAGCCCTACTGACATAAGGTATGTTTTGCTTTAAAGGGTCACAAATGTGACCATTCGGCACAAAGGGCCCTTAAAGTCGGCGAAGCATGTTCTATGTTATGGCCCAATGAACATTTCAATAAACAATAGGAAACAAAGAAATTTTCAATGGATTTATTGATTTTGTATATAACATGCAATATGCACATGCGATATATGATCTTTGTATTTATAAAGCTGATTTTCACAAGATTTTTGCTGTTCAATATCTCAAAAAGATGTTGTTCAGGCTAACTTTCCATCCAACTTTGGTCAATGAATGGTTTGCATTTAGGGCACTTTTCTGATAAGGATTTTTTCCCCCATGATCCTTTCCAAAGGGTAGGGTTGGTAGGTCAGAATTTTTCTTTTTTTTATAAATCACATTCAAAAGATGTATAATAGTTGCGAATGGGAATATTTTACTATTAAATCACTTCATTCATGTTTTAAAACAGTTTAGAAAAGTAATAGACAGTTTTAATAATATCAAAGTGTATTTTCGGAAAAGCGAAATTCTGGATCAAACAAAACCAACAAAAATGTTTAAACGTCCAGAATTAGGGTTGGTATTCATTTGTACATTTTTGTCAGTTTTCAAAATTAGGGTATTATCGGAAATGGACAACAACAAAATGTTGCCTGAGGCTATTAAAAAATCTTTTGTCTCAAAGCTCTTAAGTTTTTCAAAACCTAATGCGGAATGCGTGTTTGGTTTTTTTTAGTTTTTTTTTTTTATAAATATAAAATATTGAAATCCTTGTAAAAGTTACCTTTTGTATTTAAAATGATGTGATCAATGAAAATCTGACAAATCGGTGAAACTTTAGGATTTTTAAAAAAAATAAATGAATCTTCTTTTTCTAACACGCACCAATTAACATTATGTGCGTGGGGAGCTTTACAGACATAAAGATTTTTTAATATAGCCTAATGTCTTACCATCCATCTGCACTAGGAGCTCTGATTTGACACGACGACTCGCCTCATGCTCTGAGCTGCCACCTCTCTTACTACATATAGAGTCTATCTCATCTATAAAGATGGTACTGGGTGCGTAGAAACGCGCCTGCGGAGGAAAATAACACAGCCAATGAAGAATGGAACATACGGCATAACAAATCTGTTTATTTTACAATTGGATGTTCTTATGTTATGTGCATCTTTCTAAAACATTACTTCTTTGATAGTTTGGTTACTTGGTTAGTTGGTATGCTTTCGTCACAGCTGAGTTGTGACTTTAGCAATGATACACCATTTCCGCCGTTTGCAGCCACAATCCCGGCCAATATTGTTGGAACACTTTTATACCTTTTTATACTCCTCCTCTCCCCCTGGATCAATGTTGAAACATGATTTTTGGGTTACGGGATAATGGAAGGGGTCAACATTTCCAGTGGAGTGGAAAATTATCTATGTTGAGGAAAGGCATCAATCGTTCCTTCAAAGGCAGCAATGTTTCAATAGTGTAAATTTTGTGAAAACGGGAACGCATGAAAAAGTAATTATTACCAGGATGTCCTAACTAATTATGACAGAGATTGCAGTTGGTAGCAAGGATCAAGATAACATTTTTTTTACCGGGAGCTACCTTTTTTTCAAAAGTAGCGCCCGGATCATGGGATTGATTGAGAACCAAGAGCTACTTTCAGTCTACCGGGAGCTAACTTTTTATTAAATCCAATAAGCTTTAAGGGCATACATTTTTTGTTCGGTAACATGAGTATCTGTGTGCTAAAACTCGGCTGTTTTGAGTTGTAGAGACTTACAAATATCCAGCGTGGCAGCATTGGTAATTCAAAATTCGATGTCTTGGGCAAGCTTCCCAATCGCCAACAGGCGCTGATTTGGACACAATATCAGCGCTCGGTTGTTTATTTTTCAGCATTACCGGGCGCTATGGCAGGAGGACCGAGGGGTAAAAATCGCCCACCGCCCGCTTGTCTTGAGCCTTGGTTGGTAGATAATAGACCGAGGATTTTGTAGATTATATGCTCATTGTGATTAATGGGATAACTTCATCATGTAAGTCTAATGGGAATTAATTTTGGCCATTACGCATTCAAATCTGCTGTCACACTTATGATTCCACACAATTCCAATGAAACATCAGTTCACTTCAAATTTTCACATCATTTATATGTAATAGTGAACAAACTTTTAAATTGTATAGACCTGTTAAACCACACTAATGATTGACTCCAACTTTTTCAATTAAAAAATCTGAAGGAATCATTGCTCAGTCCTAAAATGTTACGATAAGAAAAAAGAGCTTTTTTCTGTTACCAAAATCTCAATTTGGATTTTGGTATAAATAAATAGAAGAATTAGATGGGTCACAAACTTTAACAGTATAGTCTCACTATTATAGTCACTGTTCATAATGCTATGGACGAAATTCAAGCTATTTCATGCGAGCGGGTTTTGTTGCTGTACGCGGAGCTGCATTCAGATACATGAAATGCGTGAACAAATCTGCCAGCATGCGCGTGATAATTTTTACAATTGACCAATCAGGATGCGCAGTAATTTTTGAAAGTACGCACTTCCGGGTTCATGTACACAAGCTCGTACACATGTACGCGCACATTATTGGAATAATGTCCATAGCATTATGACGCTGACTACTGTAAAAGACAATATTTTTGCGAGAAGATATTTTCACGAAAATGGTCATAACAGGCATTTTTTATTTTTGCGATTTTCAACATTTGTGAACAAAACTGTATTTATTTATTAATTTTCGCGGTTGAGGATTGATTCGCGAAATTCACGAAAATAAAAACCTCGCGAAAATTTCTACTTTTACAGTATATGAGTCACACTTGTTGTTGGGGAACACAAACATTATATTCACATCACACATTCCACTCTTCATCTAAAAGATATCTCAATACATTTTTCTGACTTTCAGTGGTAACTGTGCTAATGAATGACAAGCGTGGCACACATCTCACAACTATCAACATTTAGAACAGGTGAACTACCTTTTTTCCCTAATAATTGTGACCATCCATGATGAACCAAGTGGAGAGTCGCAATTTTGACACTGTCTGATTTTGAGTTTTAAAAAATGCACATAGAAAAAGCTTCAAAGTGATGTATTAAATGTGATAAGTGTTATAAAAAAATATCAAAAGAATGATGGTTATGATTCAGGATAATAACTTTGATCATTTTTGTTGTCGATAACTTTGAAAATTCTAAGTATATTACTTTGGGACTTCACAAGTATTTACACAATTCCTTGGTTCCATAATGAACATGTTAACGCTTTCCATGCGGCTATTGGTTTTACCATAACACAAAACAGATTTTTCAGAAACCTTTACCAACTTTTACGGTCTATCCCAATGATTACTAAATCAATATTAGGCATGTTTGTACTTATTTCAATGCATTTCACATGGCAATTCCAAATATGGTAATGAAATTCAATAATGTTGACATTTTTGAAACATTTTTGAATGTAATCTGCAGACGCCTGCCGCATGGAAAGCGTTAAGATTCTTCATAGTTAACCTGTAAATAACTGATACATAGTCGTTATCCTTTAAATGTTACACAGACGTGAAGGTGAGGGCACAGCACACAGTCTACTCACCATCTCAAACAACAGTCTCATTAGTTTTTCTGACTCTCCGTGCCACTTGGACGTCAAGGAAGAAGAGCTGACGTTAAAAAAGGTTGTTCCACACTCTGTGGCCACTGCCTTTGCTAACATAGTCTTACCCGTACCTGGTGGACCCACCATCATTACACCCTAGGAGGAGTCAAAAAGGGGGACAAAGAAATATTGTATTACATACCATCTCAAATAGGAGTCGCATAAGTTTTTCAGACTCGCCTCGCCATTTTGACGTCAACGACGATGAGGAGACGTTGAAGAAAGTGGTGCCGCACTCAGTGGCAACGGCTTTTGCCAATAACGTTTTCCCCGTACCCGGTGGACCAACCATCAACACCCCCTGACAATGACAATGGTATAACCCAAGTATTATACAAATCTTATCGGAGAATCTCAATGAATAACAACTAAAATAGGTAGTATATGCTTTTAAAAATAATTCAGCACAAAAATCGAGGGATTTTACAAAAAAATAATTGTATTTACGAGGAAAATGAATCAAAAAAGGCTATTCTCATCATGCGATGATTCAAGTTAGTGCCACAGCCAAGCGCCTAGTAATATTTATTTGGCTAATTGTAGAAATATTATAACCCAACTGCATTATGAATCATATCAAGGAAATTATACCGCCTCCCCTTTATCCCTACATTCACTCAGACAAGATGTATGTATTGTAATAAGAATGAGTAGTAGACCATCCTTTAAAAAAAGGCCATACATTTTGTTGCTGTATTGGCGTAACCCGCCCGACCCTAATTTACCCCCAACTTTTTCTTTTCTTGCAGAAGAAATTTAAAAAACCCGAAAACACTGCAAGTCACAACTTGCGAATCCCCCTCGCTGGGAGATCAACTAAATGAGGTCAAAGGCCACATATTTCTTTTCTCCAAGTTTGAGGTCAATCGGGCAACTTTTACGATTTGACCTCTGAATGACCTTTGACCTCTGATGACCTCTAATTAATGTTTGACATGTTCCCTCAATGTTCATTGCACAGTTTAACCTCTTGTTGACCTTTGACGACCTCTAATTACCGTTGACCTTGGATGACCTCTTAATTTATTTTAGACATGTTACCCAGGTGTTCATGTTTCTTGTTTGACTTCAATCTGCCAACTTTTATGATTTGACCTCTGGATGACCTTTGACCTCAGATGACCTATGTAAATTAGACCCCAAAAAAGCTGCCATATTTTTTTACCATGGCCTATCTATCGCTGAAGGTTTGAAGTCAATCCGTACATCCGTTCAAAAGATACAGCATTCGGGGAAAAGGCTAACCAAAAGGCACATACACGGCATGTTACGCCAATACAACAATTTTTTTGTTTGTGCCTAATGGGCACACATCAATAATGAACTGGTTCATTATCCAGTGTTCACAAACTGGGGTAGCTTAATTTCACATTTCTACCCCTGAATGTGCTGAAATATCATCATCTGATTCCAGAAATGCAAAAAAAATGACAAAGAAAAATAAGAAAAAAAATGACAAAAAAAACCCAAAACTGTCTTCCGAACGTCTTGCATCCCTATTTAGGCACACACAAAAAAGAAGTTGTGTTGCCCTCAAGTGCTAAAAATTTAAAATCGAGTTGGTCGGTCCGGAATCTTTTTTTTTTTTTTTTTTTTTTTTTTTTGGTTCATTATCCAGTGTTCACAAACTGTGGTAGCTTAATTTCAAATCCTATCACCTAACCTGATGCCCACATCCCTACCCGAATGCTTATTGCTTTATTTATACCTAAATCCCTGTAACCCTACAGGTCTCAGAGCTGCCAACATTTTGATTTTACTCAGGGATGCAAGTGGGTGATTGATCCATTTCCTGCACTCTTTACGCAAGCTTGGCCAGACAGCCCGAGCGTTTGCGCGAAGCATTGAACTTTTATGGGGGCTCGTCTGGAGAATAGGCTACAAGGGTATCACCAAAATTTAAAAAAATGTTTTCCTTTTTTTTTGTGCTGAAATATCATCATCTGATTCCAGAAATGCAAAAAAAAAATGACAAAGAAAAATAAGAAAAATATGACACAAAAAAAAAAATGTCTTCCGAACGTCTTGCATCCCTGTTTAGGCACACACAAAAGAAGTTGTGTAGCCCTCAAGTGCTAAAAATTTAAAATTGGGTTGGTCGGTCGGGAATTTTTTTTTTTTGGTTTTTTTTCTTTCTTGGGTGATAAAGAAATGTTTATGTTAAGACAAAATTGATATAGGCCGTAAGTCAACCTAACTAAAGTGTCTAATGTGATAAAAATCTAAAACACATTTTTCAAGCTAACTTATTCATTTCAAGCAAGAAATAGTCACATTTAGACACTTTAAGATCAAATTTAAATCTAAAATAAAAAAAAGAAATTGAAGATAAAAAGCTGACCCTTGTTTTTGCGATTTTAGGGTCGGTCGCTGAGGTCAACGCAACTCTCTTCTTTTTTTTTGCCTTACTACAATAAGGTCGATTCTCTTCACCAATCAGGAAAATTTGAACAATGTTATTTTAATAGATAACACAATCAGGGAGTTTGGCAATTTTAAATGTCCAAACAGGTTTATTTTCAGGGTGTTTCCTGAAGGATTAGGGAGCTTCGGCAGCTACGCTACCCCAATGCCCTCAATCTTTCCATGCTGCCTTACACACCTTCCATGGTCTACGAATACCCTTGAAGTAATCAGGCATCCATAGGGGTAGAACAACTGCTTCTTCTAGAAGTCTCTTTGCCTCTGTTAGACCGGCAATGTCACCCCTGTGAAAAAGATGTAGAATTAGAAGTAAAGAAAAGTTAAAACTGTTAAAGGTAGATGACCCGATCACATTTTCGTAACACAGAATTATTTCAAACATACGGAGATTTTCATATCATATGAAAGCTCGTATTTTTCTCATCATCATACTGAAATTTGAAGGCGTAAATCTGTATAATTACGGAGAAATCGATGAAATAACGTCGAATTACCGCGAATGGTGGTAACCACCGATATAGTTTGTGTACTACTCAATGGGTACAGTTCACAGCATCTTGTGCGTCTAAAATAAGAACCATTAGAGCTATGCAACTCAAACTTTGGAACACAACTTTTTTAAGGATGACCTTTCATGTAGAATAGAAAACTTCAAGTTGAAAATCGGAACATCTACCTTTAACTGAATCAGAACACTTTCAGCAAAAGGCCATACATCTTTCTTTAGCAATTTGATGTCAAAGAAAATAAACCCTGTTCTACTGGCGAACAGACCTCTCAGGTAGGGTCGAGCGGGTTTTTGTATTTTTTTCCCAAGCATTTGAGAACATTTAGGTTAATTTTCTAATGTTAATTTTCTAGCATTTATGTTAATTTTCTAACAATTTTCTAATGTTGTAATTTTTGTGTGTGGAAAATAAGTCTAAATAATACCATCAATTTTAAACCTGTTTTTGCAAATTCATGTTTCCGTGTGTTAATATCAGCTTCAAAAATCCACACCTGCCAAACCGAATGAGCTTATACAGATACAGGATTTGGATCAAAATAATTCTAAAAATTAGTGCTATTTGAAACTATTAATAACTCAATTTTAAAAATGTGTACATTTTTGGCTTAATGAACCATAGCATGTATGTAAATGTTAGTTGGGTGTCAACTTTTTTCGATATGTGGCCGAGCAAGTTATACCTATACTAAGGTTGGATTTAAAATTGAACGAACACATTGTAACAGCGTATTGCGTACATAGCGTGCACAACCACAAGCATGATAATTTTGGGGCGCGATCATCTTTGTGCTGCGTGCGTGTTGTTCGTTCTATTTTTAACCATACTATAGTATCTGTACCATGTATTATTAGATGGAAGTCAGACAACCTTCAGTTGCTAATTACTTCAACACATTTTTAACACTGCTTATTCTGTTGAGATGACAACTGTATGTAATGTCACTATAGTCTATTTATCCATCACGAGACAGTGATGTAACCATGTATTCTACTAATTGCAGCATATAACGTGCGCGCCTACTCGCGGCGCTGGGGTATACACACGAGCATTGAAAGGCGGAAGATATATACGCGTGCATAACAGCTGCACCTGTTAAGTTACGTCACTGTCCAGAGGAAGCCAAATAGAGTATAGTTGGTCCAAACTACATCCAGTGACACTAAATAGTTGTTAAATTGGTCATATAAAAGAACCCTTTTCACTGGAGAATTCCATCAGTACAAAAAACACGTCTATTCCATTGTTATGCGCTGCAAACGCGGGGGAATAATTTTACTCTTTTGGGGAACAATTTCAAGTTTATATTTTTTTAAAGTTGTGTGTCATTTCAAGTTCTGACCCTATTTGAACAGACACTTTGTAATTATACTAGTACGTATGTTCAAATGGTTGATTCAGTTGGGTGACAGCTGTAGCATTGAAGTTGGGGAAGGATTTGATCAGACGAAGGCGCTGAGGAATAATTTAGGTTTTCTGGAAGAATAGACACTCCTAAAAGTATAGACGTTATTCGTAATTGGCGCACTTACGTCAAAAGAGGGCCGTGCTATCCAACTGAGCATGCTTAGAGTAATTAGTGCTCTGAAAACGAGGCTAGTTATGTAGCCGAGACGAGAGTGATGTAGTTTTTCAATGTGGTGAACTTTGCACTAATCATGAAAATTCTTCATACTTCTGAGCTGTTCAATATTTGACCTTATTACATTCGTGAAATAAACTTTAATGTATAAACTATCTATTCCACTAGTTTGAAATGATATCTTTGCTGGTAACCGACACTATCTAGGAAAATGTAGAAATTCACGTTCATTGTATTGCAGTAAAAGTATGAGATTGTATGTTTATCGGCGTGACACCGAGTATGTCTCCCTCTTTGACATGAAATCGCCAATTACGAATAACGTCTGTTAGGTATATAGAACAAATATTGATTGGTCTTATATCAGGTGTGATCTTCCCCTTTCTAGCCTTTCTGTTAAAAATCACTAAAAACATACATTTCCATTTTCGAGCCTTGAAAGATCACTTGATAGGCTTTGTTTGAAGATTATTGCTCCCTCGTTACAGCATACCTGGCCTAAGTAACTGTCATCCCTCTGCTCTGCTTGGGGTGACAGTTGGTAGGCCAGGTATGCTAGGGCAACTCAGGAGCGACAATATCCACCATCACCCTTAGGCCAAAAAAACAAGTGTTTGCTTGCCCATAGCCGCTACAGAAGGGTAGAGTCAGTAGGTCGATTTTTTTATTGATTTTTAAAATTTTAAATACCATCTTGAAAAGTATGTAAAGTACAGGTTTTAAAGTAGAACACTAACCCTAACCCTAACTCAATACTTCTCACATACTGCTCATAGACCGATCGTCCGCACATTGTACACGTATACAAACTGCATTGAGTTTTCATCCAGCTCCAGTTTCATTCATTTTGATACAGCCTTGTTGTACCAAATATAAATGTCAAAATTATTACGATAACGTTTCTAGAAATAAATCCCCCCCCCCCTCCCCCAAAACGGTGTGCTAGGGCAAATCGGGAGCGATAATATCCACCATCACCTTATGGCCAGTCAATATTTATTAACTATCAGTATCAATACCCACCAGTGTACATTAGGGTCCCTCTGTACAATATCTCGCTCAAGATTCTCCACCAAATCTTTGTCGTAACCTTGCGGGTCAAATTTCTTCTCATCGCCCTCATCACCATCTGGAGAACTCTTCTTATCCTGAAACAAAAGATAAGGTGAGTGAGTGAGGGAGTGAGCCATTCGACTCGCCATTTGCGAGGAGAGCCTTGATTTTCATATAGACAGACAATCTGGGACTATTCCATAACATGTATCTAGTTGGACTCACTTTGCACAATATGACTGGTCATGCAGTGAGACATTGTGAAATGATGCAACACTTATAGATCAATAAATGCGTATGTGTTGTTTCAAGAAAAATTACACAAATCAATGCATGCACGCTGATGTTGATGTGTGAATAATGGCACCACCCGCAGGGGGAGTGCTATTGTGAGCAAATCAACATTTGCGCAAGTGCATTGATTTTTCTAATTTTTCAAGAAACAAAACATACGCATGTATTGACCTAATTCATACACGACACTATACAAATCAAAATTCACAATTTGAGCATAATTTTGATATGTAACCAGGGGGATAAAAATGAATAAAAACATGTTAACAAGTTTGCTATCATCCGCAGTGAAAATCGACGAACCCGAGATTCCTGAACAACGAATCAAAACAAAGCGTGAGTGCATTAGACACTTTCAATGCACTCCGCGTATGTTAGTTTCCCTGCTTTCTGATTGGTTCGACACTACTAAGAGTGTATGAATTTCATTCAATCTGATTCCAGTTCAAGGCTCTCCTCACAAATGGCGGATCCGTGCAAAGAATGAATTGCACTAATAACAATTTTGGTGTAAGATCATCCAGACTAATGATAGTGATGAGTCTTGTCTCATCAAAAAAACAAATCCAAACAAATTGTATCATGGGATACATATATTTCAGTGTGATGGCCTCACAGAGGAAGCCTGTTTCTTGAGTTGACATCCCATATCCATTCTGATGGACCATGATACATTGTGTGTGTATGACTCCAAGCTAAATTGAAATGGGTTATTGCTATCTGCTCCCACAAAAAGTAGCCAGAACAGTACTAGAGATACAGACCAATTAAGTTGCCAAAAAGTCAATACGAAACAGGATTTTCATATGAAAAGAAGTAGAACAATAAATGCTCAAGTGTGATACATCATTTTTAAGCTTGAAAATTCAGTAATTAAAATCAGGAATTAAATTCAAAATAATGTTTCCAACTTTATTCATGTTTCGTGGGAGCAAGTCTATCTATTAAACAATTGGAAATGGTAACCATTGCTGGCTAAGCAAGTAGCGGGATACGTTCAGTAGAAGTCTGGAGTCATGCATACCTTACATGTACATGTACCATTTGTGATGCAGATGCAGCATATCAAAAGGGGGACTTTGCTGGTGAAGTCAATTTTGAGTTTATTATATGTGCTCTAAGAGCATTTTCTAAGCTTTAAAATGACACAAAATGTATTCAAATTTATCAAGGCATTCAGATTTTACAAGTGAACATGACTCCTAAATTCTTATTTTCCCCTTTTTTTCTGTCCGATTTCATCTAGATCTTGAAAACACACAGCTGCAAAGTCCCTTTTGATGTGCTGCATCACATTCATCTTCACCACTCTAAACCTCATTCTTTCACCTCCATGGGTTGGCATAACATGACAGACAATAAGTCTTATCGCGAATGGGTAAAAATCAATTGATTATCCTTTTCTGATGCGTTGTGGGATAGAAAAAGTGGTGAATGTTGTCCCTTTTCAATCCCACAATGCAGCAGAAAAGGATAATCAATTGATTTTTACCTATTCGCGATAAGGCTTATTCCATTTGTCCTGTTCCTTCATACACTAATTGCTTTATCTAATTCTGTATCTTAAGTGATGATCTCCTCTCCATTCATTCTCATTAAACATTATGGGTACTGAATGTTCTCCTATTTACACTGCAAATTATGAGCGTTTACTTTTGGACAAACTAAAAGTTACTCAATAGTAAACGCAATACTAAACACTTATGGGAGCCCAACAACTAAGCTGTTTTCCACCCAGCCTTCAATCAATGCCATTATATCACAGATGGTGGAAACATCTGTGATATTCACTCACTTGGAGCGTGCTTTGAGGTCAATTCGGTGCAAAATGCAAGAAACGTTTAGTTTTGTGTTTACTATTATGTTTACTTTTGTGTGTAGAATTGCGTTTACTTTGAGTTTAATTTTAGTTTGTCCAATAGTAAACGCTCATAATTTGCAGTGTTATTTCTACTTGAACCATCACAGTGCGGTCTTGCCTTTTTTGTTTCTTATTCTCTCCTTTTCTACTCTTACTCACTCTCCATTCATTCTAATTAATTAAACATGGTGGATCCTGACTATTGTAGAGATTTCAGAATAACAACTTCAACTCTTCTAGGGGGCCCGCAAATTCTTGCACATTGTTTATCTACGCAAAATCCCCCACACACAAAATCTGTCACTACGCAAATTGCTGGCAGATTGTATGCAGCCCGCAAACTGCTCACAGATTGTGTGCAGCCCGCAAACTGCTCACAGATTGTGTGCAGCCCGCAAACTGCTCACAGATTGTGTGCAGCCCGCAAACTGTCTCACAGATTGTGTGGAGATAGTGTAGCTTATTGACTTTGGGTAACAATGGTGGGTGGGACCAAAACCTATAAAAGGGGCAATAAATTGCATGGGAGAGTCATTCTGGTGGTAGTACTTGACCAATACACATCTTTTATAGCATGTATATAGCCTGTACATAATATTCTGCAAGTAGCCTTTGACATGCACACTTCGAGCTTATGATTTAATAAAATATGCAACTGTAGTGAACGTGTATGAGTGTCTTCTTTATTTCAATAACTTTGTCTAAGTCGCAACAATTGGTGGCATCCGTGAGATTATTTCATTGTCTAAATCTCGACACTATTCTCCTATTTATGTCTATGCAAGTCTCCACATACCTTATCCCCTTTGCCGCCTTTCTTATCCCCTCCTCTATCTTTACTTCCGGCCGATCCTCTTCCTCCTCGTGGGGCAGCACGCTTATCATCGTGTGATGGCCCGCCTCTTCCGCCGCGATCACGCCCCGCATTGCGTCCTGATGGTTTACTCGGCTCTGAGCGACGTGGTGGATCTTTGCGAGCACCACCTCTCTGGTATTGAGGTGATGGTCTACGATATGAAAATAGAATTCTTTTGTTATAATCATTTATAACATAGATGCTTTGAGCTTATGTGTGTGTATGCTGGGCTTTTTGGGATGCCAAAATATAAACTATGGTTCATAAGTCAGGGAATTGAACACAATTACCTACAAGCCTATCTGGCGCTGGTAACATCACTGTATATTTGATTTTAGTTTCCATCTCCTGGACAGTGATTATGTGACCATAACACTTTCCATATCTGCAAACGACAGTCCATAATTTCACAAATGAGAAATGTATCAAAGTACAAATATGCCTAGTATTGGTACAGTAATTCTTGAGATAGGCGTTGAAAGTTGGGAATGGTTTCTGAAAAATCTATTTTGTATGGCAAAACTAATACTAATAGCCACATGGAAAGTGTTACGACACGCTCTTATAATTTAATAATTCTTTTGTCTTTCTACAAAGTGTGTGCACGCCAGCGCGACAACTAGGCAGTAGGCACACACTTGTATGTTTTTAGGTCAATAAATGCGTAAGTGTTGTTTCGAGAGAAATTAGACAAATCAATGCAGGCGCTCTGATGTTGATGTGTGAATAATGGCACGACCCTGCAGGGGGAGTTTTCTTGAGATTGAGAGCAAATCAACATTTGCGTAAGTGCATTGATTTGTCTAATATTTCGAGAAACTAAACATACGCATGTCATGCCCTAATTTATACACAACACTTCCCAATCAAAATTCACAATTTGAGCATAATTTTGATCTATGTAATAAAGAATAAATCCTTGTAATAACAAGTTTGCTAACACCCGCAGTGAAAATTGCCGAACCTGCGATGTATGAAGAACGAATCTAAACAAAGCGTGTGGTGCGCGCATTGAACAGCGCACACGCGGAGTGCATTAGACAATTTCAATGCACTCTGCATATTTTAATTTCTTGCTTTCTGATTGGTTCGACACTACTCATAGTGTATGCATATCAGTGAACGATGCATTTAGTGAAAAAGCCTTAATTTACCCAAATTTCGTCATTAGCCCTGTGGTATTAACACTTTCCACAGACGACATTCCAAAATTTCACAAATGTTTCAAAAATGTCAAAATTACTGAATTTCATTACAATATTTGGAATTACAATGAGAAATGCATTGAAGTAAGTACAAACATGCCTAGTATTGGTAAGTAATCCTTGAGATAGACTTTGGAAGTTGTGAAAGGTTTCTGAAAAAACTGTTTTGTATTATGATAAAACTAATCGCCGCATGGAAAGTCAGTGTTAACGTACAAACCTGTGTTCTACTGGTGTAGGAGGAGGCCACACATCTGGGTCTCTCGGTGGATCCTGCTTAGCTGGCCTACTGGAAGGTGGACGATAATTATCCCGTAATCCGGCGCCCTGGTCTTGAGCCGATTCAGATTTGAAAGAACCCAGGGTGGAGTTAATCTCCTTCACATGATCGTACTCTGTGGAGAGTTCCTGTCTAACCTATGAAACAGACAAATCAAGGGGTGTAAAGTGAATGATTTCATACATGATCGAATTTATTAGAAATCTGTTGGCAAAGACATAGACAGAACATAGATCCATGGGCAATTACCTTATAGGCCTAGGCTATACTTATAACCAATCCAAGGGGCCTTGCGGCTGCCTTTTTCCAAATAGAGGAAAGCACAAGGAAAGTGTGGGAAAGAGTGACAATTTTAAATCAAGCGGCTAGTTGTACCGTGTATTACAATAAGGTACTAACAATACAGACATAATTTAAATTTCTGGCTCTAATCAGTGGGGTATTTATTAATGATTCTTTTTCACTCCTTTTAACAATAGAAAAATGGAGCAAGCTCGATTTCATCACATTTTCCTCTGCTTGTAAAAAGCCAAATCATTTTAACAAACATTGATGACCATTAATTCAGAGCCATGTAATGATAAAATTAGGTATTTCTAGTTACCTACTCAGATATTGTGCTCATTCATGGTTTAAATATATTTTGCATGGTTTTCACGATGAAAAATGTCAAGAATTTGCTTTGCCTTGACCAGGGGAATCAATTTTTCTGCTTATCCAATTTACCCATAAGTTTGGGCCTTTTTGAGTTAAACTATCAACAGACATATTAGATGGTATTTATGAGATGAAAATAGTATAAATTGATCATTATTTACATTTAAAGCTGGAATTTTTACAAGAATTTTCGCCCAGTAATATTGTACAGCCTCGTTCAAGGATATTTATTAATTAATCACACCGGAGTGCTGAGCCCTGTGCATTGAAGGATGGAACCGTGTTAACGGTTGTTGAAGTTGTTAAATAAAGTACCGAACTTCTCTGACAAATATGAGCCTCATCACTCTGCATGAATGGATTGCATCGATCATCTATTTTATGTTTTGGATTAATCTAATTTACCCTTAAGTCTGGGACTTATGTGTAGAACCCCCTTGAGGTAAGGAAGAATTAGGGGCAATAAAAAAGGTAAGAGTATAATTTCAGGTTTCGAGCAGAATATACACCCTTGCCCCTTGACCTAGCTACCTTCTGCCAACGATGTTTACGTTCTGGTTCTCGCATAGTTGTAAGCATCTTCTGAATCTGTTGTAGTACCCCCTGATAGTACACCATAGATGTCTCGTAGTTGCCAAGGAGGGCATACTCACGGCCCATCTTGGTGTTCTCGCAAATCTCCTCAATATTCATGACTGAAAGATATCTGAAAAACGGACGAAAAAAATGGAAGCAATCTAGGATGTTTTTTCAGTAAGAAACAGTAGATATATTGAAGAAGTCATTCAAAATTATTGAAATTGGTCTATATTTGTTCACTAAAGTGTACCGGAGATAATTCGAATGAAAAGAGTATACATTTATTTATACGTTTTATTTGGAAATATTGGTGGACGGATACACCAGCCTAGGATACACATTGGTCGGGTTGCAAGGTGTAATTTCGTGTTAAAAAATATATAGAAAAATGTAATCGGTTATCCCCGGTCTGATTTTTTGACACAGGTAAGATCTATGTGTGTTAATTAATATTCCAAGATTTCATTAAATGAGTTGCAAGGTAACTCAAGATATTGCCGTTTTCCCAAGGCATCTTTCCCATAGAAACACACTGTAGAGTGTAATAGTGGCATGCACTAGGCTGATGCATAAAATCGATCGACCGTTAAACACTCGGTCTATTGTTTGCACCGAACGTGCGGTTGATGCATTTCGGTGCCACCGTAACAACCGAAATTTTCGATGGATAATTATTCACTGTAGCGGTTTTCAATCCACCTTTGATCGTCTCTAAGTACCGCGGTCTATCCTAATTGACACCTAAACAATCACTTTAGCGGCGCGCTTTGTGACCCACTTCAACGATCGCCGACCGTGGCGAGATGTCCGCCATGACTGGGCAAGCAACACGGCCCAGTTGCATCATGACTGACTGGCAGCCCAGGGAATAAACAAACGTAAACAACCGAAATTTACGATGGCATTTTCTTTGAAATGGATTGGATTGAGCTCTTTAATATTTTATAACGTTTTAATTTCGGTCCAACCATAATTTTCGGTTGAAAATTTCAACCGAAAATTCGCGTTTTTCGGCAACTCTTTCAACCGTTATTTCACCGATTTTAGGTAGGCCTTACTGTGGCATATGCGCCTACTGCGGTCTTTCCACGTCGGCATAAATAACCACTGTATTGTCATATGTCGCGCTCGAAATATTAAATACACGTGGCGCGATGCATGGCCATCAATTGCAGGGCGGTAACGGGCGGACATCCCACGGGTGATTGTTTTGGTTGGGTGTTTATTTGCTGTGTCTACTTTTGAACCGAATATGCAAACGTAACAACCGAAATTTACGATGGAATTGTTTATGAAATCGATGTAACCAGTATCTTTGTAATTAACATTTACAATATATAAAATCCACTCACATATAATATTCGCTCCGAAAATAAAACGGCCGCCGAATTATTTCCATTTATAGTCTATTAACACGTGTTTTTACAGCCCTTGTATTATCGTCTTCAAATAAAATACGGGATTTCCCATCACCAATTTTGCATAGCCCAATTGAACACGTACGCCACTGTGACCTTTTGCGACCTCTGACACGATGCTAGCTAATAGCTATAGTGCATCCCGAAGAACATGTCGCGCCATTTTGGCATTTAATTTTATTTTGGCATTTACTTTTATTTTGAAAATGTTAATTTTAATATGGGAAGGAAATCAGTGAACGCAATTATTTATAATTTGTTTAAATCATATCTCTAATTGTATTAGTGATTTTAAAACCCCATGTTATGCTGTATGTACGTGTTTGGAATCAATATATCTTGAATGAATTATGAATTGATGGATGTAAATGATTTGTTTAAATGGAGTGGTTAGATAATTATTACAAAATTGATTGATAGTCTAAAAATTAATTACTTGCTTTTTATATTTTATTGGGTGTAAATGTTGACCAACGGCGAACCCGTTAAACTCTTAACAACTTACGTTAATGTTAAATGTTGTATGTGTGCCTTTCTTAAATTTCTATTCAATGATACACGTGAATGAAGACCTGACCCCTCTTAATTTGTGGATTACTATGAATCTATTGAAGTAAAAATGTGACTATTTGTAAGCACATCCTGTGGGTCTATTGAAATAAAATTGGCCATGTAATTACAATCAATACTGGAGACAAAATTTCTATTCAACGATGCACCTAAAATGACCACTTGACCATCTGTAAAGTTGTGGATTACTATGAATCTATTGAAATAAAAATTTGACTATTTGTAAGCACATCCTGTGGGTCTATTGAAATAAAGATTGGCTGTTTGTATTATTAAAGAACATCCACATTTGCTGAAAGAAATCGCAGCACAGAAAAACATCCCCCATTCAAGTAATCAATACGTGACCGACGGCCCCATTATATAAACACGTGCCTTGAGTCAATGTGAATTGCGCATGACCACATGTTGCCATCACCTACAGCATATTATACGTGTGGGGAAATTTTGCGTGAGATAGGCCTACTTCGAGCCCCTGTAAATATGCGCATGCCCGCAACTATTTTAAAATCACCTACAACGTGTGCTGTCAATCAAATATCACGCGCGGTATCATCTAAAGAGAAAAACCCGCCTTCTTAAACAACTAGTGTGTCAATCAAATATCCCCGGTAACATCAGAAGGTAATGAGGTGAGGTTGGTGCCAATTTGTCTAGGCATTGTCTTGAAAAGCAACAGTTAGTTTGTTTTTTAATTAGGCTAAGTCTCGGAAAACAAATTTGATTGCGTGATCTTCGGATTTATTGGCGTTAGTTTAAACTTTAGATCAACTCGGGTAATGTAATGGCAATACTTTTTAAATCGCCCCTTCTTCGTTCGTTGTGTGATTGTTTGTCGGATTTCGGATTTCAAAATCTCAATGGGTATGTGATTCATTTTTGTATCGAATAGGCTAACGATTGTAATGTTTTGTTTCTTATACTGGACTGGAAAGGAATAGCTTTGAAATACACGAATAATAACACCACAAAATCAAAGAATCATCGGCTTTAAGATTATTTTATTAAATCGTGGGATGGTTCGTTTCGGATGTAACTCATTTCCCCCAGATTTCCGGATCTCTGAAAAGAAACAAAGACAACATTAGTTTAATAGCAATGACTAGGTAATGGCATTTTTTTCTTCTAATTTCATAATTTTCCTTTCATCTTCATGCTCCCGAAAGAGAGATTCGAAATGTATACTAAATACTCACTTTGACCTACCGCACAATTGCATTATTTATTCGCCTCGTCCATTGCGCTGCGCGCTGGTAATTTAGACAGGTATGACGGGGCAAGACTACAGATAACGACCGCCGCTTTATACGGCTAATAAATGTGTTGGTGTTCAGCCAAATAATTTAAATACTTTCTGGTACCTTGCAATGGAAATAATGTGTGTTGATTAGCAAGCGAGTCATCCATCTCGTTGCACTGGGACTATCGGGGCATGACGATGACTCGAGGGCCGACAGTCGCGCTATAAGGCAAAATGTTCAGTCAAGCACGCTAAATAATTGCTAGTACGGTACCTTGTAATGGAAATAGCACGGGCGCGCGTACAAGTAGCGGGTCGCGTCTCCACCTGTACTCGTGCCGGGACTAGCGGGCAAAGGGCCGACCGCGAGCACACACTATTATGATACAGCTAAATAATCAGCCAAACACGCAAAATCATTTCAGTTACTTGGGAATGACAAAAAATCGGGCGTGGCAGGTCATGTCAAACCTGGGGGTATTGAAGCCTGCGATACCGGCGGATGGCGGCGGACAAGATAAGGCAATCGCGCCCGTGGTCGTTATTAAAGAAAATCTCGCTGTGTTCGGTAAAAAAAATTAAAAAATAAAAATCGCGCCGTGGTAAAAAAAAAATAAAAAAAATAAATTGGGGGGGGGGGGGGTAATTTCGGTATACTCGGTTATATCGGTGGGTTTTTTCGGTGTCGGTTTCGGTGTTTAAATCAACAACCGCAACAGCCTAGCATGCACCATGAATCACGATGTCATGATTTGTTTTCACTATGATTAATTTAATGTTCATAACATCCTGTGATGAAGGAAACACTCAAACTTAAGAAGATACTGTAGTTTTGGACAGAGTGTACTATTCCGTTTCCAAAAAAGCAATTTATCTTTTTACGAATACGTTGACAAATATAGTGGCGAGTAGGCGACTAGGCGTGATGATATAAAGCCTAATCTATACGTGGCTTTCTTGGGTTTCCGAAAGGCATTCGACAGTATGGAGGAGCTTAAAAAAAGTATACCCAATAGTACACTCTGTCCAAAAAGGTACTTATTTAACACTAGTGAGTCCTATGCGAACAGGATGCTTGGACTCCTACGAGTACGACGCAACATGAGACACTGCTCCAATCAGATACGACAGCATGCTTTCATACAAGTAGGGCTCGTCAGGCCACATCTCGAGTACTGTTGCCCTGTATGGAGTCCCCACACCCAGAAGGACACTAACAGGATTGAAAGCATTCAACGCCGCGCTGCCAGATTTGTGCTCCAAAAAGGCAGAGAGAGTGTGTCCACTATGATTATACACCACGAATGGAACTCTCTGGAATGGAGAAGGCAAGCAGCCAGTCTGGCCATGATGTATAAGATCAGCAACAACATTGTCGCCATCAATCCTGCCGATTACATGTCTCCCATGATACCAAGTAGCACAAGGTCATACCATCCTAACAAATACCAAATCATCACCAGCCGCACACAGCTCTACCAGTACTCCTTCTTTCCAAGAACTGTCCAGCTATGGAACTCCCTTCCAGCATTAGCCCTGGGCCCCTGACTGCCCCATCTGTGGAGACATTCAAAGGAAGGTTATCCAACAATCTTAAAAGTTAAAGTCATGAAGTAGCTGCTTCATTTTTACTCGCACATTAGTGGATCTGCACAATTATATGTTATGTTTTTTGTCTTCAGGCACCTATATGTCTAAACTTCATAAGAGCATCAATCAACCCCTTAGCATTACGTCCAGTCTTTTGGATTCTGCTGAGTGTATCAACGTAAACGTAAACGTATGACCCTCATCGTATGATCTTTGTCGATCTGGTAATGTAAAATGGAATAGAACCAAACCAAAAACGGAAGCCTTCCAAATTGTCCAAATTTTGTCTTTCTCAGACATATTAAAGTTATATTATTTAGTAGTCACCTAGTTCTTGAACATTGTGTCCAACTTTGGCCAGTTTGACTTTGAGTCTCCAAAAAAGGTAGAAGGTGCGGGATTGGCTTTTTAGCGCGGGGAATTAGCATCTGTGTTAATTAGCGAAATTAGCGCTAAAAACGCTATTATCGCTAATTTTGCAAGTAAGTGCTAAAAACGCTATTATACGATATCAAATAAGTTTTCAAAAAAATGAGGGATGCCATCGCGCAATTAGCGCTAATTGCATCATGAGCGCTAATAGCATCGCTGGTGTTAAAAATGCTATTATCGCTAGTTTGTTAGGTAAGTGCTAAAAACGCTATTATGCATTATTTTTTCACTAAGTAAAGCAAATCATAATTATACAGGTGTCTCTAAAAAGGTTGTGTTAACGGAGCATGTTTATATAGAGCCCCGCAGGGTTCCGGAGGACACACGAATCACACCAGAGTGCTAATCAAGTGCAATTAGCGTTGCGCGACTCCTAGACTTGGTTCATCTTCAGAAATTGCACTTTAGCGATTACAACGCTAATCAAGTGCAATGAGCGCTATTAGCGCTAATTGCTCGACTCCTAAACATGGTTCATCTTCAGAAATTGCACTTTAGCGCTTGCAACGCTAGGAACACTGGATATCGCGCTAATTGCGGCAGAGTGCTTACCAAGTGCAATTAGCGTTATTAGCGCAAAACCGCTAATCAAGTGCAATTAGCGCTAATTGCGCGACTCCTAGACTTGGTTCATCTTCAGAAATTGCACTTTAGCGCTTACAACGCTAGGAACACGGGATATAGCGCTAATTGCGGCAGAGTGCTAACCAAGTGCAATTAGCGTTATTAGCGCAAGACCGCTAATCAAGTGCAATTAGCGCTATTAGAGCTAATTGCGCGACTCCTAGACATGGTTCATCTTCAGAAATTGCACTTTAGCGATTACAACGCTAATCAAGTGCAATTAGCGATATTAGCGCTAATTGCGCGACTCATAGACATGGTTCATCTTCAGAAATTGCACTTTAGCGCTTACAACGCTAGGAACACGGGATATCGCTCTAAAAACGAATGTGTTTTAGCGCATTAGCGCACATTTGATTTGTACTAGCACTGCAATTAGCGCTAATTTACATTGATCTTACACGCTAATTTGGTGCAATTAGCGACATTTGCAAAATTGCGCTACCGGTAATGCGCTAATAAACCAATATCGCACCTTCCTCCAAAAAATGCAAGTGGGACATACTAGTAGGGAGGTCAACTGATTTTTGATTTCTACATTAAACCCCAACACATTTGGTATCAATGGAAAGCTTTCTTCAAAAGAAAGCCAATGGTGGTAAAATCATGTCCATACCCCATTATTTGGCAAAGTTATGATTTTTTAAAGATTTATTGAACACACGTTGCTGTCTGCCGATTTTCGTAGTAATCAAATTACAGAGGTCAAGACAATTCGCGATTCACCTATTAGTGTGTGAAAATATTGGTTGTTAACTCGCCATTTAAAAATATTTCCGAGAGTCAAATCAATCACTGTAAAACATCTTTGGTAAGACAAATAATGTATCTTCAAAGCCATGTTGTTGTTTTTTGCAAAGAAACGACTTAAAATACATAAATAATGACTTCAACATGATCATTCTAAAGCACCAACCAACTTACCAACCAATGCATCAACTTCGGGAAATCCCCATTGCGCGACTTATGCTCTATGCTCCAGCTCAAAATAAACACATGTAACTTGTTCAGAAAACTACATATTTTCATTTAATATTAATAACGGTTTCATATGGGTTTCATAGCCTCCTTATATCTTTAATTGATCTATTTTGACAAAGAAAATCAAGTAAAATTTACCATAATTTGACCTCTAAATTCAAGCTTATGAGAATTTTTTTCCCTGTAACGAATGCTATCGTGTTTGGTATCAGCGATTCAGCAGATAGATAATTTTTTTCTCTTTAAAATGACGTCATTCATGAAATGGATTGCTTTGGAACTACTTTCTAAAGCATCAAATAAACATCGTGATCTCTCGCGAGAAATTGAAAAATTCAAAATGGCGCCGCCCACTACGCATGCTACGCTAGTAAAGTGATCGCGTTGGTGTCATATTTTATGTATTTAATTTTGGTCTGTAAGTTGTTTCTTTGCGGAAAAAAAATACATGACTTGGAAGATACATTATTTGTCTTACCAAAGATTTTTTACAGCGATTGATTTGACTCTCGGAGACACTTTTAAATGGTGAGTTACCAACCGATATTTTCACACACTAACAGATAGGAATAGGCTAATACTATAGCGAATCGCGAATTTGTGTTGATCTCCCTAATAAGAGGCCTTAGCCTAAGGCTAATACTATTTTACTAGCACTAGGCTAATTAATTTATAAAAACGGAGGATTTTTCGGGCGACTGAATTCTGGAATCTGATCTTTCCTTGACAAACATAGCAAATGAATGCCTATTAATGCCTATAAATGCCTATTACTACATCTCTCTTGGTTATATCCCAAGTGTGGAGTTTGCCGCAGTATCCGACAGATACTCTTCATGTAAAATGAAGGAAGCCATCATGCCATGTCTGCCGAATTCTGCCGCCTTATTTTTTTAGTTGAAATTGTAGTTTTTTAGCCACTATTCCTTATTGCTGAAAGGCACTTTATTAAATAATCTACTGTGCCCAGCAGCAAAAACTGAAATGTCAAATTTTCATTGAACTGCTGTATCTTTAAACTACCGTAATTTGTCCTACCTGTTTTATAAAATCAGAAATTTCAGACGCCCGGTTTGAGTTTGTCGTTACTATCGACCATATTTTCATGCAATCAATTATTATCGAAAAATAGCCTCGCCTCTCATTAAACGCTCTCTAATATCTTATACACCCTTTACAAATTTAACTTCGAAGGAATTTCGTATAGTACTACGAGGTTATTATTAGGTAAAACAACAAATTCTTTAAAAGAAGAAGTAGCAACCTTTCTTTACATACGAAAGCAGTTTCTCGTCCCCTCGCGCATCATTTTGTTAGGAATTCTATAAAAAAATATAAAAAAATTATTCTTTCCATAACTTTGTTGTTAAAATATTTAAAAAGCTGGTATCTTGGTAATATATTATCTTAGTCCAATGAGCATTATAAATCAGGATTTGTGAACCATGAAATAATAAGATTTTACAAAGGTTACGCATGATCAATGCAATACCACGCCCGGATACCACGCTGGTAGGCCTAATGGTGGTTTTAGACTTTATCCTCCAGTGCCCTCACCCTCCTTTTATTCAAAAGTTAGGACGAGAAACTAGTTTTTATTTCTATTTGGCCTAATTTGAAAACTAATAAACCAAACTGACAATTGAATTTCAATTTTGGAGGCAAAAAAGGTAGATTTTTTATATTATTTTCCACTGGAAATCCATCCTCTGGTTTTCTTTAATGTGTAACATTTTGTGCCAAGGAAGCTCCAACTTTACGCCTTCTTGCGTCATCCCGGCGCTGCATTCAAATTGAAGTCATGAACACTCCCCGGTTTAATAGAAATAATTGAAATGCCCCGCCCCCCCCCCCCCCCCCCCCCCCCCCCACCCTCCGACACCAACATGCTATGACACATGTTTAGATAATGACTGTTTTACATATTTTACCTAAGTCAACATGTTTCAAAAGACTATTGAGCATTAAAAACTGAGATATAGGCTACATTTAAAACGAGCAAATTTCCTCTTCACGATTTTCATAAAAGTCGAGTAGATACTTTACACAGAGAGATGTTAATACTAATTACACCTCCCTGCTTAACAGTCCTCCACTTTCCACGCGGCAAAACAAATTGTTCAGAAACCTTTCGAACTTTCAAGTCCAAAGGATTACTGAATCAATATTAGTTTGTACTTTATTTCAAGAATTTCACCATGGCGATTCCAAAATAATGGTAATGGAATTCAACACTTTTGACATTTTTGTAAAATTTTGTTAACATTCTCATGGAATCACCATGAGAAATGCATTGAAATATTAAAGTGCAAACATGAAGTTATTATAGTGGTTTTGTAATCCTTGAAATATTGAAAGTTGGGAAAGGTTTCGGAAAAATATGTTATGGTAAAACTATAGCGCGCAAATTTTAACAACATATACATACACCAGGGAGGTGTTAAATTTAACACCTCCCTGCATACACGAATCAGGCCATTACTTAGTTTCAAACGCCGGGCTTCAATAATGATAATCCTAGGATAATGCGCGCGTTGCGAGAATATTTGCCATTTTTATACTAAATTGCCCATCATCAAACCGGGCAAGAAGGGGCAAAGTTGTCATTTAGATGGGAATTAAGTAAATCCCTTAGATTTTCCCTTTCCTTTTATCTTCCTCTTCTTCCTTTCCTTTCTCCACCTTTTGCTTCTCTCTTTCTCCCCTCTCTTTTCCCTCTCCTTCCCCTTTTTCCTTTCCCCCTTTCTCTTCCCTCTCTTCTTCCCTTCTCATCGCCTTTTTAGCCCGGTAGTTTGTTTGAGCTGGCCTTCCCGATCAAAGCCGTCTCCGGGAGGGGAGGGGAGGGGGGGGGGGGGAGGGGAGGGGGGGGGGGGGGAGGGGAGGGGGGGGGGGGGGAGGGGAGGGGGGGGGGGAGGGGGGGGGGGGGGCAATACTACATTTACCCAAGCTGTCAGGTGTAAGTGTAGCAGAACTACACTATTCCAGATGTTGTAATCGGTTAAGTGAATCAAGCAGGTCACAGTTGAAAATGCCCCGCCTCTAACCTATCCCTCAAGTAGGAGTCGACAAAAGCGGCCAGGGTAAAGCTTTCACCGTTCCTCCATTTGATAAAGGTCCGTTTGTGCTCTATGCTCACATAAACATGTGAAGGGATTAGGGAATTGTGTTAATTAAAAGTTTGCTTATTTAATTAAAAGTACATTATTTTATTATTTTACATTGTTATTTTGAAAGGTATAACCACGTATCGTGACCGTCGTCGTCTGACACCAACATTTTTCTCAAACTTCCACAAATGTCGCCCTCTCATTCATTGGGACACGGGCTGTAAATTACTGCTGTGATTTATTTTCGAATCCCGAATTGCGTGTGAAAACCCCTAAAAATAATGTACTTTAAAAGTAAAGCCCACGTAATAACCTGAAAGTGAATAAAAACGATGTAATCTGTCGGCGAAATCAATATAATTGATTAGTTAGAGAGTATAGGTGGTAAGGTAAGTCATGAAGTGTGGTAAGCCCACACTAAAGGTATGCATGCAATTATCCAATATGTACAGCTATCATCAATATCATGGCTATATTACTAGGGTAAGCGTTGGATGTCAGCCGCCGGGAGGAGTTTCACGGAATAAACCGTGTATGGAGTATTTGGTTTATTCCGTTGAAGTACGTTGAAAATCCTCCCGGCGGCTGACATCCAAATACTACTCAAGAGCAAGGCAGGCACAGTGTTGAAGGGAACCAATTTAATAACCTAACTATTTTCTTGACCAGACTTATTGCATAGACTATTATTAGAGCAATCGAGTCTCCTGTGGATGTCGGTAGAGCGTGTATCTCAACCGTTAGCCGAGATTCTCGAAATGACGTCATTTCAAGTAGGCATTGATTTGACGTCACTGTTTGTGATTGATTGATTGATTGATTGCTTGATTGCTTGATTTATTAATTGATTGATTGATTGGTTGATTGATTGATTGATTGATTGATTGATTGATTGATTGAACTTCATTAACAAAAACATGTTCTTACAGTTCGAAGGCGCTCTTTAAATTGACAATCAATCAATCAACCAAATAATCAATCAATAAATCGATTAATCAATCAATCGATTAATCAATCAATTAACTAAATTAATCGATCAATCAATCAATAAATAAATACATAAATACATAAATCAATCAATCAATTAGCAAATCAATCAATCAATCAGTCAATCAATCAATCATTCAATCAATCAATCACAAACAGTGACGTCAAATCAATGCCTACTTGAAATGACGTCATTTCGAGAATCTCGGCTAACGGTTAGATACACGCTCTACCGTGGATGTCAATAACTTCTTGTTCTATTCATCCATTTATTAAGTTTATTGATTCTTTTGTCATGTTTGTCCTATGCTGGGCATGCATGGATTAACATAGGCCTAATCCCAACTTGTCTTTTCTGGCATTTCTGGAGCAAACAATAACTTCTTTTCATAAACATGATGCCTTCAAGATGAGATTGCAAGCAATCGGCCACGGATTAGATTTTTACAAGCTTGGACTAATTTTATAGACTGATTAATTGTTTCAAGAGATGGTTAGCTTCCACCTTACACACTTGCCTGAGTAAGTACCAAAATCCTAGATTTTGGTACCAAGGACTAGGCTATTACATGATTACAAATTACAAATACAACAGTCTGACAGTGCATCGCGGATGGTCGAATATTTTTATCAATATTTTGCAACTTTTCTGAATAAAATTAGTAATACTTTTGCTTCAGATATCATGTTCGATGTTCAAGTAATATGTATACATTGGTTAAATATCTCAACCGGCAACTATTTTCAAGAAATACTGGCTTGAATTTCGATCGCCCTAGAGACTAGAGACTAGAGTACAGTTTTAGTCCGAGGTGGCTCAGACTTGCCGGGCAGACTTGTTCCGATACGATCACTGATCTACTCTCCACGGGAGGAACGACAACACTACGCTACGTGAACGAGCTAAGACTAGAGTAGACTATTATTCTCCCTACAGCAAAACGGCGACATGTAGCTGTCTATGCTTCATTGTTTATAATTTTCGTTACTACATTCATACATTGATCACTATATAAAACTAATGCTAGTAATAAATAAGCCTAAAACAGAACTGTCAGAAGAGGGTCCCTGAAAAAAGAGCAATCTTTCTTCTGACTCTCTGAGTGCGGACGGGGAAATCGACTGGAGTCGTATACGATACCACTACCTGGCCTTGAAATAAGAAATGAAAAGGGCAGGCAATTTGAAATTAAGTTTGAATTTGAAAGGGGCACCAACTTTATCCAAGGCCATGTACTTTTGAATGGAGTGAAAACATAACATCCATAATTTGAGGGCATCAAGGCAACTAGGTTGGGCATCAAAGGCAATTGCCTTCGATGCCTTCGATTAATTCAAGCCCTGCCGTATACCGAATAGTAAATAATAAATGAATATCGTGTTTATAAATATCTAGATCTAAATAGATTTAAATATAGATCCTTTGTCCTCTTTCTCTTTCTTTCTCCCTATAAAGTGCAGACTTCATGTAAACGAGTTTAAAGCAACCTCCAACTACATCACTTTGGGATATTGCTGCAGCTGTGCCTTCACCAAAACTGAGAACCTCTGTAACTATAATATCTGATGTCTTGTTTTTCAGAATGTTGTTGTTGTTGAAGGAATTGATTTTTGAGCAGTGGTTAATTCTACAGAACGTGTATAATAAAGCGATCTCTTGATCGAAGTGTCTGGAAGTCATAGCAGATCGCTGTATCCGAGAAGGTTTTTAATTTATGACGTAAAACTCATCATAGGAGCAACCCGAATTGCGAACCGACCTTAGTATGTTTTCAGCATTAGGCTGCAAAATTGCCTTCATCAATAAAGCAGGCTTGCTAGATTTAATTAAAATAATGTTGGTATTGCATTAATTGTAATAAATTCTGATATGAGCCACACAAACACATACATCTAAAGAAATCAAAAAAAATAGTAGTCATAAGGCTATATTAAAAAAATCTTTTGTCTCAAAGCTCTTCAGTTTTTCAAAACCTAATGCGGAATGCATTTTTTTTAAAGTTTTTTTTTACAAATATAAAATATTGAAATCCTTGTTGTTAAATTGATGCCATGACATATTTTTTTTTTTTCATTCTGTAGCGTTACCTAAAAGTTTGATGCCTGGAGTGAAGCTTGAACACATATTATGTATGCTTGGATGAAGTGATATCGAATAATCTAGTATGCCAAGTCTATAGAAGAAAAAAAATAGAAACAAATGAAATGTCAACTTTTATGAAAATCTAACGTGCATCGTCAAGCTTTGAGACAAAATATTTTTTTAATATAGCCTAATAATTATAATCTGGACTTTGACAGACCATCATCATTTGCTGCATACTGTTTAGCATCTAACATGGATTATCTTCTTGTTTTATTCTAGTCACTAATTGAATCACCAAAGACACCAATACACGAGAGTTCTCGGTACTCTGAAATCCAAGAGTCGGAACTGATGGATCCAATGGCGTTAAGTGAGATTCCATTGACTCCCGAACCTGGAGATAGAACCTGTGCATCATGATTCTGTAGCACCTTTTGAAAGTGACAACAACAAGAACTCATCTGTGCATCAAGTCCAGAGTCCAGTTTCTTCAGAACACGTAAGTATTATGTGCCCTAGATTACATAAAAAAGATATTGACAAGTATTATAATTTGCCTTGGAGGATAAGGTGGAACTCTGTATGGATCTAGGATACATACATGTAAATTGTAAAGGGTTGTCTATAGATATTTGTTAGATTGCTGAATATTGTAAGTTTTGAATCGGTGATGTTCATTGATTGGAGCCTCGCTGAAAACCTATTAACCTATGGGTTGAGCAGTTGGAATATTTTCACACAATTCTGAAAAATGCATGCGTTACACTTCACGATACATAGATGTCGACTGGACATAATTTGCTTTCAGAAGTTTTACACATTAAGGAAAAGAGAAATCATTCCACAGTGTGATTGACATCTAAATATCATTATGCTTGCTTCTCTTACACTTTATAGATTCATGATGGTAGTGGCCGGTGCCCAGTCAATGGATGAAAGCATTGGGGACTCCACGATGCAGTTTGCTGTGAATCACTACGATGTGAATGAAGATCTTAGTGAGGTAAGATAATAATGCAAATACGCTATTCAGGATTGTTCCAACAATACAATACGCTATTCAGGATTGTTCCAGCAATACTGGTAGGGTTTCTAGATAGCATGAAAATGCCATCAAAGGTTTGCCTTGGAGGGAAAAGGTGGAACTCTGTATGGATCTAGGATGTTGGCTGGATATTATTTGCTTTCAGAAGTTTGACACATTAAGAAAAAGAGAAATCTGGAGAGTGCTGTTAACATGCCTTTCGCCATTCCACGGTGTAATTGACTACTAAATAACATTATGCTTGTGTCTCTTACACTTGATAGATTCATGATGATAGCGTTGGGGACTCCACGATGCAGTCTGCTCTGAATCACTACAATAATGTGAATGAAGAACATGGTGAGGTAAGATAAGATGGACATAATAATTATACTCAAACCCTTCCTGAAATGATGCTTTTACATTTACAAGGCTGTAGCATCTTTTAAAACCATCTATCAATCAATCAATCAATCAATCAATCAAATTTATTTCCATAAAAACAACACTACATCAAAAATGTAAAACTTAAAAACAACAAAAGCGTATGGAGGAGTAGGCTGAAAAGCCAATAAGGCCTGTAAATAGCCTACCCCTTTAATACAATACAGTACATGTTACATATTTAATACATGAATAAAACAAAATCTGACAGCGACTTAAACAAGACAAACAAGGACGAGCTCAAAAAGCGAATTATTCATATTTTTGGATGATGTTTTTCTTAAGTTTGTTTCGAAAATGGTTCACAGATGTTGATTCTTTTATTAATTTTGAAAGTGAATTCCAAAGAATGGGACCACACGTTCGAATAGCATGGTCGGAAAATGATTTCTTATTATTTGTCAAATTAAAAATCATTAACGTGGGGCGAAAACCAAATTGTTTGTCATTAAGGATTTCATGAGTATTAATATAGTCAAAACATCTATCAAATACAAGTCTTTCCAGAATTTTAGAAAAGCAAGGTAAAAGTGAAACTGGGTGATAATTTGAAAAAAACATTAGCATCAGCTTTTTTATAGATTGGTATAACTTTTGCTTTTTTTGGAACAATGCCTGTTGACAGTGATAAATTAAATATACTTGTAAGTGGTTTTACAATAACATTTCCCACTGATTTTATAATGAAATTTCCAATATTGTCATGACCAGCACTTTTGTTTTGGTTAAATTTGTTAATTATCTTCATGATGTCAAATTCAACAATTGGTTTCATATACATACTAGTAGGGCTCATATCATGGAGGTAGTCGTAATAGTTTTTGCCATTGTTTTGAATGTCTGATGCAAGCTTAGGTCCTACGTTAACAATTAGAAATGTCTTGGGAGTTATTTATGATATTGCCATTTTCGTCTTTAAATTGGCACTGTGGTGACTGTTTTTTACCTTTACCAATGATACCGTTAATTGCTTTCCATGTTTCTTTCATATTATTTTTAGATTTTTCAAACTTCGTGTAAAAGTACATTCTCTTTGACTTACGAATGAGCATGTTTAATTTATTCTTATGTCTTATACTTCTGTAAGTTCGCATTGGTTGGAATTTGAATATATTTTATGTACAATTTGTTTTTTTTTGTTAATACTTTTAAGCAATCCTTTAGTTATCCATGGTGAAAGTGGATCTTTTTTTCTATTGACATTACATTTCTCAAGTGGAATACACTCATTATATAAAGTATGTTTCAATAAATATATTATAATCGTCATTTGCATCATTGTTATCAAGGATATTTTGCCATTTGACATCAGATAACCTTTGTTTAAATCTATTTACGTTTTCATTAGAATGTTTTCTCTTAAGTATAGATTTCTTTATGTAGTTCTTTTGTTTAGCAACATCTAGATTGATGGTTAAAATAGTTGGCAAATGGTCGCTTATATCTGTAACTAATATAGTGGATTGCATTATGTCCTCATTGTTTGTCAGTCAGAATATTGTCAATAATTGTTGCTGTAGTCACAGTTATTCTTGTCGGCTTATAAATTGTGGGCATGATTGAATAAGAATAAATAAATTCAAGATATTCATGAGTAGGCCTGTCAGTATCGACTTTCAATAGATCAATATTAAAGTCACCCATTACATACAATAGTTTCTTCTCTTCATTGAGTTTCTTATAAATAGGGTCAATATCTGTAGTAAAATTGTCTATAACAGAAAGTATACATAGTAAAACAAAATGTGAAGAATCGACCTCTCTTTGGCATGATTTTGAACTAAAGTGTATTTGGGGTACTCACGTATATTGGACATACGGGTATGTGAGGGGAAAAAGACCCCCTTTTCACGACCTGTCGCCACTCATAAAGCATCTCATTTCACTGATAAGTCGTTCCACAAGTATACAATCTAAACTCTAGCGCCGGTTGCCCCAAATACACCCAATTTTGGTAAATTTAGACCAATTTGTCCTAAGTTACTACAGTGCAACAGAGCATAAAGTTCCAAAAGTGCATGTTATTGAAATTACGCTCTCATTCAAAAAGTAACATATGTAAGACAAGGAGACTATATCATATTATAGAATACAGCTTGGTGATTTAATGTCATAGAAGAAAAAAAATGGTTTGACCTTATTTGCATATAATTAGCATATTATAAAGAAATACATTACAAATTTGCTTTTTGGAATTTCCAGCAAAAACTATAAATGCTATTAACACCAAAGTTACAGGAAATGAAGTTCCCATCATTGCCAACAATACTGTCTGAGAAAAAGTTCACATTTATCTTTAATTTTAACAAAAACCCAAAATCTGTCTTAATTAAGCTTAATTAATGACCAAACTCGTTGAAATTATTAAGTAATACTGTGTATCCAAACCAGACTTGCATGGTATCAAATTAAAGGTAAAGATGTGCTTAAAAGAATGGTCTGAGCAGATAATTCAATATCCCTTTAGTATTTAAAATATCGTCCTCCAAACATTTAGTATGTTTAAAAAGAGAAAAAAACACATGTAACCACTATTTCATACAACTGTACACAGACTTGGCAACAGTCTATTAATACTTGTGCAGCCATGCACGCAAACAATGGAAGGAATATTCAAGGACATGACAACGCTAAGGGATCAATGGTTTAAAATTCGCGCTGAAAGAAATTTGCCAGTGTGCAGTGCAGTCAAGAGTTTAAGCATAATGCATGTATGTTACTTTTAGGTGACCGTGTGCTGACATGCATGGGTGTACAAATAGGTATCGTGTTAAAGGCCTAGCTGCACTAAGTCTAAATAATAATAAAAAGTTTAAATAGTCAAGGCCATGAAAGGAAGTAGGCAGTAGCTGGTTGGATTAGCATGTATGGATAATCAAGTATTGGCCAATCCGAAATCAGGTTTAATAAGAAATGTAACAATGCTGATAATCATACAAGGACACGAAATAGCACTTTAAAACAAAGCTGTTTTAATGATGTATGATACACATACTAAGGATTGAAATGTTCATTGTTGTACAACAATCAGGAGGCACTATATTTATAATTCAATATTTGGAACTTTATGCTCTGTTGCACTGTAGTAAAAACACCCAATCACAATATTGACATTTGTGGTTTAATACCTGATGTGTGTCTCATTTCATGTCTATTCTTGTCAGAAGGCCACCTGAAATACTTGACACAATATTGACATAAATTGTATGGTATCTCTGTGTGTCATCTCATGTTGTTTCTTGCTACTAGCATTTACAAAACATTTATAACAATATTGACAAGTGTGAGGTCTTTCTTAAGTGTGTGTCATTTCATGTAGTTTCCTATGGCTAGCCCATTTGAAGCACATGTCACAATATTAACATTTGTGTGACCCATCTCCTGTGTGTGTCATTTCATGGAGTTTTTTGGCGCTACCCTGTGTGAAGCTCATGTTACAATATTGACATTTATGGTGATAAGTTGCTGTGTGTATCATTTCATGTTTTTTCTTGTTACCAGCACTGAAGCACTTGTTACAATATTGACATTTGTGTGAATAATCTCCTGTGTGTATTATTTCATGGCGGTTCTTGTTAGAGACACTTGTGAAGTACTTGTCACAATATTGACATTTGTGTGGATAATCTCCTGTGTGTATTATTTCATGGCGTTTCTTGCGAGAGACACTTGTAAAACACATGTTACAATATTGACATTTGTGAGGTTTATCTCCTGTGTGTATCATTTCATGTTGTTTCTTGCTACTAGCCCATGTGAAGCACATGTTACAATATTGACATTTGTGAGGTTTATCTTGAACTGTGTGTATCATTTCATGATGTTTCTTGTTAGTGGCCTGGGTGAAGCACATGTCACAATATTGACATTTGTGTGGTTTATCTCCTGTGTGTATCATTTCATGGCGTTTCTTGCTACTAGCCCATCTGAAGCATATGTCACAATATTGACATTTGTGAGGTTTATCTGTGTGTGTCATTTCATGGCGTTTCTTGGTACTAGTCCGTCTGAAGCACTTGTCACAATATTGACATTTGTGAGGTTTATCTCCTGTGTGCATCATTTCATGTTGTTTCTTGCTACTAGCCCATGTGAAGCACATGTTACAATATTGACATTTGTGAGGTTTATCTTCTGTGTGTATCATTTCATGATGTTTCTTGTTAGTGGCCTGGGTGAAGCACATGTCACAATATTGACATTTGTGTGGTTTATCTCCTGTGTGCATCATTTCATGTTGTTTCTTGCTACTAGCCCATCTGAAGCACATGTCACAATATTGACATTTGTGAGGTTTATCTCCTGTGTGTGTCATTTCATGGCGTTTCTTGGTACTAGTCTGTCTGAAGCGCTTGTCACAATATTGACATTTGTGAGGTTTATCTCCTGTGTGTATCATTTCATGTTGTTTCTTGTTGCCAGTCAATCTGAAGCACTTGTCACAATATTGACATTTGTGTGTTTTATCTTTTGATAGTTGAGTCTTGCTTTCACCTTTATTTAAATTCCTGTTATTTCTTATTTCCTTATGTGTCCACCCAACACATGTTGACTGCAGTTGTGAGTCCTTTATATACCGGTAGGGTTTGATATGCATCTTATGGTGACGGAGATGGGAGAGAAAAGTTGGCGCATCCCAAAAATATCGCTGACAGTATCTGCAGATCAAGGGTTGAATTTGTCTGAATGCCATATCTGCAAAAATAAACAGAAAAGCTTGATATAATTTGAACATTTAATTATTCAGAGTGAGTCAAAAAGAAGTTGATTGAATAAATATAGTTTTTCCAAATGAACCAAGCAAATTTGACAAACCAATGAAGCACATATTCAAAGAGCATTCTTCCAGTCATCTTAGACTTAAAAGAAAATTGTAAAAGTTGCCCAAAATGTGTTGCTGCCAGCTCGTGAAATATTGATACAATGTAAGTAGGGGGAAGGGGTGTGTCCTCAAAACCGGCCAAAACAATGGCTTGGTCGAAATCGCAAATGTACAGACGGAACCTTTATGTGTACTGACAGGGTTATTTTAAGGGGGCACACCCCCGAAAAATGCGACTGACAAGATGCTCAGAATTTTAAAACCGGCCGTGATTTGCGTGATGACTATCATGAACCATGATAGCAATATCTTTTGATTATCTACGAAAATGCAACTTTCATACTTGTTTTGAACGAACAAACCTACCATAAAAGAGAAGGGAATTTATATACAGCGTGTATCAAAAAGAACGCAACACTTTTTGTCGAGAGCTGTACGGTCACAGTAAAAAGAAAATCAGTCTAAAACTTATATATTCTGTTAGGTCTACTTATTGGCTATTACATAGTCAAATTACAACGATATCGATTATTTATTCGCTGAGATATAAGTAGAAAAGTGCAAAACACGTTTTACATCGTTCGTTCTAAAAACTTGGATTTTCCTGTCCGATTAGTGTTATGGGTTGACAGTTTAATAACATTATGTAACTTTAATGTCTGGAATGGTTATCTTAATCTTAATTTACTTTGTTTGAGTAAGGTGGTACATAAAATCATTGAATCGTGTAATCTGATAATCATTCGAGCATTTGAATACGTCAATCACCCTTTTTAAGTTCTGAAGCACCGATTGCTATGATCGCCACATAATGTCTATGGTACGTTCTTTCATAAATTATAGTTCATAATCGATGCATCTTAAAACAAGGACAGCATTTTGAGGGTCGAGCAGCACCATAATGTCCCATTCCCATTCACAACAGACTAACTACTTAATTACTACCTTTACTGGACTATTCCATTTGTTTATCTTTTGAATAATGTGCCATAATGTTTTATTTATGACATTACGAGAGAAAAAGAGAGAGGATTTGCAAACAGACTTTGTAATCTGGATTTTCAAATTGTGTCATTAACTATCAACTAATTTATTGCCAGATTTAATTAATATTGATATGATACTGTAATAGCCAGACATTTGATACCTTTAACATGTCATTTTCTTCTCAGAATGATGAGTTTGATTCCAATTATTTAAGTACAATGAGTTATTAAAGTGTCTTGCTAATATTCACCTGACAAGAAAATCAGGCATACAGGATAAACGATGTAAAACGTGTTTTGCACTTGTCTACGTGTATCGTTGATATCTCAGCGAATCAATAATCGATATCGCTGTAATTTGACTATGTGATAGACAATAAGTACACCTAACAGAATAAACACATTTCAGAGTAATTTGTGATTTGCCGTAATCGGAGAGCTCGCGACAAAAAGTGTTGCAGTTTTTTTGATACACCCTGTATAATTGAATATTCTCCATGGTTGTTTTAGATGCTTACCGCGTATGCTATTTCCGCACATGTTTTTTCAATAGGCTTGTTTTCTTGTTCTACCGGTTGGTTCAAAAAAAAGTTGACCCAAGTTCAAGGTAATTTTTCACCCACATTTAAAGTTTCAGAGAATTTCTGTTTACTTAGACTTGATCAGCAGTAAGTTTTGAAATTATCCTGATGAAATGGTGCATTTATCTTGGTTGGTTCTCCAGATATGGTTCATTACAGAAAGCATGCACAAAACTGCCTTGGCCACGGGAGCGTCCTTTAGTAGAGATGAAATGCACAAAGTGGACTTACACACGATTGGTCACAAATTGTAAAAAATAGGAGAAAAAGAAAAAAGGAGACATCTGAAACATCTGCCTGGTGTTTGACATTACCTACATATGGCTCATTCCATGAAGTTGGGGCATTTGTTAAAATAGCAGAATTTGGTAGTTTAGGCAGCTTATAAACTGTTTTACTCTATGTGTATATCAAAAAAAGTTAGTGTCAAAAACAGTACTAGGTTATAGTATTGAGCCATGAAAAAAAAAAAAAAAATCGACCCTTCCTTGAAGGAAAAAAAAAAAAATGAGGTGGTGTCCAAGACCAATTTTGCTAAAAAACGTGACATGGAAAACACAACAATTAATATGAGTTTTATGTAAGCAAAACTATCATAGAATTGCTTGGAAACCGATTTGATGAATAAAAGATACATGTATTCATAGTTTACTGACCAAAACACCTCGTCACGCTGGACTGATTTTTCACCCAAGCAACATGAAAATTGCCTTTCCGATGCTACGCACGGTGTCCACAAAATATACATGTGTAGCATCGGGAGTTTTCATTGCTGAATGGGGGTAGTTCTCTATCATACATTTTTTAATCATTTTCCAAAATTAAGAGCATTTATCAATTGAAAACTATTGCAAATGAGAATAAATTTCATGAAGACCATTCTATATATTCATGAAAAAGTATACCGTGCCGTGTGCATGGTGTCCTAACCATAAAATGTAGCATCGTTATAAACATCCAATGCAATTTGTGGGAATCCCCCCCTGGAGATAAATAAAACATTCCATATTTCTTTTTGTAAGGATAGAGGTCAATAGCTATCAGGTTTGTTTGGAATTTGCCACATGTGGACTAGTTTTATCAAGGTTTCAGTCGCTGGTGTCCCGTTGTAGCATCGGGACTTTTATGTAGCATCAAAATGTAAACATTGGATAGTTTTGTGAATGGTAAGTGCGATTGTAATTATTTCTTAATGTTGCTTGTATGTCTGTATTTATTAATGCATTTTTATTGAAAACGAAACACTGAATCAGAATTTCTTTGCATGTTATGATATTAATTTTGAGTCACGGACGTCATAATAATTTGGCGTCCATGTAGCATCGGGCATAGCATGGGCAATATTTTGCATTGGGTATCGTTATAGTTCGTTGAAATTGTAATTTTTTTGTAGAATCACATCATTAATAAACTTTGAAGTTAATAATGAATTAGTTTTTGCTCTTTTAATGCTAATAATATAGCTTACCAATACGATGCTACATGGACACCATGTCCATGTAGCATTTCATAAAATTTGCCTAATTAGACTAAAACAATTACCCCATTCGAAATTATCCATCACCCAAAACATTCAAAACATTGCCTACATTTAACTACACTTTACAGAAAAAAGGCATATTATGAGAGATGTATATATATCTAATGAAATATATTAATACACAATGCTACATGGACACCATTTCCATTAGCATTTCACTGAATTCACAATAAAAATTCCCTTATTTTAGTTTTATTTACTATAAATAAAACAAATAATTGTAAATCATTTAAGTTCTCAATCCTTTGCTATTCTTTTTCATGTTAAATGAATAATAAATAAAATACTCCAGCATGATTTTAATATAAATATTTTCCTGCAACCCATAAAGTGCAACATGAATAAATAATCTACTCCAATATCAATACACAATGTTCCATGAAGATACTAAGCCATAGGGTTTATTTTGTTTTGCTTTGCAGGTTCTTGACATTAATTCAGAAGACAGTTCTATCATCCTGGAATTTATGGAGATAAAGACAAGGAACCCATCATTTTCAAAAACTAGTACCTTTCCAAAGAAATCCATCATGGCAATTAAATTATTTTTTTGCAAACTGACTTTTTAAGTGATCAAACTTTTCAATCATCTTTATCAATAATAGAGGATGATTCAATCAGAAACGAGCAAAGAGACTAAAAGATCACAAAGGGTACTTTAAGAACAACACTGCATGAAGTTTGTTTCAGTGGACATCTTAAGTTTCTTTGATCAATGGTGTATTATTATTGTGTAATTGTAAGAAATGGTGTATGTGTATCATAGGTAATTATGTTTTATGCTTCAGGTAATTTGTAGTTTTACAATCCATGTTATTAATTTTATCGTGTGCTAATATAACATAAAAAGTTAACATCATAGTATATCCTCTCTATTGATCTGAAAAAGATGCACCTGTTCAAGCTGTTCCAAATATTTGAGGGCACGGTGTCCATGTAGCATCGTAATACTTAAGTACACAGAAAAGGTAAATTTTACATGAACAGTGTTTAGATAAATTTCAAGCTAATTTATTAGAAAATGATATGGAAATGGGAAATGGTGTCCATGTAGCATCAGCATTTTTGGAAATGTCATCCAACTGTTGAACATGTGCGGTTATTTTACACCAAATGTTACATTAAAATAAAAAAGTTCTACATTGGACTTTGGTAAATGTAGAACCTAAAAAATAAGAAAGAGTTGGAAAACATCCATTTCGAAAATTTCACTTGGATGTCACATAATATGCCCCAACTTCATGGAATGAGCCATATACGTATCTACGTTTCTTTGTTGAATGTCAATGGGACATAAGTATAGAGATTGGGATACTTTGTCAGGGCGGGCTTTTCAATTCTGAAACTAGAGCATGCTGTTTTGTTGAAAACAAAAACTAAATGACGCTCCCGTGGACAAGTCAGTTTTGTACATGTTTTCTGTAATGAACCATATCTGAAGAACCAAACAAGCTAAACGTGCCATCTTTTCAGGATAATTTCAAAACTTACTGCTGATTAAGACTAAGTAAACACAAATTCTCTGAAACTTTAAATGTGGTTGAAAAATTACTTTGAACTTGGGTCAACTTTTTTTTGAACCACCCGGTATAACCCCCACTTTGCCCCACTTTTTCCATTTACTTTTTCCACTCTTCTTTTTCCTTTTTTGTCTCCATTTTTGTCTCCTTTACTTTTTTTCCCTTTCCCTTTTTCTTTTCCCCCTTTTTAATTTTTATTCTTCCTTATACCCCCATGGATCCGCCGTTGACTCCAGGTATAAGAACTTCATGGTCAACGAGTTGTTATAAACACGCACCCTTTTTTAGGGACACCCTGTACAGGTGTAATTTATACTTATTATATTACAAAATCTTATCCTGGAAGAATTCAAATTGCTCAAATTTCAAGGTTATAATCTTTGTGTTTGTCAGCAACTAATATAACTAATATATACCTCCAGTAAATGAAAATGGTTCATAAAAAAAATAAACCACAGTTAATTAAAGTCTTAGCTACAAAGTAGCTTTCAGTTTCACCATGTATCGTATATACCATTAGAAATTGTCTGATGAAAAATGCAGAGTAATTCCATGGTAACTCTAATAAACTTCTTACCCATTCAAATCGATTTATTTACAGTAGGATTTGCAAACAGGCTGTATTGTGATGAACATTAAGCTACAAATCACTAGGCCAAAATGCGCTGCAATATGTTGTTAAAAGGGGGCACACCATTAAATAATTACCCCATTGAAATGCACGCATTTCGGCCCATTTTCAAGATTGTGTTTTTACCCCACATTAACAATGTTGGAAGTTTTTATTTTGCATAAATTTATACTATTAGATATTGTGTTTAAATTTATTTTAAACTTGATTTTTCTTGACCAATCTAGATAAACTTTTCCGCTATGGGCACCTAAACAGCGCCCTCGCCATTTTAATCCAATATTTTCGCTTCCTCACCGGTTCCGGCAGATATCCTTCCGCAGCCTACAATGTTAGAAAAAAGTGTTTGAATACTTTGTAGGTGTAATGTAAAGTATTCCCCCTTCCCCCTGATCAATGTTGAATCCCACAATTTGCCCACCATCAGCACAGGGCCTCGCAACATTGATCGGTGGGGAAGGGGGGGGGGGATATAAGTAAGGGGATACTTCAGGCTACTAGAAACAAGTTTTGATTTTCATGTGCCTTAAAAAGCGTGCCTGTTATATGGTCCAATAAGCATGGTAATTAGGGTCAGTGTTCGAACACCTTTTTTCTATGATTGTAAATACCGTGCGTATACGATTCCGACGATTTTTGACCACATTAGCAATGCTTATAGGTTCTATTCTATTTTTCTAATAAAAAATCAGCAAGATTTACTTCTATTTGCTTCCCCTGGGACGATGATCAAATTGATATAGGTACTATTTATCTGAACCATACATGAACACTTGCAAGGATTTAGTGTAGTGGTGCCCCCAGATGAAGGGCGCACCACACCAAATATCTTTCTCATTGAAATACGTGTAAAAGTGCCATATTTCAAGACACCTTTTCTACCCTCCGGTTACATTTATGGCATACTTGTCACCTATGACCATTTTCAGTTACATCTCAACTTTAAATTAAGCCTTGTTTCATGAGGGGTTATCAACCTAAATTTTCCGCTACGGACCTGCGCACACGCCCTCACTTTTTCACGTGTTCTGGCATGCCTGTGCTTACGCCCTGGGCACTATACTATTTGGAAGTGTCTATACAGCCGATCATCGGATGGCCAATGTGTACCAGACTATACAGCCGATCATCGGATGGCCAATGTGTACCAGACTATACAGCCGATCATCGGATGGCCAATGTGTACCAGACTATACAGCCGATCATCGGATGGCCAATGTGTACCAGACTATGCAGCCGATCATTGGATGGCCAATGTGCGATAGAGGGGGTAAAATCCCTGGTCTTTATCCGCAGTTTTACTTCAACCGATCATCGGGTAGCCAATGGTACCAGACAATACAACCGATCGTGACTCGCGCGACACTGTCCGGTCATTCGGTTGGGATCGGAGTTGAGACCAGCGGCCGTCATGTCGTCACTATAAGGGTATACACCACCATAGTCGCCAAGCGTTTTAAATTTCCTTTTAAATTGTGTGATATGTGAATCGTCTACCACACTCATTAAAGTTAGGGGTCTTTATTCCAAATTAACTAACTTTTCAACATTTAGGGTAGGGTGGGTGGCATATAATTTTTTCTTCTTTTCAATCATTAAAAATGTAGGGGTGGGCACTTATTAGGGCAGGGGCGCTTATTAGTGATAATACGATACTCTTTATGAAACTATTCAAATCTCAATCTTTCAGAGTAAATTTTCAATAAAGAATGATAACGTTTCAATCTATTGGTTGGATTGAAAATTTCGATCGTTTTTATTGAAAAGCCACCACTTCATTTCCAATAAATATTTTGTTTTTTATCAATGAACAATCTTTAAAAACCAGGGGTGATTACATTGACCCCCACCCCCCACCCAGGTCAAAAAATTGGGGGGTGGGAGGGGGGGGGGATATCCCCCCGGGATTGACGCCCTTGGTCATGTACACCTTTAGTTTTAAAGCAGATTTTAAAAAAAATCAGATCCAAACATATCCTGCGGCGGCGTGTCCCATAGTCGCGATTGACGGTACACGTGTATAGAGTGCAGTTAAATGTTATCAATCTTTTCCCAGATTGACTCAAAGCTACTCATTGTAGTTGTCATCGTGTTTTCAATCTAAAATCAATCTAATAGTAAATAGATTGAAAATAAAAGTCAATCTGTAAGTGTGAAAACCGGGATTTTCAATCTTTTGATTTAATTCAGCCAGCATATGTACATCTACATCTACATCTACATCTACAGGGTGTCCCAAAAGTCTATGCACGTTTTTGAAGAGTCATATCTCATAAAATATAAATCATATGGTATAAATTTAACCATATTTTGATAGACGAGATTTGGGAAATTATTTTGATACCAAACAACCCTATTGGTGAACCACCAACATTATAAAACTGGTTGAAAGTTGTTGGCCGTGTGAGACCTACCCATACCAAGTACCACACATGTTGCTAAAACCAGGTGCGCATAAATTAACGGTATGAAAGCAACGTTGCGCATTAGTCACAGTTCACAGTTTACCTTGAAACATTAATGTTATTACCAAACTCGGTCACTCACAACATAGATAGGCGCAGTAGACAACATTGCACAGCAAAAGACTTCATTCAAGATGGTTTACAGCATAGATAATCGAATACAAATGTATGGTTCTACGCTGAAACAAATTCAGATCAACTTACTCAACAAAAGTTCAGAAAACATTTCAAAGTGAAACGCGCACTAGGAAGAATATCCATTCTGAAGTAGGTGGATACATTTTTGAACACAGGAACTGTGCATGATTTGTCTCGATGTGGTAGAAAAAAGACTGGTTGATCAACAAGTCACATTGATGTTATAAGACCAAATAAAAGAGATCTATTCGCAGAATGTTGCGTAAGGATTTGAAGAAGTTTCCATACAAGATTCAGATCAAACAAAACATTTAAACTAGATTTCACTATAGAAACGAAAATTATGTGTGATATAGTTTGTTATTATGAATGGGATCGCTGTAAGGTAAAATTTTAAATATTACATTTGACGGATCACTTTCCGTGTAACCAACTCTACCCGTCTTTTTGTTAATCTCAATAGTTATGGATTTATGAACTATGAAAATTTCATTTTTTTGCAGTAATACATATTTTTCTTCTAGGGTGGCATTACAAACAGATGTTACTCCAATGTTTGGTATTAAAATTATTTCCCACATCTCCTCTTCCTAAATATGTATTCATATTTTCAATACGACTTAAATTTTGTGAAATACAAAGCTTCAAAGTCGTGCATAGACTTTTGGGACACCCTGTACATCTACATCAATACTCGGCAGAATCCATAAGTCAGGATATTAACGCCAAGGCCCCAGTTTCCTTGGGACAATGTGTGTACAGCCACAGACCGGGATGATCCCCTACTCTTTACGAAGGAATCTGTGACCTTTTAACGTGCTCGGATTATTGCACTTCCGATGCACGAGACCACCATTTATACGTGACTTCTGAACCACGAGACAATTGAGACTAAGTACCTTGCCCAAGGATACAAACATGTTGGCTGTAGCGGGGCTCGAACTCACAATCTTTGCATCGTGAGACCGGCGTCTTATCCACTAGACCACACACGCTCCCATGTATACCGCAAATATAGGCTTATTTTAAGCCTGACCCGAGCTTTTGCTTGAGCCTGGTCCCTTGTTCAAGACCCAAGCGTGTGTGTCCGTACGGGCCATTGACACCAAGGAGTTATAACTCCTTGCACGGACGTACTGACTGTGTAAACAAACAAACAAACACATTCAAACAAACAATTAAGAGATAGGAGTCAGGCCTATTCCGGCTGATAGTGATAGCCTTTGCTCTATTCGTTGCACAATATTAACGATCATCGGCTGTATAGCTTTTCACGAAATAGCTGCCCGATCATCGGCTGTATAGCTTTACACAAAATAGCTGACCGATCATCGGCTGTATAGCTTTACACAAAATAGCTGACCGATCATCGGCTGTATAGCTTTACACGAAATAGCTGACCGATCATCGGCTGTATAGCCTCTGCCATACTATTTACTAATTTAGGTCGATAAATTAAAAATATCGTATTTTATCATTGTAGAATGTAGGTGCAACAGATAGGTCCCATTCGTTTATTTATAAAATACAAACATACCATCCCCGGAGAAACAAATTGCCTGAAAACCTCACATTTACAAGCCTAGTCTTCGTGCTTTTCCGGAACTACTACAGCATTTACACGAATTGTGCATTGATTTGGTGCAGTGCTCCCTGAAGTGAAAATTTAACCGAAAATTGTGGTAGAGAGAGCCTGTATGACAGGAAAATTACAGTGAACTGTAGAGGGCAGTCTACAGAAAGAAATTGCCATAAGGTCAGAGGGTGCTGTGCATCAATTTATGGACTGGTTCTGATTTTAGTGAAAGACAAGTATTCAGTTGAGGGTACCTTGTCGAAAAGCAATAATAAAAGAACAAACCTTGTTGTAAAAGGATTTAATTATTGTACAGGCAGAGGCAGGGGCGGCGCCAGGGTATTTTGATAGGGGGGGCAAAGTATTTCCCTTCCCAAAATTGTAAAAATGTTAATGCATTTTTGTTAGTGATGTGCGAAGCACCAAGGTGCGAAGCACCGCGCTCCGCGGTAGCGCGGACAGGGCCAGGGGGAGTCTGAGGGGGGATGTGCCCCCCTCAGCGTTAGAACTTTTTTCAATTTTCGAACCCATTTGGTGCGATTTGGTGTGTACTTTTGACCGATTTTTGGTTGAAAAGCCATCACTTCATTTCCAATCAATATTGGCTTTTTATTAAAATTAGACAGCTGTTTCGTTATATGCGAGAAAGAAGTTGTGCATATACTGATGACATTTTCTAACAATGTTATGTTGGAAAACTGTTTCGCGGTTGGTAACGGCGAGTGGAAGCCTTTTTAAAATACATTTTTATAAATTGTTAACCCGTATAGCAAAATAAAGCTTTTTTATGTTTAGGTTTGTTATTTATTTATTTTCCGACCATGATTTCATATACTATTTGTATAAGAATTTGGTTTCGATTCCCTCGATTGACGCCTTAAAATGTCAAAAATAATAATTTGTTATTGATATTGAGGGGCGATAAATAAAATGAACCGACAAGATTGTTATGAGTCCACCAATGCGCGCGTAGCGCGCTAATTTTTTTGACTTTACACCTATTTTTGGCACGATTGAGATACATTTTGGCTGTAAACAAGCTTGTTCCAACGAATATTACATTTCGGGGTAAGATATGCGCGCATAGCGCGCGAGAAATTTTCATCTGTGTACTTTTGACCATCATAATTCCATGATTCCTTTGGTCAAATGAACCGACAGTGCCAATCTCAACCGACATGACGTCAATATTGGGGGGGGGGGGGGCGATCGCCCCTCTGGATACACCACTGATAAGCTCCTCTGTTTTCCTTCCTTTCCTCTTTTCTTTCCTCCTTCTTTCCTCTTTTCTTTCCTCTTTTCTTTCCTCTTTTCTTTCCTCTTTTCTTTCCCTTTTCTTTTCTTTCCCTTTTCTTTTCTTTCCCTTTTTTCCCATCTTTCTTTAGGGGGGCTTTAGCCCCCCCCTGCCCCCCCTGTGGCGCCGCCGCTGGGCAGAGGCACTGAATTCTTTTTCAGGTATAGTTTTTCTTCCAAGAACAATATTCACAATTTTGGGACCTGACCGACAATGTCAAAATTTGGAAAATGGACCCAAATATCATTATGTGATTAAATAATTCAATTGTTTTTGGTTATGTATGTGATTGATGATACAAAAATTCAAGCCGCAATCAATTTGACAACAAAAATGTTGTTCGTATAGAAATCATAAGGATATTTTTTTTAATGAGGCCTGATCGACAAATGTCAAAAGTTGGAAAATGAGCTAAAAATAGCATTATTTAAATTTGGTTTAATAATTCATTTTTTGTTTTGAAATTTACCAAGCTGTAAACTAAAAACCCTAATTTTAAAGAGGATTTTGAGTTACGCAGAAATATCAGCCTAGTCGGTTAAAGACTGATTATTGGGTCATTCCATGTCAAATCACCCAAATAAAGTGGAATTTTTTAACCCTACCCTCTTCAAATTTGCTCAAATTTGGTTTATAGGGTAACTTTGACTTAACAAGCTCAAATTTCAAAATTAAAAATTCATCCGACTTACGGTTTTCGCGATACGGCACACGCTTTTTCGACGATTTCGGTCAAAATGAGCGCACCCGCCAATATTCAAACGAAATCGTCGACAATGCGCGCGCAGTATCGCGAAAACCGTAAGTCAGATGAATTTTTAATTTAAAAATTTGAGCTTGTTGAGCCAAAGTTACCCTATAAACCAAATTTGAGCAAATTTGAAGCTCAGGTAGAGTTAAATCCATTGGGTGATTTGACATGGAATGACCCTATTATTATTATTATTTTTATTATTATTATTATAATGAACATGATTGCACAGTTGGCAATCAAACAAATCATAGGGATCTTTTTTATTTATGAGGCCTGACCGACAAATGTCAAAATTTGGAAAATGAGCCCAAATAGCATTATTTGGTTAAATAAACTTAAATAATTCTATTTTTTTGGTTACGTATGAGATCGATGATACAAAAAAAGTAAAGCCGCAATCAATTTGACAACGAAAATATAAAGGATTTCTTTTTTAATGAGGCCTGACCGACAAATGTCAAAAGAGGATTTGAGTTACGCAGATAAATATCACCCTAGTCGGTTATTAGCGTTGACAATGAACATGATTGCGCAGTTGGCAATCAACAAACAAGCTGCCGAATTCTGTAGGATCAAAACCCGACATGCTGATTTAATTGTCTTCAACGAAATAGCGATGTGGTTACTTTGGCAATGATTTTGAAACTGTTCCTAATTTCAATTTGCTCCGATAATTATTCGGACAGGGTTTCTTATTAGTCAAACAAGATTAACTAGATATAAATAGTGATCATAGATCACAGATATTAGTCGGGCTCGTTGACATTTTGACCCCTAATGATCTTTTCTTGACCTTTGACCCCAAGGTCATGATTCCCTTTTTTGCTTGGCTCATCAATGTGCAGAAGATGAAACAAATCCGGTCAAAATTCAATTCAATTCAATTTATTCAGCAATATGAATACAGAAGATATAATAATAACACAATGTGATAAAGAGGCTAGGAGCCCCAAAAGAAACCCTGATAGCGGGCTTATAATATGGGGACCCTTAAAACAAGAAATGAATGTAGACCATATGAAAACAAAAACAAAACAACAACATACGAGCAAAACAGGACAAGACAAAAACAGAGACTACACAGAAAATAACAAAAAACATAACAAAACAAAACTAAACCAATACATAACAAAGAGACAGGAACATTGAACGAGTCAAAATACAAATGGTTGCCAAAGAAAAGCAGGTCATTGACTATGCGAACTTCAAGAGGTAGAAGAGACTAAAGCGGGAAAGAAGAGAGAATGAAAATGAAGGATGGAGAAAGAAAGAAAGAAAGAAAGAAAGGGAGGCTAGAGAACAAAATTATGTGTTGTCATGAGAAAGTGTGTGTGTTGAAGGTGTAACATAAGTGGAAATATAATGATGCTTGAGCTGTCTTTTGAATGATTGTTTATTTGTGATATTTGTGAGTGTGTTGGGAAGATCGTTCCAAAGCTTAGCACCGTGGTATAGGATCTGATGTTTTTCAGCGGTGGTCTTTGGGAGAGGAAGATGAAATTTGTGTGCTTGTCTAGTGTAATGTGTGTGAATCTGTCGGTTTGTGGTGAAATAGTTTGCAAAGTTAGGAGGAAGGTTGTTGTAGAAGTAGTCGTGCATAAACAGTGCCGTTTGAAGCTGGTTGATATCGGTGATTTTTAATGTTTTGAGATTGTGAAAGAGAGGTAAGGTGTGTGCCCAGCGACGTGAGTTTGTTATTGTGCGAATGGCCCATTTCTGAGTGATATTTAAGCTGGTGAGTCTAGACTGGTAATTCGAAGCCCAAATGATGTTGCAGTAGCTGATGTGTGGAAGAACTAACGTGTTATAAAGTGATTTCAGAATGTGGTGAGGAAGATGATGCTTAACTCTGTAGATGGTACCTATGGCGTGAGATGCCCTTGTGATAATCGAATTTATGTGGTGATTCCAAGTGAGTTTATCATCTATGGTGATACCAAGAAATTTAGTGGTGTGGACTTGTGAGATGTCTTGATTGTCAATTGTGATTTTGTTAGAGTGATGGGGAGTTTTAGGTGAAAAAAGCATGTAGTTAGTTTTAGAGACATTTAATGAAAGTTTATTTGCCCTGAACCAGTCAGTGATGTGGGTTAGTTCAGTGTTCATGTTATAGTAAAGTGAATCAAGGTTTGAGTGAGAAAGAAAGATGTTTGTGTCGTCTGCATAGAGGATGAGTTTTAGCACATTAGTTGTGTTAGTTATGTCATTCATGTAGATGATGAAAAGGAGGGGTCCTAAGATGGATCCCTGCGGAACTCCAACAGTGACTTTCCGTGTGGTTGATTGGTGATTAAGTGCGTGTACAGATTGGGTGCGGTGGGTGAGATAGTTTTTAAACCATTCTAATGCGATGCCCCTAATACCATAGTGGTGCAGTTTGGCAAGGAGAATATTGTGGTCTATTGTGTCGAATGCCTTGGACAGGTCTAGGAATATACCCATGGTGTGATCTTTCTTTTTGAGTGCATGTGTGAGGTTAGTAGTAAGTTCAAGAAGTGCCATGTAGGTTGAGCGTTTTGAACGGAATCCGTATTGTTCATTGACAAGAGTGTTGTTTTTGTCCAGGAAATTATATAATCTGGTGTGGACTATTTTCTCAAGTATCTTAGAGAAGGGTGGCAATACGGAAATAGGTCTATAGTTAGTGATGCTGTGCTGGTCTTTGCTTTTGAAGACAGGGATGACTTTTGCAGATTTGAGCTTATGTGGTACAATACCTGTGAGAAGTGATTGATTTAAAATGTGCAGAAGAGGTGTTGTGATGTGATCAAATGATTTGTTAGCAATACCGGGATCGATGTTGTCTGTGCCCGTGCTCTTACCGGATTTAAGAAGGTGACGCAGGTCGTGCAGTTCTTGAAGAGTTATTGGGTTGAAGAAGAATGAGTTGAGTGGGCTATTGGAAAGGTGAGCGGTAAAGGGTTTGTCCGGTGGAGGGATTTTATTAGCAAGATTTTTTCCAAGGTTGGTGAAATAGTCATTAAATTTGTTAGTAATGTCATCGGGATCAGTGAAGGTTGTGTTGCTGTGAGTGAAGTGATTCGGTAACGAGTTGACTTTGCGTTTCCGGCCAGTGATTGTGTTCAGGAACTTCCATGTTTTTGTAAGATCGTGCTTGAGTTTGTGAAGTTGGTCAGTATTATATGTTTTCCTTGCAAGACGAATAATGTGAGTTAGTTTGTTTTTGTATTTTTTATACCTCTCCTCAGCTTGCAGTGTTTTCTTTTTGAGGTAAATCAGGTAGAGTTTCTGCTTGTGCTTGATTGATCTTGCAATTCCACTCGTGATCCATGGCTGTTTACGTGTATATGCTCTAGTTTTCATTGATGACCGTTTGAGTGGAAATGAAGAGTTGTAGTGCTTTGAGTAAATATTGATGAAGTTGTTGTATGCAGTGTGGGGATCAGGTGAGTTGATGGTGGTCTCCCATGATTCCCCTTGCAGTTTTGTGTTGAAGAGTGAGGTGTTGTGTTCACAGAAATCTCTTTTTGGTGAGAGTGGAGCCATGTGCTGTGTATTTCTGTGAGAAGTGATATGAAATACGGGAAAGTGATCAGAGATGTCGGTGACCAGGATACCCGTAGTTGAGTTCATGTCGGTGGAGTTAGTTATGATGTTATCTATGATAGTTGCACTGGTGCGTGTGATACGAGTCGGTTTGTCAATTTTAGGGATGAACGAGTTAGATAGTGAAGTATTGATGAAGTCGTTAATGTGCGGATTTGTATTGTAGTTGAGTAAGTTGATGTTATAGTCACCGAGGATGTAGACGTCCTTTTTTGTTGTTTTAAGTTTGTTAAGGAGCGCTTCCCAGTTAGTGTTGAAGTTGTTGATTGTGTGCTCGTGCAGTCTATAAATGACACCGACAATGATATTTTTAGTAGTGTTATTGTGTTTGATGGTGATTTCAATGAATAGTGAGTCTGCTTCTGGTCCCAGAGTAAAATCAGTGGAGTTGTAGTTCATATCTGATCTAAGGTACATGCATACTCCACGCCCTCTACCAGTCAGTGGTCCTGCGATGTAGCTGTAGTTGTCACATTGAGGAGGGGATTTGTTGTGAGTAAGCCATGTTTCAGAGCAGGCAATAAGTGAGAATGAGTGTTTCAATTGGTGCAGATATGTAGAGATGTGCTCATGTGCATTTGAGATACTACGACAGTTGAAGTGAAGCATTGAAAACGAATTTTGATCATTTGTGAGCTTAATGTTGTTGAGGCTATCATCTGTGTGGTAATTGCATTCGTGGTTTGAGAGGTTGCGGTGTGATAGTAGTGACGGGTGATCACATGTCTGATCTGAGATCGGATCGGTGAGAAGTGGATTAAAGCATAATGAGTTCAGTTTGGCAATGTTAGTTTTGGTGTCGGAAAAGAAGTTGGATAGTGCCGCGAAGAAGTCATCGTTGTGCATAATGTGATTGAATGGAAGGTTTGGTGGGCTAGGACAGCAAGAGCAGCTCCAATTGCTATAATTTTGGTGAGACCGGTTTATACAGTGAAGATGTGCATGATTGGTATTGCATGATTGACAGTGAATGTAAGTTGAACATAAGTGAATACGTTTGTTGCAGATATTGCAGTTGTACATAGAATTTGTTCAGGAGAAAAAAGGTAGTAAAACAAAGTGAAAGAGTAATAGGATTAGAGTAGTGGGTCGGACAGGCAGGGGAGAAGACACACACAATGACCTATTTAAATATTGGGCAACAAAGACAAACAGTTATTACAAGACAAACACTTAGGACAAAAATGAACAAAGAACAATGTAGGAATTACACTGTAAGTGGACTTTGATGGGAGTCCACGAAGTGTACAAGGGTAGATGGCCGTTAATACAAAACCACCCAAAATGGCACCTGCTGGAGGTGTGAGTGGAGGCAATAAATAAAGATATGTGAAGCAACATAATAAAAAACAAAAAGGCTGAATTTTGGTATGGGTTGTAATCAACATGCACAGTGACCTGAGAGGACAGGTGGAGCTGGAGAATGAGCAACGTGGATGCGCGGTTGAGCAAAAAAACAAGATGACAGAAGGAGGAGTTAAACGAGCGCCTGAAAAGCAAACAATGTCCCAGAGAGGTCAGTGTACATGTTAATTTGCATGGATCAGAAACAAAGGAATAAAGGTTGACCAGGACGTGAAAAAGGTAAATAAAGTGGCAAGCAAAAAACAACAACCCTGGAATGACAACATATAACCCAACCAGAACACGAAAAACGTCACTATGATGAAGAGCAGCGATGTGATGTACGTCTCGAGACAGCACGAGAGACGCATATATCAGATATGACAATGTTCGTGTAGGTAGGTCGTAGTAACAAGAACAATTTAGCAATAAATTATAAATATATACATATACCAATGTGTAATGACCTGCTTGATCAGGAACAGGCGATAGAAACATGGGCGTAGAGAAAGGAGCCTAAAGGCACCACACACTAATGGATATCGAGCATATGGGCGCCGGAAGCGCAGGTCATGGTACATTGATTAATGAACATAATAAAAAGATACAGACAAACTTAAAGACTACGAACGGCGAACTGAAACATACCCTATCCAGACACGGGCAGGATCACATCGTAGAGAGAAAGCAGGCACGTGCGCAGAAAAGAAGCTGGAGATGCGATATCGGCCTTCCCTAGCGGATGAGGTGTGAAACAGCTGCACAACAGTCATGATATAATGTGCGGTGACCATGTCATGAGCATAACGAAACGCATATCAGAACAATATCAAGAACAATTTAGCAACAAATATATACATATAAATGCCAATGTATGACCTGCTTAATCAGGAACAAGCGAAAGAAACAGTGGGTGGCGAAAAAGGAGCAAAAAAAATAAAAGGCACCAAAAGGCACCACACAAGATGGGAAATCGAGCATATGGGCGCCTGAAGCGCAAGTACTGTGCAGGTCATAGTACATTGACTATGTTGAACATAATAGAAATGAGAAAATGATACAGATAAAATTAAAGACTACGAACGACGAACTGAAACATACCCCATCCAGGCAGGATCACATCGTTGAGAGAAAGCAGGCACGCAGAAAATAAGATGGAGATGTGATATCGGCCTTCCCTTACGGATGAGGTGTGAAACAGCTACACAACAAACATGAATGTACGGTGACCATGTCATGATCATGTCTTACAGTTTCCCCATGTTTAGGTCAATTACCCCTAGTGACCCCATAATTATTACATGTCACTTTTAATCGCTGAACAACCTATATGTACATGGATACAAGGAATCTGATCGAATACACCGTACCTTTTTAGGTCGTCCGTAGGCAGGGGCGTCAATCTTCATTTAAATGTGGGGGGGACATCGTAAGTTGCCCGTCCTAAAATAAAAAATAAATTGTAACTGAAATGTTGTTAATGAATGTGCGAACAGAGGGGAGTCCTGAGGGGTGATGTGCCTCCCTTTGCGTTCAAATTTTTTTCAATTTTTGAACCCATTTGGTGTGATTTGGTGGGCACTTTGAACGATATTTTATTGAAATGTTCGTTGTTGAATGTTGATACAAATGAATATTTGGTGTGGATCGAGACCCATTATAATGGAGAAATGAAATGAGTGCAAAGCACGCAAAAATTGTATTTCTAACACTTAAATGGTCCAGTATGACGTTAAGGGGGCTGTGCACCTTCAGGTACAGCCTCGGTAAAACTGCCGTAACTTCTTCATTATTCATTTAATCTATATAAAAGTATACATTTTTTTGCAGACAAGGGTTCAATGAATCCAACCATGATCATGAAATTGACCATTTTGGAGAAAATTGTTAAAAAACACGTTTTTCGACCCGTTTTAGGTTTGGAAAAGATAACTCAAAATATATTTTGTCAAAAGTTATCGTTCTAGATGTATTGTAATCTTAACAAAATTATCTAGGAATCGTTTTTTTGTTGTTTTGATTTTGAACATACTTTCTGAATTATTGACCAAATAAACTTCAACGGATACAAAACTCTGCTGCTCGACTTGTTACGCTGTCTAAGATTCGCTGTCACATTTCCCCTGTCCTTCGTGACTTACATTGGCTACCGATCAGATCTCGCATTATCTACAAGATTCTTCTGATAACATTTAAATGTACTCGAGCTCTTGCTCCTATGTATCTGCAAGATCTTATTCAACAATACGAGCCCACTCGCAATCTTCGTTCTGGCTCAAAATATCTTCTTGCGCATGTGTCTTCACCTTCTACTTCATATGGTCGCCGTTCTTTTCAAGATGCTTCTGCTGAACTTTGGAACAATTTACCATATCATGTTAAATCCGCCAAAACTCTTGAACAGTTCAAATCATTGCTAAAAACTTACCTATTTAATGTTAATGTTTAATTTATTTTTGTTTTGTCTTTTGTTACTCATGTTACTATGTGTTTTGTTTGTTTGTTTGTTTGTTTGTTTGTGATAGCGCATAGGGACTTCATTGTGTTATGCGCTCAATAAGTATGGTTTTATTATTATTATTATTATTAAAAGTCAACATTCTGAATTAAAAAAACATGTCCATTTCCACAAAAAGACCCCTAAAATTAGAACTAGGCAAATAAAAATTAAACAAAAAAACCCGATTCCTAGCGATGATCATGCTCTTTGCATTAAGCCTTCTTACGTTTCATCAGATGCAGTATTTATCGAGTTATTGTTGCTGTAAATTGCACATTTTACTCAAAAAAAGAACATCAAGAAACCAGTCGATGAAAGTAAAAAGTGGCACATTCCGCCGCTTGATCATGATTTACGAGAAAATGTATGTGTTTCCAATCTTGTTCTTTACATATCATGAGAAGCATATAAATCTACAATTCTGTGCATTTTTTTTATCACAAACCGATCTGTTCGTGATACATAAATATGCCGAAATATGTGTCTAAAACCACCGTTTTCGCAGTGTAAAAGGACAAAAATAAGCCACGTTTCTAATCGTGCTCTGCGTATCTGTGCGTAGTGTTGGAAATTCCCGGGACAGTGTTTACGCACCAGAGAGCGCAGATAAACACGGCGCGTATAATCTTGCGCGCTACATGCGTTACGCAGTATCAAAACATTCGCTGATCCCCAGCTGATGTTCATTATGTTTTCATTTTGTCTGTGATTAGACAATGGGCGAAAATCTCTCAATTAACGGTTTTAGAGTTTCTAAATTGACTTTTTTTCTTGATCTACTGATAGAAAACACTTCAATGTTTTGAAAAATGTCAAAAAGTGAAATTCATGAAAAATACAAAATTGAGAGTGCACAGCCTCCTTAAGGAAGTTTTTTGTTGAATTTTGTTAGTGCTGTAATTATTGAACTATGACTCAAATGTATATAAAAGTATACTTTTTTGGAAAGGAAATGGATCAGAAAACACTTTTTGACCCAATTTTTTTGAACAAAGCTTAACAAACATAATTTTGAGTTAAAAATGCCCAGATCACTTGATGATGATGTAAAGACATAAATAAATTAAACCTAAATCCAATATTTTTTGAAATTTTTACAAAATAGTGTTAAAAAAAATAAAGATCCATTTTTTTCACGTTTTTTGGCACTTTTGGGTCAAAATTTCCAAAAATATTAGATTAGGTTTACATTTTTTTTTTGTCCCTTCGTTAGTGTCTTTACATCATCATTTGGCCATTTTTTTACTCAAAATTATTTTTGTTGGCTTTGTTAAAATTTGTTAAAAAAAATTGGGTCAAAAAAGTGAATTTTGTGATTTTCTTAAAGAATTTGGATTCTCTGATCCATTTCCTTTCCAAAAATGTATACTTTTATATGCATTTGATTAATAGTTCAATAATTACAGCACTCACAAAATTAATTTTGAATATTCCGTGTGGTTCGCAGTGCCGTATTTGTTGTTGTTGATATGTGTGTGTGGGGGGGGGGGGGGGGGGGGAAAGAATTGAAAGCCAACCAACAATATGTTTTTGAGGAAACAAATGCACATCCGTGAAAATATTTCCGTCTGTGTACTTTTGACCATAATTCCATGATTCCTCTTGTCAAACTAACGGACTATTAGGTGTTTCTAAAATGTTCTATTTCGATCACATGCAAACTCAAAACATGGGGGGGGGGGGGCATTTGATATTATGTCCACCCACCTCTGTCCGTAGGAGAGAGACCTTATGGCTGCATCCTTCGTCTCTGTCTGTCTGTGTGTCAACAATTGGTACACACTTTTGGTACACACTTTTTGTCTTATCCATTTCTTTTCCATACAATGACCAATTGCAACCAACTTGGTCATAGATGCAACATGGAAACCTTCATATGTTAATGAGGTCAAAGGTCACATACCAAGGTCAAAGGTCATCTGAGGTCAAGATGTCAAATTTAGTACACACTTTTTGTCTTGTCCATTTCTTTTCCATACAATGACCAATTGCAACCAAACTTGGGTCATAGATGCAACATGGAAACCTTCATATGTTAATGAGGTCAAAGGTCACATATCAATGTCAAAAGTCATCTGAGGTCAAGATGTAAAATTGGCTGCATATATGTAAAATTTATTACATTTAAACAGGTGAAGTACAATTGCAATGTTATGTCAGAAAATTGGCCAATGCATTATATTTTAACTCATACGGTAACTGTATTCTTACCAAGTTTTCCAACACTTACTTGTGTTGTTTCATTATCACCACATGGAAAAATTAAACAAGGAAACATTGATCTGTTTGTGCCTCATGTCGGGCATTAAGAAGGAAACACATTTTATTTCCTACAACAGGCATTTATGAATGTACCATAATCTAGCTCTACATTTATTTTAAACCACGGATGTTCACAACGTCTTGCCGATGCGGTCGCACAGGCGACACAACCCCCCAGTAACTACCTCGGAGTAAAAGTTCTGTTCATCCAAAATAAGAATTTAGCTAGATTACATTTATTTTAACCACGATGTTCACAGAGATTACCTAGAAGTAAAAGCTGTGTTCATCAAAATAAATTGTTTAATTCATACAACATGCCTTTGTGAATGTATCCAAATTCAGCCTGATTACATTTCTTTTAAACCCGGATGTTCACAACATCTTTGTGTTTCATCCCAAATAATTAGTTTACTCTTCCTCACCGCTGGATCACCTGTGTATAAACATTTCAACTCGTTCGCCTGAAGTAACTACTCAAACGGTCACCAACCCCCCCCCCCCCAGTGAATACCTAGGAATTACATTGATTTGTTATACTACATTAACCTGCCACGGATTTGAGCAAATGATATATGGTAAAATGAAATGGCTGAACCTTTCTTATCATTATATTCTTTAATGAAACATAAGTTGGCTACTACGCGATTTACTTATTGTATTACATGTGTAATATATTTTTTAAAAGTGACATTTTATAAAATTCACAAAAAAACTGCTGTTCACGTGCCACCCTAACTGACGTGACTATAACCTCATGGGAGTGGTGGGTGGGTAAAAATTTGACTGCTCCTTTCTCAATGCTATCTTGACAGAGAATGAAATTTACGCCAAACCAAACATGGCGGCCCAACCCATAAAGCCTCTGTTTGGTCTACCATCTATCCCAACCCCCCAATTTCATTGGTCCTTACCATAATGCCCCCAAACAACACAACAACATTAGCAACGGAACCTACCATTTTTTCCAGAGGTGATAATGTTTGGTTTCAATGGACGGGCCATGGAAACTGAATTTTGTAGGTGATCTAGCAGGCCCTATTTACTAGCGGGAGCCCGTTCGAAGGATTTTGCAACTATTTTAAAGTTAATGAATGTGATTCAATAAAAGAAAAAGAAAAAAGAAGGAATCCGACTGCCTGACCTACTCTTTGGAGGCAGGCGCGTACCGCGGCATGTGAGCCGGGGGGGGGGGGAGCAGAAGTATGTCGTCCTGACAGTGGCGTAAATTTTCGTAAAAGGTTGCCCCAATTTTTCCCCAGTCAGTCACCTCGTGAATTTCACGTAAGTGGGGGGGGGGGGGGGGGGGGGTAGTGTCAAACAATTTTGCACGGTCAAAAATTTCGCACGGTCACACATTTTTGCACGGTCAAAACATTTCGCACGGTCACACATTTTCGCACGGTCACAAAATTTTGCAGTCCAAATAAAAAAAAGTCAACAAATAATGCCCAATCTTCAGGGTTTTAGGTCTAGGTCCTATTTTTTTTTTATGCCCATTTTTTAGCGTCCCGGTATTGCAAATTTAGCGTCCCGGTATTTGGAGCCGGGGGGGGGGGGGGGGGCAACTTGCCCCCCGGCCGGTACGCCCCTGTTTGGAGGGCATCTATGGACAATCAAACAATTTATTTTATATTGTCCTAAATAAGCATTTCTTCTTTAGGCATCCTTTGAACAAGCATGATATACCTTGCACCATACACTTTAAGTGCCCTTTTTACATAACACACTGTTATTGTGACCATGGCCTGAAAAAATGTTATTTTCCCGGCAAGAGATTCCAAATTTCCCTCCAAAACGGAATGCATTTCTTAATGAAAGAGTAACATTTCCCTCCAAATGCCAAATTTTCCCTCCAATTGCTCAAATTTCCCTGCAAGGAGCTTTCCGTATTGCCTACTTTTTCAGCCTGTGATTGTGACATACACCCACACGGCATCCTGGTTCTCCATACTTGAGAAATGGCACGTAAAGTATTGTTTACTCAAAACAGCACATGGCTCCCAAAATAGAATTGGGATTTTCCCACATTCTCCTCATTGAAAAGGGCAAAGTGTTTTTCTTCTTTATTTAATGACCTCAATAATACAGGAAGCATTGAAGTACGAGGTATGAGAGAGAGGGAACAACTGGTAGGTTATGAAACTCTGTTGGAATCAATCATAGTGTTAACGCTTTCCATGCGGCAGGCGGCTGCAGACGACATTCCAAATTTTGACAAAATGTTTAAAAAAAGGCAAAATTATTGTATTTCATTACCATATTTGGAATCACCATGAGAAATGCTTTGAAATAAGTACAAACATGCCTAGTATCGGGTCAGTAATCCTTGCGATAGACCTTGAAAAGGTTTCTGGAAAATCTGTGTTGTATTTGGTAAAATAACAGCCGCATGGAAAGTGTTATAATCACTGAGAGGTTACTATTTTTCTTGTGTTGTTTCTGTGTATTGGGAATCGTATGCATGTAGAGCATGGTGATGAGGTAGGTGTATAATTATTAGATTTGGACCCCACATCGGTCCCTCTATGTATGGCCACCATCTTCAAAAACATGGAAGCATTGTCTTATCTGCTCACCCGACATACTCACGTTTTAACATGGGATAGTGAGACTGCAGTTACGAAAAGTAGACCACTGGACAGCTTATATTTTCATTAAATAATTATTCTTCTACATAAATGTGAAAAAATAATCATAAAGATCTAATTTTAGGGGGGGGGGGCTTACTTTTTTTGAACACTGTATTTTAAAAACATTTGGTTTTGGGGCTGAATTGTATGAGCCATTTTTTTGAGGGGGGGGGGGGTTGAGTTGTATTTTGTTTGTTTGTTGGGGTGTGTTTGGTTTTAAAAGTGGTAATTTGTATGCGATTTGCTTTTTAATCACTAGTCCAATATGTATTCGTGTGCTATTATTTTCGGTACGTAGCTGGTTCAAGCTGACCCGATAGTATTACATGCATACAATTTGTATGATAAAAGGGTGTGATTTTAGATACAAAAATAGATAGACATGACACAAAATATGTTAATACTATAAAGTGAAAGACATTCTGATTACTACTTACGACGACAATCCCGACCATGGCGTAGTCTAGGCGAGACTGAGCTGGTGAATGTTCTTCATGACGGACGAGGAGGAAAAGATTATAGATGTTGATGAAATATAAGAGCTTCAGTAATAAAACACCCAATATACGTAATAATTAAAATAAACTACCGGTATGCTTTTTCACTTGAAATAGGATTAATTGAGTTTCACCCCTCAGGCCTTTCTTTTCACCTTTCCTGGTCTGACCGACCCTACCTGAGATGTCCATTTGCCAATAGAACAGGGTTTATTTAAGACTCCTGTCTTAACTTTTAAGTAAAATCAGGTCTCTTCTTTATAAAATACCCCCCACCCCCACCACCCCCACCCCCACCCCCAATAAATAAAAAAGAGATAGATATTTGGGGAACTCTAAACAATAGTATTCATTTTATGATTGAGTTATCCTCAGTCAAATAAATAACATATCTTAAATTGCCCTTTTTAACACATACCATGCACTTGAACTTCGATCATTGTGCAAAGTTTTGTACTGTAGGTAATCTATTAACACATTACGATTATTTAGAATATGATTTCATTAGATTATAGGCCTAAAAATAAAAAAAGTTTTGTTGCCCGCCACACCTCCCTTCTGAGGATTTTTGAAATAAATATATTTATTACAGAGTGTCATGATGGGTAATAACTATCT